>CM045924.1:16227747-16827747 GCA_025177825.1 Aechmea fasciata
CGGCGCATCATCTCCAGCAAATCCAGCCTTGGAAAATAGCAAACATTAGAATCAATCTTCATATATTGCAAAAGGAAATGTCAAAGATAACTATAGACTTCTACTAAAGAACAACATCCAAAATACACTAGAATACTTGAGGCAAATGCCACATCCGAACCCTGGACACAATTTTTTTTAAAAAAAAAGAAAAGAGGAGGAAAAGCTTAAGATATGGAGTGTTTATGCTGTACCTTAACCATTCCGGTCCCATTGTCGCACACAAGAGGCTGGATATCCTCACCGTCCGCCATTTCCTATTAACTGGCACACAAAGGAAAGGATTACATACTAAGATCAAAACTCTTCACTTGCGACGCGGCAAGGATCGCAGTCGCAGCCCGATACAATAGAGACAAAGGCACAGGCAGAGGCGGTATCTTAATCCAATCACATAATAGAGAATTTGCTCAGAAATATCATTCAAGTTTTTTTTCCCCCCTAATAACTAATCGATTTCGAGAATCACATGCTAAAAAGGAAGAGATTTTTTACAAATGATGATCTCTTCTTCTTCTTCTTTTGGGTTCAATGACATGTGCATAGATGATCTTTCTACCTTAGCAGTGATTAACTCGAATTCAAATCCATAAGGCCCACAAGAAAAAAAAGAAAGAAAAAACAAATAGCTGCATCGATTTAACGCCAGGAATGTGCAATTTAATAATGAAATAATCATAGATCAAACTCGTCATTAGTAGGAAAAGAAGGGTTGAGATCTCTTGCCCAACGAACAATGTTTCAGAAGAAGATGAGCCAAAGTGCGAGGGCGATCGCTGTGGGACGACGATGAGGAAACCCTAGACCTTCAATCTCTCTCTCTCTCTCTCTCTCTCTCTCTCTTAAGAGAACTCTATTTGTGCGTGCGCGTCTCCTCCCTCCCTCTCTCTTTCTCTCTCTCTTTCGATGAGTGGTTGGACCCGCGCTTTGCGCGCGCCGCTCAAATTGGAAGTTGGCGACCGCGTCTGACGCAGCCCACGACGCGACCGAAACGGTCGGGTCGGGCCGGGCCGGGTCGGGTCGGGTCGGGTCGGGTTAAGCTGGTCCGTTCTGTGCATTTCTACTGAGCGTGCCACGTATTTTACTATCTATAATATTCGTCAGAACAACTCAATTGTCCATTGTTAATGTATCCATATATATCTATATATAAGCTGAACGGTGAATGGCTTATGATAACTCGAACATACTTTATTTAGAACATTTTCATTAAAAAAAAAAGAAAAAAGAAAGGGCCATCATATCTAGATCTTTTATTAAGGTTTAGTTTTAGATAACTGGCCCAATTGCAGGTGCGCTGAGAAGGGAAGCTTTGTTGGGCCAAGTTCCCCAAAGTATCTGATGAGTTGTAGAAATGGGCCATGGTCCCCGTACGCGACTAACCGCAAGTAAAATAAAGAGCAAATTTACTACAACCCAGCACGTGACGCTACTGTTGCAATTTGAACTGTTATTAATTTCACCTCTTGGAATATTATTGGTATTAGATGTGAACGTCAGAATGCGTTGTTGTATCCTGTGATAAGCTAAGATGAGGAAAAAAAAAAAAAACCAGATGTACCAAAAAATTAAAAAAGGAAAATGATTACTATGGCCTCGTTTGGTATATTTGTTTGGTATTGCGGAGAGATCGCTTTACGTGCGGTGAAAAACTACGTTGTAAAAATATTCTATTTATTTTCGTACGTAATATTGCGTTCTGCATATCGACGGTCTCATCGAAGAACGTAGAAGCATATCTCTCTATGTTTTTTTCATAATTCTATTTTATCTAATAGCGTTAGATAGGCTTCAATACCAAATTAAATCTAACTCAAATTTGTAAGATTTTGATATTAATATCGTAAACTCATTGCAGAATATTATTATAATCAGATTCCAATTCTCGTGCTGGACCACCAACACCATGACACAACAAGAGGGTCCGGAGCCAGCAGCGACTTGTCTCCTCCCCGTCACATGCAAAACAGTCCCACCTCTCCCCCCTGCCCCGATTCATTCAATTGGGGGTCAGAAAACAATGAGGGGCCTAACCCTAACCCTTAACCCTAACCCTAGCCCCTGTTCCCCTACAAACCCAGACCCAGTCAAATGAGCCCACACTCACATCACCTTTCCATCCTTGGCCCAAACAAAATAAACCCCTCCACTTGCACCAAACAGAGAGGAAAACAGCTACGACCATCATCACCATCCCCATTAACAAGCTACAGGAGAATGAGGGGAAAAAAATAAAAGAGGGGGACCTCCACCAATGGTGGTAACAGTGCCAAAGTGTTGCAATTGGTTGACTTTTTTTTATCAAAAATGTTTGTTCTATTTTTTTTATAATTGGCTCGATTTTCAAGAGCCCCTGTTTATTATCCAGTTGTATTCAGTAATCAGTATGGTTGGGTTTAGTTATTAGCATATATGCACCCAATGTTGCTAGTGTTCTGTGATTGGCTTCTTTTTGAAAAAAAAACTAAAAAATGAAATGAACAAGGGTTTTTTATTTTATTTTATTTTATTTTATTTTTTTGGATTGCGAGAGAAATGAATGTCCAACAAATTGAGTTGTACCGAAAGAGGAAAAACAATAATTGATCGTTTTAATGGATCAACTTACATTTCTGGAGAATCTGAAACTTTTTAGAACTCTTATATTGACCAAAGTTGAGTTTTCAATAAAAATTCATCTTTTCTGATCATTAACCAAAATCTCTTTCGCTATGCATCTGGGTTTTAACTTAATGACTTACTAGTTAGAGCTCAGCGGTCGTAATCTAAAGTTGCTGGCAAAGTCAAGCATCGATTCGAGAGTTTAGTTAACTTCTCTAGAAATGAGTCGCAAAACTACCGTTCCAGAAACATACAAGAGCTTTTCTACTGACTGTACAGTATCGTTTATACAGTTAGTAGGAACATTTCTTTTATGTTGAAAATTTGTAGCATGATTTTCTAACTTCAAAAATGAGAAACATCATAGGACAAGGAATAAACATTCAATAAGGTGCATGACCTGGTGGTAAGGTCATTTGCTGGTGTATTAAGTGACTGGGACCAAACCCTGTTCCACCTCCCCTGAGCCTCTTATTAATAGGTGTATTTAAATGTCCATGTGTTTGGTGTAGACCCACCACAAAAAAAAAAAAGAGGGGGGAAGGTGGGAAACTCCTTGATTAGAACTAATGAATGATTAATCCTTTGCTTGTCACCAAAAATTCCATAATTTTATATAACAACTACTAGCTTAAGTAAATATAAGAGGGATAGTGCACTCTTTTAGTTGCAACCTCCACATGGAGATGAAGCTAAGGAGAGACACCCCCCCCAATATCTGGTACATATTACATGTGGTGCTCTCATGGCCTACAAAATTCCAACACTTGAATGTTCCATCAGGACATAACGATATATAAACAAAAGGCCAAAAGGAGACATGCTCACAAGAACTTGTGACTTAACCCTACCCCTTTTGTAAACAGACACATCTGTAAAGCTAACACCCCCATGTGAAATGAGGAGAAGAAATTTGTAAACATATAATGAGGAAACAACCTGCTACCATGATAAACAAAAGATTGGATATATAGATATATATGTATATATATATATATATGCGTGAATTGATCCAACAAATAGAAACACAAATTAAAGTGCAGAGATATGAGAAACTAGGAATAAAATCTAACCGAATTACTCTAACAATGCTCCAATGAACTCTCCCCCTCTCCCTTACTATACAACATGAATGACATTACAATCTAAACAAGAAAGAATTGTTAACCAAACTCAAATGGAAGCATCACTTCGGCTAGCCGGGCTTCGCTGCTTGCGGTTTCTTCGACCGCGGTGCCTCCGGTCGCCAAACTTCAGCCCGTCTCGCCCGAAAAAGTGTGTGGACTCTTCGTCGAGTGAGCAGTCGGGTAAAGGGCTCGGATATCTTTCGCGGTCGTGGCAGTAAGAATAGCTCATATGATTCCTCCGAAAGGCCTCCATCGCGGCGCGCTGATCAGCCGATATCGTAACTGAATTGAATTGGGCCGATTCCGGCCCTCCGCACGCCAAGGAGTGGTCCACTGGGTTCACGGGGCAGCCGTGGAGGACGAGGTCGGCGAATTCCGCGACGAACGGAGAGTATTTATAGTTGACCTTGTAGCGCCCGCCTAAAGTAGCCCAACTAGAGCCATCCCATATTGTAGCATAGAGGGACATGGGTTTGGAGGGGAAGGCCCCTCCCATGGCCTCACTCCTCACAACCTCTCTAATTGGAGTGTTATCTATGTAAAATCTGGAATATATATAGATATATGTATATATATACATAGAAAACAAAGTTATTATTAGGAAAAATACATTGGTACAAATAGGTGTTGATCTATAAAATCAGGGACAAGATTTTCACTATCACTCACAAGTGCTTAAATTGAGGAGATAAGATAAACATTAAGCAGAGGGTGAAGAATGATAACAAGCATAAAAAAAAGGCAGTGATTTGCCAAAAACTGATGGGTTCTGAAACTTTTACCCAAATGAGCTGAAAAAGACACAATATTAATAAAGCAAAACTTTCTATAGAAAGAATAGGTGACAAAGCAATTTGTAAACCCTTCTCCCATATCCAGCTTCACATTCTTTTCAGGCATTAAAAGAGATTCCTTGTGTATCTAACATGAAAGGGGAAATGTTTGCATGCTTTGCCCAAACAAAGACAACCCTAAAACTGGGGGAAAGATGTAATAAGAAGATGCATGCATAAATAGAATATCTATCTACAAAAAAAAAAAAAAAAAAAAAAAATGCTAAAAACAAAAGAGAGCAAAATTTGGCATCTTAAATAAGTTTAATTTGGAGACTCACATGATGCGATTATGGGTCCAGAGGATGGAGTATTGGTGGAAATCCTCAGTTGGGTCGAACCAAAAATCGTATCTTTCCTCTCTTCCAACTTTGGTGCTCCCATTTCCATAGACATTTGTTTGGAGCCTCCACTCCTTTCCCCTAACGTTTCCCAGGAACTCGAAGTCTAATTCGTCATGGGTTCTCTCATACGTATCCCCATTCGACATCTACAATCAAAAATAAAGGGGAAATAAAGAAAAAAAAGAGGTAACTTTTCGAGCATGGCATCGTATTTTCAGAGCAAGAACACACGGTTGGGTACTTTTGTTGTTCTGCGGTAAAAAAGAAAGGAATTAATTTGGGCTCCATTTTAAATTTTTTGAAGAGTGTCGCATCAAAGAGTAGAAAACGAGAGAAAAATCTCATACAAATTAAAGAAAAGAAAAATTACAAAAGAAACAGGGGAGAGGTGGGGAGAGAGAGAGAGGAGAAGAGGCTCACATAGAAGGCGACGACGACTCCAGCGGCGTAATCGGAGGGGAGTTTGATCGAAGCGCTAAAGAACCCATGAAGGTATAGGTCCTGTGAGGCGAAACCCGCACCTGAGCGTTCACCAAAACCCCACCCCATTCGATCAAAAACGAGCACAACAAGAGGAATCAATACCCAAAAAAAAAAAGGTATTTTTTTTCGTTTTTGAAGGAAAATGCGGATTCTTCGTTACCAGTGTTCTCGTCGAGGGCAATGCGAACGCTCCTCCCGTCGCGGAGGAGCCTGAGATTGTTGTCCCCGAAGATTTGCGTGTACCCCTCTTCGAACGAGAGGGCTCGAACGCTCTCTAATGGAGAAGCGAATGCATAGCAAGAGGAAAAGAAGAAGAAGAAGAAGAAGAAGAGAAACAGGGGATTGAGGAAGAGGAACAAAGGAAGCGACGAACCCATCAATCTCTCTCTCTCTCTCTCTCTCCTCCCCTTTTCCCTTTATTGTTTCTTCACTTTGTGAGCTCGTGATATCTCGGGTTTCGCTCTACGCGTTTCTAATTCAAAGGCCAGTGTAGAGAGAGAGAGAGAGAGAGAGAGAGAGAGAGAGAGAGGGGGGAATGGGAATGGAAAGGAGAAGCAAAGGTGTGGGCTTTTTATGAGAGAGAGAGAGAGAGAGAGAGGGGGGGGGGGGGGGTGGGGTTTATGGTTATCCTTGGATGCTTTGAGGACCCATTTGATTTGGCATCTCATAGGTGTTGTTTATGTTTCCAGTTTTTTTCTTTTTTATTCTCTGTAATAAATATAATCATTAGTAATTGTTTTTTCAATTCAAATTACACATAATTATGGTCATTTATTTGTTTGGATTCATCTCAGAGTTAGTTCTAAGCCTCTGCTGTTCCGTAAGATCCTCCATTGGTTTTAATAAAAGAAATTGCGCGATAGTTAAAATGCTTCAACTACCAAATCACAATTGAAAAAAAAAAAAAAAGCCTTTTCAATGACAATTATTCGATATGAAAACCATAATATACAACTAAAAAGTTTAACAAAGCCATTTATTGAAGTACATATTCATAAAACGATATGAGGAGATTTGAAATTTAATCACATTCAAATCTTTTTATAGATTCTATTATCACAACGCTAAATTAAATTAAATTAAATTTAAATAAACTAGAGGGAATACACAAAAGAAGGGCACAGCCCCCTTTTCCCACTCATCGTTGACAAACATGCCCTCTTCTGTTAATTAATTTAATTATTTAATTTATATAACCCCTTTATGTTTTTTTTTGTATTTGATTAATTTAATTAGAATTTATTTTATAATGGGTAATTGGGTCACGTGACATAAATAATTTGTGACCTATGTTTTGACTAAAGTGGGTAACTTCGCAACACGTGATTTAAATATGGCCATACTTATTAGAGTGTATCTCCAAAAAAATAATTATTAATTATTTAATTGGAGAAATTTTATAGGTCAATTGGTATGTGATTTAAAAAAAATAAAAATAAAAATTGTGCATATTGTTTAAGCCCAAATTTTAGAAAATTAATAAAAGTCTACAATAGAAACATGCAGTCTCATTGGTAATGTGATATTTCTCGACTAATCAAAATTTTTCTCTAAAATTTATCCATCACATCATAATTATTTTAAAAATATTTGTATTATATTGTTTAAAAAATATATAATAATTAATTAAATATTGATGATATAAATGTAAAGATTTTACACATCTGCATTAAATTTTGTAGGTAACTGGATGGAAAAGAAAATTATACATATTTTTTTATTTTCTAATTTTTCATTGGTCTCAATAAATATAATGAGAGAAATTTAATGCGATGGTGAGACACAATTTACGATGACATGCAAACTCGTCATCTTTGGGTAGCACAAAAGTAAGTTAAGCACACGGATGTAAACTGTGCTCAACAGTTAGTTTTTTTTTTAAATTACCATAGCTTCTCGAGTAAGTGACAAAGAACTTTAGTGATTAGTATTTGAGATTTCAAATTCGAATCCGAATTAATTTATATTTCTAGCTAAATTCAATTTTTAAACGAAATAAATAGCGTGTTATCTATCTCTCAAAAAAAAAAATTTAATTAAAGTATCGATGAAATTTTGAATTTGAATAAAATATTTAAACATATTATATTAAGCCAAGAGACTAGGTTATGAAATTAAATTTCTTGTTCATGCAAAACATGATATAAATTTAGAATTTTTTCCCTATAGAGAAGTATAATAGTATGGTCTTAAGCGCATATTCATTGCACCATCGGTCTAGCTCAATATTTATTATCCGGAGTTCGGCAATTATATTTATGAATATAGGCCTTTTTGTATTTGTGAGTTTTTTACCGTTAAATTTATTTCTCTCAATATTTTCATCCATTAGATCGTACTATTCAATCAACTACACATTCAAACATAGAGAATCACTATCATCCTAACACAATAATATATATTGTATACTTTTGGTATCGAAATCCATCTAATGTTATTAAGATATAATGCGTAACATGCTTCTGCGTTCTCTGGTAAGATTGTAGAAAATATATGCTAACTGACTCATCGTGATATGTGCAACATAATATTACGTACGGAAAGAAATAATGTATTATTTCAACATATTTTTTTATCGCATGTAACGTATGTAAATTTTTTTGCAATCACAAACAAAGCCTCAGTAGGGATGAATAAAGAGTCTATAATCCTTGAGTATTATTAAAGTAGTTTTTTTAATTTTTTTTAAGTAATAAATAAGAAGAAAATAGTGAAAACCGTGGCCACGATAGTGATGCAGCAAAGAGAAAGGACAGTGCGGTAATGCCAGAGAGGCAGAGTCACTTCCTCCTGGTAATTATGGCTCGGCCCAAAAGTGGGGCCCACAACGCGTGGATAAGCCCAATAAGCTTATTAAGATTGTTTTTTTTTCTTTTATTTTCTTTTTCTTTTTTTTTTCGGTTTTTTTTTTTTAAAAAAAAAGAGAAAACCTTAAAAATCATCTATGTGGTTTCACATTTTTTCATTTTAGTACCATGTGGTTTAAGGTGTATCAAGTTAGTATCCTGTGATTTCTCACTCTATCACTTAAGTACCCTATGGTTTAAAATGTATCAAGTTAGTATCATGTAGTTTTGAACTTTATCACTTTACTACCTTGTGGTTTCACACTTTATCACTTTAGTATCTTGTGTTTACAAAACCACGTACTAACTGATACAAAATTAAAACCACATAGACTAAAATGATAAAGTACAAAACCACAGTACTATTTTGATACTCTTTAAACCACAGATACTAAAGTGATAAAGTGAGAAACCACACAGATTAACTCGATATATTTTAAATCACACAAAGACTAAAATAAAAAAAATTGAAACACAAAGAAGATTTTTGAAAATTTCAAAAAAAAAAAAAAAGTGGAGGGGTGGTGTGGAGCCAAAAATAAATGGATCGGAGGTACGGGAATAGCGGGCACGCGCCTCCGCCCTTTTTCATCCACAGCTGTCGCCTCTTTCACTCGTGATCATGTCTCTCTCTCTCCCCCACACATTATTCTCCCTACCTACTTTATCAACCCGTATCCATATTATATAAGTTTACTTAGCCCCGTACACTGTGTATATAGTTCGCTAATACAAATTTAATGGTTGCTAATTAAGATTCTTTAAGTTTGACCTTTAGCTAATTAATTTTATTTTTTTAGCAGAGCTTTTGTAAAAGAAAGATATATATATATATATATATATATATATATATATATATATATATATATATATATAGTATACTATTCATTTTATTTATTTTACTTTAAAAAAAATTAGCTAAAAAAATAAATTAATTAAAATTTAAATTTGAAACTTGAATATCAATTATTAAATCCTTTATCACTTGCGCTAAGAACGATTGGTTAGTACTTATTTTTAAATTAGATAGTTTACTATTTATTTACAATTGAAAAGAAAAATAAAAACTTATAAAATTACAGCAAAAATAACGCAAAGGTCGTTTCTATTTTTTTTTTTTAGAGGAAGGATAGCGCGGCTATAACTAATTTATTCATTAAATAATTAAATTAAGTGACACAGAATAAGAAGTCGGGCTTGGAAAAAGTAAAAAATCAACAGAAAAATAATTGAAAAAAAAAATGATACACAATAATAAGAATAAGCAACCCAAAAAAAAGAAAGGTGAACACCAAGGTCGTTCCCATTATTCATTCTCCTTTTTGGTGAATTCACGGGGTTGTACTCATCTGTGGCGTTGTTGGCTGTGAATTTTCACTTTTGTGTGGACAATTTTTATTGTGTCTCCTTCCTTTCACACTCATACATAAACGGGAAAAAAAAAAAAAAGGAAAAAGAAAACCCATTTGGCACATGATCATTAGATACGTACCCACTTAGTGTTTCTAAATTTTTAGTCTTTGGATTTATATTTTAATTACTAATACTTTTTTGATCAAACACTATTTCACCTATCATCATTTATCACCATCATCTCAACCTCACATCTCTCCATCTAAGGATTAATAACACTAGCTTTGTTTGGTTAGGGGATAGAGATAAGAATAGGCCCTTATCTCTCCCTTTATACTCAAACGCTAATTTTTTACTCGAGAATAGTAGTTCTCGGTTATTCCCACCAACACCTCCATTTTTTATATAAAACTACTTAATATTTTTCTTATCCTCGGAAACAACCCAATTTTCATCCAAACACTATTTTTTTTATCCCCATACTTGCATCTATCCCTGTAATAGCTAGTTCTTGCTTATTAAAGCACCACCCACTTGGTGCTTTTATAAGTATTCTAGCTCCACTCATATATATATATATATATATATATATATATATATATAAAGAGAGAGAGAGAGAGAGAGAGAGAGAGAGAGAGAGAGAGAACTAGGCTAATATACTATTAATAGTACTAAGTCATTGGTGTTACCAAATTTTTGTCCATTGGATTAAAAGATGTGCAGTTAGGATGATGTGGGCCCCCTAAGGTTGAGTGAGTGGTTGGTTAAATAGTATGATCTAACGGGTGATTACCAAGTTTTTAGCTATTGGATTAAAAGATGTACGGTTAGGATTATATAGGCCTCCTAAGGTTGAGTGGGTGGTTGGTTAAATAGTATAATCTAACGGGTGATATATATATAGATATATATATAGAGTTGAGTGGAATCTTTATCGTAGCAAATCGGCTCAGTTGCCACCTATTTGTTTTCAATGATGGAGCCTTATAAATTGACGATCGGCACCGTTGAACATAATCTATACGACTAGAAGTATCTAGAAATCAAATTTAAATCATTTCGACATCATTAATTAATTATCAAAAGGTTTCAAAATTTGTAATTTTAATGATAGATATGAGACGTTTTCTCGTTTACGGTGTATATATATATATATATATATATATATATATATATATATATATATATATATATATACTATATATTATATTAAAAGTAGAGCCCTACTACTCATAAGTTGTTTTCGATGATAGAGCTTCCGAATCGACGATCCACTCAGTTAAATATGATCTAGAGTATTTAAAACTTCTAGAAAATAAATTTCGTAATTTTTCAAAATCATAATAAAGTCCATCAAATGGGCATAAAATGAACTAAAATCGAGCGATGTCCTAAAAATAGATGATCGGATCCTTCAATTTAAGATCGGAGTATTGATCTTTATCTAGGTAGTGAATAGAATTTTCTATCAAAAATTCAATCTATTTCAATTCTTTTACACCGTTAAACTACCAAGTATCCCATATCGGTCGTTAAAATTTGTCAATTTTGTGAGCTTTTGATCGTAAGGTAAATGATTTCGAAAAATTACGAAATTTATTTTCTAGAAGTTTTAAATACTCTAGATCATATTTAACGGAGTGGATCGTCGATTCGGAAGCTCTATCATCGAAAACAACTTATGAGTAGTAGGCTCTACTACTCATAATATAGTAGCCTCTACTCTATATATATATATATATATATATGATAAACATGCACATAAATTTTTTCAATGCCGGGAATGGTCCACCGTTAACTCTCATCATGAATAACTTGTGTTCAAAGTACAAATATGATAATCACTAGGGCATATTTGAATACACCCTGTGTGTCTATATATGTTATGATGCCCACTCAATTGTTACATGTTATAATCACTACGGGAATCCTTGAATCATCATACGCACTCAATTAATGATATATATATGTATATATATATATATATATATATATATAGAAATTAAAATTTCTTATCCTTTTAATAGGATAGGAGTAACTGTCTATCAGTTTTAGCCTTTGGATCAATTATTTTCATCATTTCTAACCATTGGATTAATTATTATAAGGTGGGGACCACTCAAGGGGGCCAATTCATTTCTAGCAATATCATCCTACTATAATTTCATCTAAAAACTTGATATGGATAGGGCTACTATCATATTAATATGATAGTAGCCCTTGTCTATCAAGTTTTTAACCCTTGGATGAAAATTGTAGGATTAAGTATAATATTAGTCGGTTAGAAATGAATAATTAAAGGTTGAGTAGTCCCGAGTTATAGTATTTAATCCAAATGGTTAGAAATGATGAAAGTATTGATTGAGCTAAAAACTGATAGGAACAAATCTTTCATATCCTATTAAAAGGATAATGCCGGACTATATATATATATATATATATATGTATATACATATATATATATATATATATATATATATGTATATATATATATAGTAACACACAATGCCAAAATCTAGAATCAAGAACATGCATGTTTACATAATTATCCTAGATTCAAGAATAATTTTCCTAATTGTTTTGCTAATATCATTAATGCAAAGAATTATAAACAGAAGGGAACGTGTGTTTGATGTGGATAATTATGTATGTGTGGTCGGAGACGAAGAGGATGGAGATCGAGGAAGAGAATTAATTACAAAAGGATTATTTTTTAGTAGTACTCAAGTACTAGACCATCTTTGTGAATTTTAATATATTTTAATAATTATTCATTTTCGCTCAATAATCAACTAAAGCAACAAATATATATCATCTACACATTTTCAAAAAAAAAATGATGAAAAATTGAGTTTATACACACCACAAAGTTTGTAATTATGCACGCACTCTCATATAGTTCATGTATGCTACTTCACTTATTAGTCTCGATCACTCCATCAAATCAATCCAAATTGCTTAAATATTTAATTACTTATATATTTCTTAAATAATCAAACATCTATTACGTACGTACGTGTGAATAGTGGACCCAAAATAAGTTAAGCTCTACATGACTTAATTTGCATGAGCTTGTGGCCACAATCACATGTTTTGGATCTACATTGCCTAAGCTAATTAACCCCTTCCACGTACACTATTAATAATGCATGTGATGCAACCAAATCCATCGATCGATCTGACTGAGTCGTGTAGAGCAATCCTTGACTCAAAAGTCTCCACAATTTAATAATGTGAAAGATTGGGCCCACCCACTTGCTACCCACTAAACACTGCAACAAATGATTTTTATCATGTATCCATAAATGGACACAAGCATACGATAGGTTCGTGCACATATTTACTCCAATTAAGTAGTACTTTTTCTAATTAATTAATAGTATATATCTTCTTCTCAAATGGATATTTGTATCCTGTAGAACTCTTAGTCACTTTTTTTCCTTTTTTTTTGAGAGAGAGAATGATAGTATACTAGGGCATCGCCAATTTTTTTAAAAGTAATTTAATTATCTACAATTATGAAGCAATTAAGTTTCGAATATGAGATCACTAACACACATAACATGCATGATCTCATATATATATATATTAATTTGGTCAAATAATTAAGACCTAAATAATGTTATACAATATTTTATACATGTTTATTTTTCTCCACATGGAGCCAACTATTTCGCGGGGAGATCCACTAAATATCAAAATTGAAAAAGCCCCTCTTCTTCATGTCGAATTGTCGATTGACAAGCGCATGTGCTACGTACGTTTATGCCCTTAAGCGAATATCCCATTATTGTTCCTGTGATATATATATTGTTTAATATTTAATTGAATATCATAATTGCAGTTTGGTAAATCAAAAATAAAAAATATTTCATGAACAATATGCAACTCAATAGGTGATGATAATGAAGAACGTACATTGCACCATAGAGTTAAACAAATTAAAAGTCCAATTAACTTAATTCATGAGTTAATTCTAGGTTCCAAATAAGTAGAAATTAGGCTCTTCTTTTTATCATAATAAAAGAGCTTGTTACTTGTAACTTAGGCTATAATAATTAATTAATGGTGCTTTCCAGCTCATGTACGTGTAACCCAAAACACAGCCCTAGCTAGTTGAGGATGGGTTGGAACTTGGAACCTAGTTTCTAGTGATGTTTTTAGGAGCACCACATGTATAGGCAAATTAAGCATTATAAATTTAGAATAATAACACCACCCAATTGTTATATATGTCAATCTCTAGCTTGTGAAGTAAATGATACCTTAAGGAGATCATAGTGATATAACTTAGATGAAAAGAAAATAAAAAAAAAACCTAGCTATTGCCACAACTTTAGAGCTTGCAAAAGAAGCTATACCTAAGTTTTGGTGTGTGTTTTGTAATTAGAGTACATAGAACTTGAATGGTGGAATTTGTTCCTATGCACATCAAGCTTGTCTCCTTTTCTTTTCTTTTCTTTTCTTTTCTTTCCAAATTTTTGAAAGTAGTCCTTTTTTTTCATTGAAAATAGGGATAATTACCTATATACCCCTCATATGTTTGAAAATATCCAATTTATCCTTATTTTTTTTCTTTTTAAAATACCTCTCATATGTTTCACCATTATTGCAAAACCCATACAGTTATCTTCTGTTAAGTTAATTTGAGTTAAATGTGAGTTAAATATTTACCACAGTTACAGAAAATTAAAAGGTCAATTTTATCTTTAACTTAAGGACAAATAAGAAATATTGGTGATGATAGAGAAGTATATGGAAAAACACCAAAAGTAAAAATACTTTTTGTATCCCTAACTTTAAGGACAAATAAGAAAGACAGTGATGGTAGGAGGGTATATTTGAAAGGGCAAAATAGTAATTTTACAGAGATAACAGATTTAGTTAATTAACAGATTTTAAATCTATGGGTATATTAGAAATAGGTTGGAACGTAAAAAAAATATTTTCAATATTAGCCTTCTAAGAGGAGTAAATCGAAAAATTGGGAATTTTTCAGGAATATATAAGCAATTGCCCTTTGAAAATATATATGGCTACATGTCTATATGAGTCTATTATTTTATGTATGTGTGTGTGTGTGTATATATATATATATATATATATATATATATATATATATATATATATAGTGTGAGGCTACTATGTTATCGGAAGCACGGAGCCTTAGTGCTTCCACGTCGCTTCGATGATGCGGCTTTCGAATCGTCGATAAAAAGTCTAGAGTATTTGAAGTATCTAGAAAATAAATTTTATAATTTTTCGATATCATTTGCCTAGTGATCGAAGGAGCACAAAATCAAATAATTTTAATGATCATAGTGAGCCGTTTGAAAGTTTAACGGTGTAGAAATATCCAAATTACATGAAATTTTGATAGAAAATTCTTTATACTATATAAAACAAGATCAATATCTTTGATCTAAATTTTTAATGCTATATTATTACGTTTTGTAAGATTTTTATTTTCGTTGATTTTTAGCCCCTTAGTTCGCTAGGCAAATAATATCGAAAAATCGCAAACTTTATTTTCTAGGTACTTCAAATACTCTAAATCAAGTTTAACGGAGATCGACGATTCGGAAGCCACAACATTGAAAACGACGTGGAAGCACGGAGCCCTCCGTCTTCGAAGCATAAGTAAGCGCTTCTTATATATATATATATATATATATATATATATATATATTCAAAAATTTATATTATCTTTAAATGCTATTAATAAGTTATTGGTCTTTAAGTTTATTTATTATTACCAAGCTTTAACTCATAAAGTTTTTAGTTGGATTGGGAGATGTGTAATATATATATATATATATATATATATATATATATATATATATATATATATATATATATATATATATATATATGATCCTTCACATAATGGAAGATATAAGATAAGGAAGCAATTTTACTCAGAAAATATATAGAAGATAAGGTACTGCAGATTGCAGAGTCCATCAAATCCGACAAAAAAAGATCCACCAATTACCCACTATATATCGTAGGTGTATGGAATATGTAGTACAGGTATTGTATAAAATAATAAAACTAGCTTGATTAATATAAAAGATGTTGACGCTAATGCTCTATCAATTGTAGGACATATGAATAGCGAATGCATGGCATGGCATTAAAAATAATTTAGACCACTTCCTGTAGTGTTTCGAAACTACAGGAAATCATAAATCTTAAAATAATAGCTAAATTAATTAAGGCCTCATGGTTTACAAATTCTTTGTAAAGAAAATAAAATGAACAAGATGAGCTAAAAGGTAAACCAGATCGATCGATCCATCAATAATTCATGTTTTAGGATGTGGAGATGCATTAAAATGTGCTTGAAAATTGCAATAAATTAACATCCAATATACCCACAGGTCCTCCTCAATTGAACATAGCTACTTTTCTTATATTAATCTCCAATGCAGTGAATAGGTGTAACACAACATGTGCATAGTCACTGCATGCATACTCACAAATTAATGTTGCCTTTGCATTAGCTAAAATTAGAATTGAACCTTTGCAAACTACAATAAAGGTTGATAGAAGATACAACATTGAGAGAATTTGCATTTATATATGTTTTGTAATAATAATAATAATAATAATAATTTGAAATTAAAAGCCATTGATAGGACCATACACTTCCAACAAAGCATAAGTATGGTCACCTCATCTGGACCAGATGAGCAACTTTAACTTTTTTCTTTTGGCAAGATCGATTATGAGCCCAAACATGATAACTGAGCTCCCACCATGCTGGTGATGAAGATGGTAACCAAATATATAATCATAAAAAGACATGGCCAAAAAGACATGCATGCACCATGGAATATGTAATGATATATGTGATTTATGGACCACCATGCATATATCAGATTTTCCATATATATGAGCCCCCCCCCCACTGTTTTGCCCATCCCATAATTAAATTGTGCCTCTTATTATTTCTGGCTCAGAATTAATGTCCTTCAGGTTTCCAATTTTGTGAAGTATCTGAATTCTGAGCAACCTGAAAAATGAGCAACCAGCTATTTGCTTATTATGAGCCATTATAACTTTTTAATGCATGCTCTGGTTTGATTTTAGAATAACTTGTTAACATAACTGCTAATTTTTTAAACATCTTCTTCTTATTTCTCATGATATATATAAGAGAAGAATCCTCATTCAGCTTGTTCCTATATATAACGAAAGAGAGGGAGAAATGGAACTCTATATATATATATATATATATATATATATATATATATATATATATATATATATATATATATATATATATATATATATATATAATCCATCATAAGAGGGAAAAAAAGATAAGACCGTCCCAAGAATAAGTGGCAAAGGACTTGGTGGTAGGTACCCGAGACCCAGGTTTAGTTGATTCAAATTTTTAGCTAAATTTATGTCTAAATGAAATAAACGAAGCGGGTAGCGTGCTAGCTCTCTCTCTCAAAAAAAAAAAAAAAAAGTTGGAAAAAAAAAGAAAAAGAAAAAAGAATTATGGTGCAACAGTGAGGTCAATTATTCCATGCATGTGGTCCCTCGAGCTCCAACTGTTAAATCCAGCCGAATTGGATCACAGGGGTGCGGTGAATTGATTACGTCGCGTTATCCACCAATCAAATCCATGAACATGTTTTCTCGTCCATCAATTACTGAGCACAAAATGAAAAGGACCACTCTTGTGTGTACTCGATCCCTAAAATTAGTCAATGAATTAATGCTGCACCTTTAATTTTCTTAAGCAGCTGTCATAAGCTCGGACCCAGCTCATGCAACCAGTACAGTGCGGTTATTATTGGATCGATCTAATTCAAAGTGTATATACTTATTGTTGAGCCGATTTAGCACGGCTAAGTTATACACTGGGTGTTTTGATAAACACGACAACCGAGTTGTCTTGTGAGAGTACGAAAAGCATGCGTGAGCGAGTTATAATAACTGCAGGCGGTTTTCAAAGTAGTAACTGATCGGTCGAAGGTGGTCCACAATATCAGGAGACGTGGGATGGTGGCCGGTCATACTAAGACCATAACTGATTCAAGGAGGCTTTATAAATAGGCACTCAATATACTGAAAAAAGGTCTTTTCCTCCCCTGCGAACAGAAGACCACCTTATTTTCTCGCATTTTCTTACTCGCATTTACTGCTTTTTCTTAGGAGTAGCCTCTAATTTAAACTTCTGGAGTCTGTCTGCCTTCAGTGGCATCACTCCGCTCTTTGTTGTAGTTCTTAGAGTCTGTCTGCCCTTTGGGCATCACTCTTGAGAGTTACGGTCCATTCCTTGTATTTCCCCGTTTTTCTTATTAATATAGTCACATTTCGGCTGAGCCGAGCCGATTGTTTAAGTCTTCTTCTGGCTATTCGGCTCCTCCCTTGCTTAATCTATTACTTGTGTTGACCTTTCAACTCTTTCGGCCGAACCAAAGTGAAAATAGGATTTCGAACCCGATCGGTTTGATCCCTCGCCGATCGAATCGTTTGAAGATCAGAAGGGCGCATTTCTCGAGGGTCATCAATCTGAACCACTTTTCATCCCAGCACGCATCCCAAGGAAGATCAGGCATTTTCAGGGATCGGGGAGAATTTTGGAGACAAACAATTTTGGCACGCCCGGTGGGACCCACTATTTGAGGTAACATTTTATTCGTGATATAAAATGGCTGATGATAATGCCATGAATCTCCGTAATAGAACTATTCCCAGAAATTCTGGGAATGAGCACCCTGATAATTCAGATAACGTTGTAGATCAAAGAAGCGGTTTACTGCGAAGGTGAAACTAGCGGTGGACAATCTAGCGACAGAGCGAATCTTGCCCAAACACTTGGGCAAATGACTCGAGTTTTGCATACGCTAGATCGGAAACGACCATGCTAATCTGCACGATGACGCGGTATTAGCCGCACTCACGGCTTCAAATGAGAATATTGCCGAATTGGGCAATTTCTAACTCGGAATGAACAACCGATGGCGGGTTTACAAGTACACTGCAATGATGCCGATGTTGCAAAATCCGGCGGCAGTAGGTGTGTTACCTCAATACCGGGGGCACCGTATCGGGCGGTATATAGGCCGGCGAATAATGTCGGCCAACGGAGGTAGCGTGGGGATTACCACCTCCTCCTCCATTGGTAACACATCAGCCTCAAAATGTAGGGGCTGGAGGGCAAGCGCCTAATATACAAGGAGTCAATCCCATAGCACCAAATGTTGGTCTGGCAAATAGACCAATTGGAGTCCAAGCGCCTGTTCCTCAGGTACAAGGAGTAAATAATGAAATTTATGCTCAAATAGAAGAAGCCATCCGAAATACATTCGGAGTCGGGGCAAGGCCGACAATACGGCCTGTATTTAGATCACCATATCCCGCAGTTGTAGATGTAGAACATCTTTATCCGGCAAATTGGAAAATGCCGAAATTTGACAAATTTTCAGGCGATGAGACCGAAAACACGGTTGAACATGTTGCTCGGTTCACAGCTCAGTGTAGGGAAGCCGCAGCCGATCCATTTTTAAAAATGAGATTATTTAATACTTCATTAACTAAAACGGCTTTTACGTGGTATTCAAGCATGCCGGCTAATTCCGTCCGAAATAGGGACGAGTTAGACGGGAAGTTTCATGAACATTTTTTAAGTACCGAGCAGGAACTAGAAATCGTAGACATAGCCCAGTTTAGACAAAGAACGGGAGAGTCGATTGATGAGTATCTGAACCGATTTAAAACGGCTCGAAGCCGTTGTTTTATAAGAATGCCAGAATCTGAATTTGCTAAAATGGCATTCAACGGCATGCATTTTAAAATCAAAGATCATTTTGAAGATAAGTTTTTTCCAAATCTTTTCGATTTGGGAATCCGGGTTGCTCAATATGAGCAATTTCGGAAAGGTAATAGTGAGGATCGGCCTAGATGGAGCCGAAATAAAGATTGGAATAAGGGAAAAGAGAAAAATATTTCTTTGCTTGAAGAGTCTTCGATTCATGAAGAGCGAATTCACACGAAGAAATGGATGATTCGGTGATGGTTTGAGATTTGTGCGGCTGAGATGGTTAGAAATAATCAGCCGTATAAATGTGCTTTACTGAAACCTGCTAAATCAAGCGAGGCCAAAGCACATGTATCAGCTTTCAACTACTCATTTGATGTTTCAAAAATCGATTTGATTTTTGATCGGCTGTTGAAAGATGGCCGAATTAAATTACAGGAAGGGCAAACGATTCCTTCTGTAGAAGAATTAAAACGGCGAAGATACTGTAAGTGGCATCATTCATGGAGCAACAAAACAAGCGATTACTGCTTTTAAAAGGCGGTGCAAAAAGAAATCAATGAAGGACGGCTCATATTTGGTCAAGAAAATAAAAATATGGAGATTGATAGAAACCCTTTTCCACCACAGGTCTACGTGGTGGATATGAAAGGAAAAGCTACCATCAATAGGCGAATTCAATAAGAAATAGAAGAGGGTCGGCATCTTTCTTGCCGACCAACAAGGTCAGAACGCAAAATCTTACGGAGACATGTTTCATTTGCAGGACAAAGTGATGGACATACGAGGTAAAGCGATCGCGGCTAGAACAGCCGCTGAGGATATCGCACACGCGAAAAGAAACCTTCGGCTCTGTATAAAATGCAAAGCGAGATGACAAAAAAGATTGGGAAGTCATAGTTAATGATAAGAAGAAGAGTAATGAATGGAAAGAGCTATTGGCTTTTCCTCGGGAATGGGATGATATTCCGGATGGAGAAGATCAGGAAAACGAAGGTTCAGAAGAAGCCTCTAATGACACAGAGCCAGAAGGAGATCCGGTTCAAGGTAAACAAGGTACGATGATGCAAAATATTAACGTAATTATTACAGTGACATGATGAGCAACGAGTCGATGGAATCGTCGGGAGAGACCGTTCGGCTCTAAGCAACGATTTCTAGTGCAGCCACAATGGCAATACCAAGCCAGGCCGAGAATGGAACCTGAGTTTGAAGGAATGACCGAAGGTGATATTGAGTTCCTCGGTCGAAGATTGGTAAATGAACTCGGTATCCAGCCGTGGCCGAGACCTTGGGAGAGAAGAGAGATATTGAAAAAGCATTTGAGAATGGTGGAAATACCTATCAACGAATCAATTAGTAACAGGATGATCAAGGTATCAGCTGACGTGCCAATTGACAAATGGCACGAGGTAGAGGTAAAACCATCGGCTAGATGGCAAGGGCCGATGTTGACTAAAACACAAAAGCGTCGACAGAGGATGCAAGCCGAATCTAAGCAACATTATGAAGAGGCGAAAGGAATGAGATTCAATGTGTGGAGACGTCCTGATGACCATCCACAAAATCCTATTCGCCCAATGCGTAATGATAATGAGGCAGGAGGGTCAAAATCTGCCTCGTGGTTGAAATCAAAAGTAGAGCGGCCAATTGAGGCCGAAACTGAAGAGAAGCTGACCAGAAGAGAGTTGGAAGACAAGATAGCTTCTTTGGAAACGATCATTAAAAGGGAAAGATGGCCTCCTAAGGAAAGAGAGGTCAGAATGGAGACCGATTCTTCAGTCGAATCGGCCAAGGAGTCAGAAGAGAAAAAGCAAAAGCTTAAAGATAAATCGGCTGAGGAAGCAATGGCCGATGTGAATATGGTGTATACTTTACCGCAATCATTTAAAGCGGAGCTTATTGAATATGAAGATTTCAAAGAGGAAGAAGAAATCGGGATTAAAGTAGCCCAATTACAGTTGGAAGACGTGCGATCAGCCGATGCGGTGGTATTTGAAAAACCATCGGCTATGCAGATTAGATTTATAAGGCCATTATTTATCCAGGCTTTGATCGGGTCGGTAGGTCGAGTCATGGTAGACGGGGGAGCAATGGTCAACGTGATGCCCACTTCGTTTTTCAAGAAATTAGGCAAGGATGAGGATGAGTTGAAGCCTACAGACTCCATCATGACTGATTTCACTGGGAACGGTCAACAGGCTAGAGGAGTGCTTACCACCGAAATAACGGTGGGGTCTAAGAAGCTGAAAACTGCATTTTTTGTAGTGGATGCGGATAGTCATTATAATCTTTTACTCGGACGTGATTGGATACACGCAAACGAGTGCGTCCCCTCGACACTTCATGGAAAGTTGTTCCAATGGATTGGAGATAAAGTCGAAGAAATCCGGGCCGAGGGGCGGCCTCGTATGATAGAAGTGAATGTAGAAGAAATCGGCCATGTCAGTTGGGCCGATGCTGATCCTGATCAAATTTCTTTTGTTAAAGTAACGGAAGAAGGTGTCCAACTAATTCTCTCTAAAGATATGGGAGCCCTGGTGGCAGCTGAAGAGCCACCAAAATGGTTGAAATGGAATTACCAAGGACAAGAATAGAGGCTTTTAATAAGCCTCAAGAAAAGCCGATCGAAAGGGTCGGTTGTGAGGAAAATTCGGCTGTTAAGGCCGATGCGGCAACATTGAGTAATTCGGTTCGAACAGCCGAAAACGATGTAATTGATTCGGCTGGTTTAGCCGAAGTTAAGGAAAAATTAAATTCGGCTAATGAGGCCGATAAGATAATGAACAGGCGTAAGTTGGAAGAATCGCCCATCAAAGTCGGTGAGAAGAAGTTGGAAACTCAGGATCCACTCATAGAAGTGAATCTTGGATATGGAGAAGAAAGAAGACCGACTTATATAAGTGCGAAACTTTCGGTTCGCACGGGGAAGAATTGAAGGAATTGCTAAAAGAGTATAAAGATTGTTTCGCTTGGATTTATGAGGAGACGCCGGGTTTAAATCGGCAGATTGTAGAACATAGGTTACCTATTAAAAAGGGTTTTAGGCCTTTTAAGCAGCCGGCTCGTAGATTTGAGCCGAGTATTGTACTTCAGATTAAGAATGAAATAGAAAATCTTTTAAAGGCCGGATTTATTAGAGCGGCCCGATATGCCGATTGGGTATCTAATATTGTTCCTGTGCGCAAAAAGAATGGCAAATTAAGGATTTGTATTGATTTTAGGAATCTGAATTTAGCTACGCCTAAAGATGAATATCCAATGCCGATAGCTGATATGTTAGTAGATTCAGCTGCTGGTAATGAGATATTATCTCTTATGGACGATCATGCGCTATAATCAAATTTTTATTCTTGAAGAAGATGTAGCTAAGACGGCGTTTAGATGCCCTGGTTCAATCGGAACTGTTGAAGGGGTAGTCATGCCGTTTGGTTTGAAAAATGCTGGAGCTACATACCAGAGAGCAATGAATTTTATTTTTCATGATCTAATTGGTGAAATGTTAGAAGTATATATTGATGACATAGTGGTAAAGTCCAAGTCGCAAGTTGAGCATTGGATTGACTTAAAACTGGCCTTTGAGAGAATGAGAAAGTATAATCTGAAGATGAATCCTTTGAAATGTGCTTTCGGAGTCTCGGCAGGAAATTTCCTGGGGTTTCTAGTACATGAGAAAGGGATTGAAATTGATAAAAATAAGGCGAAAGCGATACTAGAGTTACCACCACCCAGAAGCAAAAGAGAATTACAAAGCTTGTTGGGGAAAATCAACTATCTTCGACGGTTTATATCTAACTTGGCCGGAAAAATAGGGATTTTCACTCCATTACTTCGGCTCAAAGATAAAGAAGTATTTATATGGACAAATGAACATCAAGAGGCGTTTGAAAATATAAAAAGATATTTATCAAATTCTCCGATTAGTGCCTCCAAAGAATCACCATGACATTATACATATCATTGAAGAAAATTTAGGATGTTTGTTGGCCGGAAAATGAAGAAAAAGAAGAACAAGCCATATTTTATTTAAGCCGACGTCTCGGACACGAGAAACGATATTCGGCTATTGAAAAGTTATGCCTGGCTTTATACTATTCATGTACAAAATTGAGATATTATATTCTACCGATTGAAGTGTCGGTGATATGTAAAACCGATTTGATAAAATATATGTTATCTAAGCCAGTAATACGAGGACGAATAGGAAAATGGATTTTGGCACTATCCGAATTTTCCCTGACATATGTCCCAGCAAAAGCCGTGAAGGGACAAGCCATAGCAGATTTTTTGGCTGATCATCCATGTGTGGAAGTGGAGGATTCGACACAAAGTATGATTGGGTGTCAGTACTGGATACTTCACTTTGATGGTTCAAGAACAGCTGAATCAGCAGGCGCTGGGATAGTGATACAATCGCCTCAAGGGTATGTGTGCAAATTTGCTTTTGAGTTAGATTTCAGTTGTTCTAATAATCAAGCTGAATATGAAGCTTTGATAATTGGACTTGAAATTTTGCAAGAATTAAAAGTGAAATCAGTTAAAGTCATCGGTGATTCACAGGTAGTGATCAAACAAGTTATGGGGGAATACCGATGTGAAAATCCAATTTTACAAAATTATTTAAGGAAAACATCGATTATGTAGCTTGGAGACGCCGAGTTTGAACATATGAGTAGACAAGAGAATGAAGGAGCAAATGAATTAGCGGTCGAACACGGATATAGAGAGCGAAATTACAATCGATTGGAATTCAAAAAAGGTTATTGCCTTTGGTTCATGTACGAGTGTTAATAATAGCCCAGATAAACGTGCAAGAGGATTGGAGAAAAGATTTGATTGAGTACTTAGAAAATCCAGATAAAGGGGCAAGTCATATGGTTAAAAGAAAAGCGATTTGCCATCGTTGTTTTGGATGGACGGCTTTACAAAAGAACACCAAGAAATACTATTGAAATGTTTAGAATAGGAAGAGGCCTTATTGATAATGGGAGAAGTACATGAGGGTATATGCGGAACACACTTAGTAGGAAAAAAATTGAGATGGACAATTCGGCAGTTAGGGTATTATTGGCCAACTATGTATCAGGAGTGCATAGATTATGCCAAAGGCTGCCAAGATTGCCAATTTCATAGTTCGATACATAGAGTTCCAGCAACCTAAATGCATGCCATAATAAAACCTTGGCCATTTCGAGGATGGGCAATGGATTTGATTGGAGAAATACAGCCGAATTCCTCGGCTGGTCATAAATTTCTAATAGTAGCTGTGGATTATTTCACTAAGTGGGTAGAGGCGAAACCTACTCGGTTGATTACCCAAAAAGAAATGATTGATTTTGTTGAAGATAATGTAATACATCGTTTTGGAATTCCCGAGACTATTACAACCGATCAAGGGACAATGTTCACGGGTGGACAATTTGTCTTGGCTCATTGAGTCTCGAAATATCAGATTACTTCATTCGTCTCCTTATTATGCTCAAGCAAACGGACAAGTAGAGGCAATGAATAAAATTATCATTAATTTAATGAAGAAGCACATCGGAAGATATCCGAAAAAATGGCATGAAAAGCTCACCGAAGTATTATGGGCGTGTCGTACTTCGGTAAAAACGGCAACAAGGATGACACCTTTTCAGTTAGTATATGGTCACGAGGCCGTAATTCCAGCAGAAATAACGGTACCTTCTTTGAGAACAGAAAAACAAGGAGAACTTTCGGCTGAAGAGTATAGCAAGTTAATGGAAGAAAATATAGAAAAGTTGAATGAAACTCGGCTGATAGCTCTAAATAACATACAGGCGTATCAAAGCCGAGTGTGTAGTGCATATAATAAAAGAGTTAGAGCCAAATCATTTGCAGTTGGTGACCTAGTGCTTCGGTTAATATTTCCTATCGGTCAGAAAGATCGAACATATGGAAAATGGTCCCCAAATTGGGAAGGTCCATTTCAAATTAACCGAATAGTAAAAGGAAATGCTTATTATCTCAAGAATATAAATGGGATAGAGAAGGAAAATGAAAAGGCAATCAATGGGAAATATTTAAAGAAGTATTATCCATCCATATGGGAAAACAATCCGAGTTAGCATATTACAAGCCGAATTAAGACAAAAATTCTTTAATTTGATTCCATTCGGCTATCAGATTGGCCTGAGCACTTTCAATATCTTTCTTCTTTCGCTTCATCAATGGATGTATCTGGTATAATTGGGAAAGTTGATCACGAAGCTCTATGCCTTCATTTCTTTTCGTCTTCAATTGGTCTTGAAGAAGTCTGCTCGTGTCACGGGCTAAGGCCATTTCAGCTGTGGTCAATTCTTCTTTCAGAGTTAATATTCGTTTCTGCAAGGCTGATTCTTGATCGGCCAAAGATTTATCTTCACTACTTACTTCAGTGATAGGAGTTGTCACCTCAGGAATCTTCTTTTTAATGTGATCAACACGATCAAAATGTTGATGTAAAGACTGTAAATTCGCATGCAAAGATTGGTGCCGAGATAAAAAGAGGAAAGATGAGATGAAAGAGTTTCTATGAAACATAGATTAATAGGGAGATACCTATTTGATCGATTAAATTACTTAAAAGAGCACTTAACCGATCGATTGTTCTTGATCTTTGGGCTAAATAAGGAAGGCCAAGAGAGTATAATTGGAGACATTCATCCGTATTTTGTTGAGTTTCGACGACATCGTAGTCATGGATCATCTCCATTATTCGAGCCTGGACTGGAGGCTAATAATAAATTAAGAGTCGTGGACAAAGGATCGTCTGAAGATGAAGAGATAGGAGGATAGACGTCCGGTTGCACATCCTGAAGGTCTTCTAACAGAGGTGCATTTGGATTTGTTTCCACTTCGGTGAAGGTGGAGGTAATGGTTTCTTGACCTCTTGATTTCTTTTCTGTGAATTTCACGATGAGTTCTTTTTTCGATAAGTGACATGGAAAGAAACGAATCGAGACAATATAAATCAATCAATTAAAAAGCCGAGTGAATGAGTGTTTGGTTAGAAATAAATAAACCTCGGTAGAATCAATCGGCTTATCGTAAGTAGGATTCGGCTCCAAAATATTAGCCAATTCGTCCATATCAATCGAAGAAATATTTTCTCGAGATAGCAATTGGAAGAGAAGGCGCTGATCGTTTTTCAACTACATCCGCCGAGGTCTCTTTGCCAAAGATTTACGCCTTTTCGAAGCGGCAAAGATGTACTTTGAGTCGATTCATCGTTTTTCTCGTTTGGGTCGATAAGGAAGTCTGGATCGACTGATTATCAAAAGGAAGTATTTTAGAAGAAATGTTAAGTGCATGAAAAATATAAAGATTAAAATTTGAATGAAGCAAATTACAGGGGAAGAAGGCAATGGTTTAGAGGTCTCTTCTGATGAATCAGTTGATAATGATGGAGCAGGAGTTGAGCGGGTAACAGGATCCCGAGATACCGCCATAGCTGATGAATATGAAACAAGAAGATTGTTTAGCGTTTTTTAAAATAAAAAAAAAAAAAAAAAAAAAAAAAAAAGAAAAGAAAGTTTACAGGCCAAGAATATACCGTAAGGAAGAATAATTTGGCGGTATGTTTGCATAGAGGATCGATTGAAAATTGTTTGAGCAAAGCTCTCCCAATTGATGGTAAAGCGGTAAGCTATCACTCCCATGGGATTCGGCCTGAAGCTTACTAATTTAAAAAATGGCCGAAGACGATTTCCCTTAGCCGAAATAGCATCAATGTCAGCTATACTCTTGCTCGGGGGTCGGTTAAAGGCAGTATTGGATGTGAAGAATTTGGCAGGAGTTGCTTGGGCAAGCCCAAATTGGCGCGCCGCAAAATGAGGGGAATAAACTTCAGTGCTCGGTATTAGCTTTGAGCGCGACTTTAATCCAATATGCAGGTATCGAGGGGCCAAAAAGGAATACCAAACCTCTGAATATTCTCCGGCACGAGAGGAAGCTAATTCGTTTTGAATAGCTTCATATCGAGCCAAAAACCAAGACGGACCGGTGACACGGTCATTAAATGGATTCCAGTTGATAATAGTATGAGGTGGACATTCATAGAATGTTTTAAAATAAAGAAAAAAATCAGAAAGTTGACCTGGGGTAAGCGGCTCAGGACGGCCAAGTGCCAATCCATAAGAATCAAAATTAGCAGCCGAGCTTACATCTAGCGGCGCTCCACACAGAACCGGAAAGTAAATTTGTAAAAACATTTGCAAAAACCAGAAAACGCCACAGCCTGAACTGATGGCGATACCACTACTAGAGGGTGATGATTTGAGAGAATCAAGAATTTCTCTATAAACAAAAGCAAGGAAATAAGGTCCGAGAGCTAATTTATCGCCGTTGACTAAACCAACGGCGATGGGAACAAAATCTCGGTTAATTTTTTGTGATCGAGTACAGAAGAGATTGTGACACAACCAGTATAGCAAAAAAGCAATATGTTCTCTCCTGGTAACAGGAGCAGATGCTTCACCAGCAAATCGTCGAAGAAATTTAGAATAGGCCAAATCCGCAAGGTCAAGATGATTTTCAAAGTCGGATATACCATCGGGATTGTAGGCCATAGAGAGAATAATGCCATGGGGCCTTAGGCCACGACGGTCGCGACATCTAGAAGAGCTGGAGTTAGAGGGCCCCCTCGGAAAAGAAAAACATTAGAAACAGGGGACCAGAAACAAAGAGCAGAGGCCAAGAGGAGGTTATCGGCAAGAGGAGGTTTTCGAGAAAGCTGAATAGCCTCATATATACCTACTTCTCGCCAAACTTCACCGTAGGCAGCTTCTACTCTATCTAGCCATGATAAATAGGCATCGGAAACAGTCGGCCAAGTTCGAAGGCTTCTACCAGTGGAGGTTGAAGAAAGCCAAGAATGTAGGTCGGGGAGACCATCACTAGAGTAAGGGAAATCGTCAATGGGTGCATCTCCAGTAAAAGAGGGACCCAAAACAAATCTAGTTTTATCAGTCAAAAGATATGGACGAAGAATATTGTAGTCCAACAAAGGACGAGTCGGCAAAGACGGAATTTTGGCCATCATCGAAAGCAGAAATAAAGGGGTAGAAAGAAAGATTGGCCGATGGCGAAGGTAAACCAAGAAAGGATTTGGTAAGAATAGAAGTATACGACGGAGAAGACGAAATCAGAAGGTTAAAAGCTTGGGTAAGAAGGAAAAGAAACTGTCCTGTCGTTTCGTCACAACGATACGGTTTTCGAAATGCACTTTGATGATGAATAGACGGCGGCAATTAAGATGATGCAATCAATGCCGCACATAAGACAAAATCCTAAAGTAAATCAAGACCGTCAATGAGAAAAAGAACGGTCAAGATTGAAATCGTATTCTAGGGCTTTGAATCCGGTCACAATTCGACGCAGAATATGTGAGATTGATTGGATCGGATCGGGAGATATGTATCGGGTCACACTTTTGTAAAGTTGGGAGAGAAATTTGAACCGAAAAGGTTCAAGCGAGAAATAGAATGATTACCCGAGAAAAAGAGAACAAAAAACCGCCAGCTACCGAAGCGATTCTCCGGAAGCTGCCGAGGGGGCAATTGTTGAGCCGAGTTAGCACGGCGAAGTTATACACTCGGGTGTTTTGATAAACACGACAACCGAGTTGTGCGCCGAGTACGAAAGAGTACGAACCGCAGGGAGTTATAATAATCGCAGGCGGTTTCCAAAGTAGTAATCGATCGGTCGAAGGTGGTCCACAATATCGTGAGACGTGGGATGGTGGCGGCCATACTAAGACCATAACCGATTCAAGGAGGCTTTATAAATAGGCACTCAATATACCGAAAAAGGTCTTTTCCTCCCCGCGAATGTAAGACCACCTTATTTTCTCGCATTTTCTTACTCGCACTTACTGCTTTTTCTTAGGATTAGCCTCTAATTTAAACTTCTGGCGTCTGTCTGCCTTCAGTGGCATCACTCCGCTCTTTGTTGTAGTTCTTAGAGTCTGTCTGCCCTTTGGGCATCACTCTTGAGAGTTACGGTCCATTCCTTGTATTTCTCCGTTTTTCTTATTAATATAGTCACATTTCGGCTGAGCCGAGCCGATTGTTTAAGTCTTCTTCTGGCTATTCGGCTCCTCCCTTGCTTAATCTATTACTTGTGTTGACCTTTCAACTCTTTCGGCCGAACCAAAGTGAAAATAGGATTTCGAACCCTATCGGTTTGATCCCTCGCCGATCGAATCGTTTGAAGATCAGAAAGGCGCATTTCTCGAGGATCATCAATCTGAACCACTTTTCATCCCAGCACGCATCCCAAGGTAGATCAGGCATTTTCAGGGATCGGGGAGAATTTTGGAGACAAACACTTATTATTAATCTATATATATATATATAGACAAACACTTATTATTAATCTATATATATATATATATATATATATATATATATATATATATATATATATATATATATATATATATATATATATATATATATATATATATATATATGTATTTTGAAACCTTATTATGAATACTACTACTTCGTGAGCATATATTCAGTACCTGTTGAGCTCTACAAAGCATTATTACTCCTGCGACATTATATAAGTGATGTCAATCGTGATGCCATTTTGCACTGTAACTTGGCAGGAAACAACAACCATATTAATAAATGAAATAAAGCATTTATTAACTTTCAATTCATTGTCAAATCAGGTACCAGCATGGTACGATGGAACGATGGGGCTTCATCAAATCACCCCCCCATTAAATATACACCGTGGCAGTTTTTGACTACTCAGGTACTACTCAGGTGCTCAGGTTTGTACAATGTTGGACAAAGCCATATGTGCCCACATAGTATTCTATAGTAACCAAAACACAATTAAATTAAAATTCCCCGTAATAAGTGTAATTTAATTTACTCCCTAAAGAGATTCTAACAATCACAATATTTCAGAAAAATCCAGCACCTATATATGCGATGATTTATAATCGGACAAATATATATATATATATATATAGTGTAGAATTACTATACTATCGAAAATATAGAAAAATTGATGATTTTAATTTTTTAATCCTTAGATCAAGTATTGTACGATTGGAATGATTACGGTCCATCCTAAAATTGAGTAATCTCCAAAGAATAATAGCATTAAGTTAAAAATTAAAAATAATTAAAAAACCTGATCTAAGAACTAAAAAGTCATAGCACCAAATTCTCTATATATATGTATCAACCAATTAGTACATGCTTTGTGCATAAGAGAGAAAATACACGGAAAAAGATGACAACAGTACGTTAGGCCTGTTTTCTTTATCCTCCGCGTCAACCAAATAATTAATGCATGCCCTTCAAACATATACTTGAAAAATCTTTTCAGTCATCCTAACAGGAATCTTCAGAAAACCAAATGTTCGCGCTATAAAAGTTCTCATTCTCCGAGGCATGTAAAGTAATCACCTCGTATTATAGTTCATTTGACAATGCAATGTAGACTTAACACTTCATGCACAAACTTAACATGCTATGGCCCAAACATGGTGAGATCTAACCATCTAAACAGTTTGTATTCGAAAACAAACTTCCATGAATTTCCAAGTTGATAATCTCTACAGTTACACTGGCCTTCTCAAGAAAAGATAAATCTTTTTTATAATAGCATAAACCACCTTGAATTGATCAGAATAATAAGGCACAATAACTACTATTAGTTGGAGGCTGCATTAATCCCTTACCACGAGAGAGCGAGTAAAAATGCAAAATTAGGCTTCCAAGAGCCTTCAAAGAATGATGACAGGAATATTATATATATGATACAACACACAATGCGCTCGTCGACCTGCTCTAGAGGCCTTTGCTGCACCAGAGGGATTAACACATGCACACCCGCTGATTCAAAATTCGTAGGAATTCATCAATATAATGGTGCTCAGTATGAGCACCTTATATTCATGAAACAACCAGCATAGTTACCTTGGCATTCGAGTCCCTTTTTGGCTGCGAATAGAAGGCATCTGCAGGAAAAAACCTGTCCCCCGCTAGAGTAAACATACGATGCTTGGAGGATCCCAACACTCTCATTAGGATCGCTATGGAAACCATTATTATGAATTGTAAACGGATTTTGATACCAGGAACTTGCAAATTGCTTGATAAAGCTGCTCTTCTTCGAACGGTTTGGAGACGTATCCATCCATTCCACATTTCATGCACTCCTCGTATGTTGCTTGAATCACATCAGCTGTCATTGCCAGAACTGGCAAGTGACGCTCAGCTCTTCCGGAACCTTCCGGAGTAAGTGCTCTGTTCTTGATTTGCTCGTTTGCCGTGCTCTCCATCAAACGTATCTGCCGAGTTGCCTCAAACCTGAGACAATCAACTCTCCTCACTAAGTTGTGCAACGATCATCACGACTAAAAGTAGCAGATAGTATTTACATGTCACCAGTTCTCATGTTTAATTAAAAAAATAATAAAAATAAATAAATAAATTGCCATGCGTACCCATCCATTTCTGGCATCTGAACATCCATGAAGCACGCATCAAATTTGTGCGGTGGTTGAAGGAGAGCAAGAGCATCTCTCCCACTTTCTGCACACTCAACCTTAGCCCCGTATTTTTTAAGAACACCTGCAGCAACTCTTAGATTTACCTTATTATCATCTACCACCAATATATTCTTCCCAACTAGTAGGCTGCGAAGGAAGGCTGATCCATTAGACTTCTCTTCCATCTGAGGATGTCCACCTTCTAGTACTTGTTGAAAGCATGCCGCTATGGTACTTGCTCTTAGAGGTTTCATGATCACAGTATCAAAAAAGGCCCCAAATTTTGCCCTATCAGATTCAGAGGTCACCAAAAGGATCATCTTGGGCACCTGAGATATCTGACCATTCTGCTTGCACTTTAGTAGATGATCACGTAAGCGAGTGTCTGTCTCAGAATTCCAACTGTCCTTCTCAACTAATAGCAAGCTCGGCTGGTTTCTGTAAGCAAAGAAAAGGTAGGATTGAAACATAGTCAATGAAGATAACTAACTTCCAAATAACAGTGAGAAAGAAGCCAGACATGACATACCAACAGCATGCACAATCTAACTTAGTGTAGTGTAGCATGCAAGTTACTTAGTAAAATGAGGGTGTACAACAATAATTAGGTCGAGAATGAGGTGTGCATTTTCCAACCTGATTGCCACTAAGAAAGAAACAGATATAGTAAGCATGGAAGCTAGACATATTAAGAAACTTACCCAGATCGTAGATGGCCATCTTGTCTAGAAAATGCATCAAGCGCCATTTTGACGGTACCTACAACTTCAACACTTATTCCCAATCTTTTTAGATGATAAATTGTTACAGAGCTTCTAACTGGCCTCCTGTCAACCAAAACAGCGTTCATTCCTTTGAATGCGATCAGTAGACTCTCTGAAAGAGTTCTCTTCGTATCATCAACGGCACTTCTCTGGCAACGCTGCAACACAGCGGTAAATGTGAATGTACTCCCAACATTAGGGCAACTAACGAAGCTTATTTGCCCACCCATTAGTTCAACAAGACATTTACTGATGCTCAAACCAATACCGGTTCCGCCGTAGTTCCTCGAAGTCGAGCTGTCAGCTTGCATAAATGGCGTAAAAACACGATCTTGCGCATGGAATGGTATTCCAATCCCTGTATCCTCAACACTAACCATCAAAGTTACATTGTCGAAATCTTTCTTGTAAGCCATTTCACTTTCAGAGACACTAGAGAAGGGTTTTTCATCAGAAAGTAGGAGCTTGAAATTTTCCAAGCTGCTTCTTCCATCGGCAACTTCCAAACCACTAAGAGTATTGAATGATCTTCTAAATATAGTCTCTCCTTTATCGTGTAGACCACCATTCAAGGCTCCATTTGTTTTTGCCTTCATTGCCACATATGGATTCTCAGCCAGACGAACTTGTACAAATATATGGCCCCGTTCGGTAAACTGCGATAAGTAATAAATGTGCAAGTTACTTATTCTGTGACAAGCTATATGGATAGAAGCAACCTATTTTTAATCAGCTAATCAAGGATACTTTGTGTGGTTAAACCAAGCATCTAACTTTTAACATTACGAATCTTGCTGGATAGGAGAAAATTTTCATAAGAAACAATGAAAACAAAAGCCAGAAAAAGTGTCACTGCAGAGAAATTGACAGCTTACTTTCACTGAGTTGCCGACCAAATTTGTTATTATCTGCCTAAATCTCCCTGGATCACCAATCACAACCTCCGGGAGTTTATCGGATACAAGTACAGCAAGCTACAGTCAACATGGATGATCATAAGATGGTTAGAGAGCCGAAGGGCTGCTATCATAGGTTAGATCATTTTTTAAACATAGCCTATCAACGAACCGTTAAAAGATTCAGACAAGACAAAAAAGTAAAAACTTGCCTGCTGACCAATATACAAGAAAATGGTGGCATCGTTCCCTATAATATTAAAGGGATGAAGACTTACCTCGATTCCTTTCTCTCTTGACTTCGAAGAAAACAAAGAGAGTACATCATCTAGGATGGATCGCAGGTCAAATGGCACGGCCTCAAGCTCCAATTTTCCAGCTTCAATTTTTGCCCTGTCTAGCACCTCGTTTATTAAAGCTATCAGTGCTTTTCCACACACTTGAGCTGTTTGAGCATAATCTTTTTGAGTGAAATTCAGATCTGTTTCCAAAAGCATGTCTAGCATTCCTGGAATAATAAAGAGAAGCTCAAACGGTTTAGACATTTTGTAGTAGAACATGGTAAAATAATATCCATATGGTAAAAGCGAATGAAGATACCGAGGACTCCATTCATGGGTGTTCTTATCTCATGTGAAACAGTAGCAAGAAACTGCAATAACAAAACCAAAAAAGATTCAGGGGCAAAATTTAAGGCTAGGGCTCTTTAAACATGATATGAAAAGAAATTTTTGACCTGGGATTTAGCGACATCTGCAGCCTCTGCTTGAACCTTTAGCTCTTCCATCTTTCGACAATCCTCTTTAACACTATCATAGCGACTCCAAGCAGCATATAATATATATCCAACGAGCATACAGATCACAAAAACACCGGATGGAGTAGTAATTGCCGACAATGGAATGGGGGGTTTTTGCCTATACCTGCTCAAAACTTTTATGAATTATTCTATGACATAAACATAAAATAATATACAATAAACATTTCTTTTACATGCATAACTTGATGAATTAGCCAACCTGCATTTCATTTCATGCTTCCGAAAAGGATCTCCAAAATCAAGCATGCTCACGTGTGATACTGACTTATAACCGTACGAACTTTGAGGCCCATACATAATCAATGGTTCAGAGGTATTTGTGACATCATATACATTCACCATTATGTCCTGATTACCAGCAAGTTGCCTCAGCAAATTTTCAACAAGTGACTCAACATCAAAAGCTCCACCAAGATATCTGCTATGTGCAATATACTTGAGTGATAAGAACAAAGGAAAAAGAAAGAAAGTTTCGCTAAATAGAGAGATCTAGATAGTCCTCTGTCAAAATCAAGAGCCGACGTCACTTTATACCACTTGACAGCAAGAAATGAATCATATTTCTTAGTCACTTCAAATCCGCCTAAGAGATGCAGCTCAACAGACCCAACACCATTTATCCAGATAAAACTACCAATAATAATGTTAACCACCACCATCACTATTATTCTCTACTGTCACTCACTATTGCTAGATACCAACTATGATTACGCGGACCACACAAACAACTAGAGTTCACAACTAGCAAGAATGCTATAGAAGTCCTTTTACGTGAAGGAAATTAATCGTGTTAAAAGTGTTCAGAAATACTCTGCTACATGTTTAAGTATTTGCTTTGCCAATCTCAGTGAAGGATCAATGAAAGAACTTCCTCTCGCAAGTCCAAGTATTTGGACCATAATTCAAGTTTCTCTAGTAATCAAAACCATTTTAAACATCGCGGCCAATATACATGTTTTGTGACCTCGAAGTAAAGTATATGCAAGCAATAGAGTGAACAAGCAACTGATATCAGCAGGCTCTGCTGATCTCACTATGCAAGGTAAAAGCATTTATGTTGTTAAAGTAAGTCAGCAATTAGATTAGGATCTAATTTAAGCCAACTTTCTTCAAATTAAAGCCATAACTACGGAGGAAATAATAAATATCCCAATCAATATTACGATTAAACACTTTTATCTCACCCTACTGTTGCTTCCACACGTTGTTCAATCGTCGCATCTGCGGGAAGGCCAGAGCGATACACAGGAAATGTCAAAACTACTCCAAGATGGTTTGAGCCAAGCAACCTAAATGGGTTTGTGAGGACTGCTTTGCCGGTGGCCCTCGCTCGCAAAATGTTCTCTCGATCCTCCTGCATAAAAATTAGAAGGAACATAACCACCGGAATAACACAGAACAACTAGATGAGCAGCAGAAAGAAAAATTACTAGTCCAAGATAAGGAAGAACCTCTCCAGACATCATATCCAGAGCCTCAATGTAGGAGACAGTCTCCTGAGAATAAATTACAGGGGCGTATTCATCTTGCATAGGGGAGGGGTCCCTTTTCATGGTCTTAATTGTCCAACCCTGATGAGTCTCAAACAACTCTCTTTCCGCATGGAGAACTCGCTGCGCATATGCTACACCGTTCAACAGTGGCCGTTCGAACGACGTTCTTGCCGTGTAGTAGGCAAAGGTTTCCTGGAGATTGATTAAAACCATTCAGGGATTTTACAACAGCAGGTAAAAACAATAAACCCAAATCATTAATTGCCCGGATATTAAAATAGCGGCTAGAACATAAAAGATTACAACTTATAGTTTTAAAAATGAGGGGGAAATATAAAACATAAATCAGGAGAAATAAGTAACGGCTCATATCAATCATAGAAAGCCGTAAATCTCACCGAGAAATTTCCAAATTAAGGAGCCCACATTAGAGCAAATACATAATAACTAGCATAGATCATAGAACATACATGCTCAAATCTCAACTCAGATACTTACAAAGTGAAAAAATAAAATAAAATAAAATAAAATACTTAGAAATCAATAGTTCTTTTGCTCCCAGAGAAGTACGAATATAACAGATCAAATTACAGAGATAGATGGGATGGATTATACCTGATCGATGGCGGAGGGGTGCTTCTCGTAGTGGAAGGTGGAGACGAGGATGGCGAGGGCGTGGACATGGTTGACGCTCACGGTGAACTGGTCCTGGAGCATCCTCGCGCGCTCCTCGCACATGCTCACGAGCCCTTCGTGCGCCTTCCTCATGCTCTCGCTCCGTATGTACCAATGGAGGCCCCCCCATATCCCCACCGACGCCGCCACCCACACCACCACCATCGCCGTGCGATTCACCCACCACCTCCTCCGCGCCTCCGCCCCCATCTCCTCCACCCCCCACCTCTCCCTCTCTCTCTCTCTCTCTCTCTCTCTCTCTCTCTCTCTCTCCCCTCGCCCCCAAACCCTAACCCTACCTCCCCCCACCCCCAACTCCCTCAAAACCCTAATCACCGCATCATTCCCACCATCGGTCTCCGCGAAAGGAGGTGATAAAACAATTAGGAGTGACAGAGACTACGAGTCTGAGTAATGTCGGTTGGACGAAGGCGTGGCTCGGGAAACTCCTCAAAAGAAGCAAAACTCTTCACATCTCCCAAAAAGTAACCCAAGAATTTTTTTTAAAAATGAAAGCGGTGAATTGAGCTAAAAAAGAACGCTAAAAACGAGATGTGCAAGAACAAAACCACCCCCCCTCTCTCTATTCGTAGAACGATCAAAGGTGAATAAAAATTAGGATTTTTCCACGATTTCTCAAAGATACTCTCGCATTAAATAATCCCCACCAACACTTTTATTATTATATATATAAATAAAAATAAAAACAAAAACAAAAAATCTGTTTCTACTCTCTCCACCCCATTGGAGTGGCCCCAGCCCCACCTCGAATTATGATATTGTATTCGTTTTGTCGCCCTTCTTCTCGGGACGCACGAAGTCGGGCGAGACGAAGCGGTTGCAAGAGAGATCGCGAGGAGTCGCCGCCGACTTTCCTAGGCGATCCCGAATCCGAGCTCGATTCTTGGAGATTCTTCTTCTTCTTCTTCTTCTTCTTCTTCTTCGCCGCAGGTATCTGTGATTAAGGCCTCGTTTTCTTCGCTCTAATCGCCATTGGCGACGTTCTTCAGCTCTTCTTCTCCTCTTTCTTCTTCTTTCCCTCACTTTGACTAGGGTTGCGGGATCAACGTCGAGGGCTCGTTATAACAAGGGGAGTGAGTGTGGGGGAGCTCGGAGCTGTTTGGATCCGTACCTTCGTATGGCCTTTAATGGCGGGGTAGGGCCAGGGTTAGGGTTCTGCGGGTTTATAGTAGGTGGGTTTGGCGGTTTCGTTCTCTTTATCCGCGGGATAATGGGTGCAGGGAAAGGGAAAGAGAAGAACCCAGAAACAGCATAGAATAGTTGGATACGCCCGGTCCATGGACAGAACCGAAGGAAACTAACTGCTTCATTTAGGTTACGGTCTATAGACCGGGTCCACGGAAAGGTACGAGCAAAAAGAATCGTAGTGGGAGATCTTTGGGACAGCGACCAGCGGATGGTGGTGGGGGAGGGGGGAAGGAGAAAGTGGACCGAACGAACCTATCATACGCCGCGGGGCCAGCATGAAATCTGGGCCGTTCATTATGGCCGCCGAGAATCTTGATGCCACTCGAGTGGGAGTTTGACCGTTGGATCGACCACCCCATACGGATTGGTCCGGAGATGTAGCTCGGTCACGTGCGTCGAAAGTCCCAACAAAGCGAAAAGGCCCCGGTCACGTGCGTGGTTCGGGAGCAGTTTATTTACGATTTTGCCCCCTTAATCATCACTTCCGATTCTAACGCCGCCGCTATTTAGCTCCAAGGGACAATATTTATATTTATATTTATTTATTATTAGAACATAGCAAAATAAAATCACCAATAATTTCTAATTGCATGTAGACATAGGCACCGTTTGGTTAGGGAATAGGAATAGAAATAAGCCCTTATCCCCTCTTTATATTCAAACGCTAATTTTTTATTCGAGAATAGTAGTTCTCAGTTACCAATATCTTTTTTTCTAGATCAAACAACCTAATATTTTTCTTATCGTCGGAAACAATCCAATTTTCATCCAAACACTATTTTTCTTATTCCCATATCTGTATCTATCTCTGTAATAACTAGTTCTTACTTATACCCGAACCAAACGATACCTTAATTATCTTTCTTATTTTTCACACAAATAAATCCCAAACTTATGTGGATGTTCCAAATTTTAGTTGCACCGCAGTAGTTTCTTTCAAAACCAAAAATTTAAATAAAGAAATTTTTAATAATTGCTCGTTAAGAAATCTTCTATATACTGCCACATATTAAATTTTTTTTCTCTTTCTATAAATTATAATTATTTTAATATTAATAATTTTTTAAAAAATATATGATTAAAATTATAGGATAAAATTTTGAATTGAATGAAATAAATTGACATGGAGCAACAAATCAAAAACTCCTCGATAAAATAATATTGAAAAATTTTCTACCGAAATTTTATTCTTATGTTGGATAAGTATATAATTTTTTTAAAAAAAAAAAACTATCAAAATTTATGTAAAATCTATGAATACATTAATATGCTATCCCCATAAAGGAAAAATACATTGGATCCGTTGACAACGCACGTCTACGACAGCAACGTATTAGTCAAATGTTGTACTCGGACTTGACCAATGGTGCCGTGCCACGTACACGCGGTGTATTTGAAAGCTCCAACGATACAAACCGTATTGTACGAAACTCTCCCCTCCCAACCACCCACCCCACCCGCCCAAAATTAGACTCAGCCATATTTACGCGGACCCTCTTAATTACCCGGATCTGGGAAAATCAACGAGTTTGGGAGAGAATCTAAAAGGATTTGTTCGCAAGTACAATTAAGGTGACCCATTGGCATTAATAAATCCTCCTATTAAACACCGGATGTACAAGTTCCATCCGACTCCCTCGTATGCATACACGTGCGTACGCACCCCGTACGCTAAGATTGATGACGTGGCATCATTTTATTGTACCACGTCGTCGCACCCCACGAGTAGAGCGATGGCGTATGGTTGGACAGTACGTATGAGGCCTTTGTACGTCTCTGGCCCGGTACGTACTAGTCCTCTGATCAGGGTCCAATATTGTTTGACCAACGAAAATAATAATGATGGTAATAATAATAATAATAGTTGCGTACTTGTGTATGCACAATAAAAAAAATATATATACATTTTAGAACAAACTTTTATATTTAATCAATGACCCTAATGTACCGTTTGGTTTGGGTATAAGCAAGAACTAGCTATTACTGGAATAGGTACAAGTATGGGGATAAAAAAAATAGCGTTTGGATGAAAATTGGGTTGTTCCCGGGGATAAGAAAAATATTAGATAGTTTTATATAAAAAATAAAGGTGTTGGTGGAAATAACGGGAAACTACTATTCTCAAGTAAAAAATTAGTGTTTGGGTATAAAGGGGGGGATAAGGACCTATTCCTATCCCTATCCCCTAACCAAACAAAGCAAAAAAATATCTTAATACAGTTTAGCGTCACATTCGACAACATCGTTAAAACATACCGATATTTTCTAAATATATCCTGATGCTTTAAAGCGTCAGAATTATTCATAATATTTTAAAATTCTAACGCTTTAAAGGGTCAACAAATTAAAAATAATATTAAAGTTTATCATTTTAATAACTTAATTTGATATAATAGAGGATTTATATGATCGGATTATTCAATTTAAGATCGGAATTATTAATCTTTATTTATATAGTGAATGAAATTTGTTATCAAAAATTCAACTGATTTTGATTCTTTTACATCGTTAAACTAGCAAATATCTTAAACAGGTCGTTAAAAAGTATTGTAATATTTTTATTGTAACATAAAATAATGTTGAAAAATTATAAAATTTGATTTCTAGACATTTTAAATACTCTAGATAACGTTTAATGGTGTGGACCCTCGATTCATAAGCTCTATCATCAAAAATAATTTATAAGTACGAGAACGATCACACTCATAAGAGTATAGTAGCCGGAATATATAAATACCTGGTTATGCTAAAATACTGTTATTAATAACATATTTACAGTATTTATTATCTAATTTTGTTTGTTAGATATGTGGCTAGAATTTAGTGAAAGTTGAATTGATGTACTAGTAATAATCCAACAGTGAAAAAATATATAGTAAATACTATTTATATATTATTAATTATTGTTACGGCCGCCCTCCCATTTTAACTTTCAAGTGTTAGTAACAATATATTTATATCATAGCTAATAATTTAGTTGATTAATTAGCATAATGGAATATAATTAGCAAGTACATGGGCAGGGCTCATATATGTCATGTGTAACGGAATAAAATTTATGAATCTGAATACATCACAGTATGCATACATATCTAAGAAAATGATTTTGTTGGAGCATTTGTGCGTGTTTTTTTTTTTTGAGAGAGAGAGAGAGAGATATGAAGACGCTACGCTTCGTTTATTTCATTTAAATAAACTTATTTAAAAATATGAATCAACTAGAATTCGAATTTAGGTCTCGGGTACAACCACCAAGTCCTTTACCACTTGCTCTAGAAACAGTCGATAGCATTTGTGAGTTTGAGATGATCTTATTTTGATTTGAGTGTAGCTAAATGGTGCTCTTACTCTTATATATATATATATATATATAGGCTGAAATACTATTAATAGTAAAACACATTTTTTGCTATCAAAGTTTTAACTCTTAGATAAAAAATTATATGATAAGGATGATATTAGTCAGTTAAAATTGAGTGGTCCCCTTAGAGTTGAGTGGTTCCCACTGGATATAGTATTTAATCCAATGATTAAAAATAATAAAAAGAGTTGATTCAAATCATAAAAAATTAATAGCAATAATAAAATTTTACTACTAATAGTACAACTCTCTCTCTCTCTCTCTCTCTCTCTCTATATATATATATATATATATATATATATATATATATATATAAAACAAGATCAATAAAAAAGTTTACACAATTTGTGTGCTGGAAATAAAATTACCACTTTGATTGATATGGGCTATAACTTTCCGTGTAAACAGCATTAATTAATATCGTACACGCAAGCTATTTCTCCACTTGAAGTAGTACATTGACCACGGGAATATACAAAAGGTCAACATATGCTTATGCATTTCCTACGAAAAGTCATAATTAGGAACGATAATACTGTGCCTAATGGGACGTGCTTGTCATTTTGTGGCCTTTTCAAAATTTGCTAATTAACAAACAATGCTATATTTTAGGGGACAAAATTTCAATAGAAATATCCCAACTCTATCTCTTCGGGAGCTTCTGATCTATCGTCGTCAGCATATGAGTTAGCAAGTTCTTCGTGCGTTATTTTTACATTCATTATGATATACTTTTTTATTGGTAAAAGTTTAAAATATTGTGATGGCATTATTATATCAGTTATGTTTCTAACCAATAAAATTGTGCATAAAAATGTTTCAATCTTCTAATCATAATTCAGGGGAAAAAAAAATTTGTTATATATTTTTTTGTTAAAGAAAAAAATTTGATTGTTGGAGATATTATATGGTGGCGGTGCCAATGCATGTGTACTATGGTTATTAGGCCGTGGCGTGGGCCCCACCTATTTTGAGTGGGTCCCACGTGTCAGCGTTCAACTGGTGATATAGCTAACCGTCGCACTGAGGCGGAGGGTGGTTTGTGGCGACTTTTTGGAGACACGGCCGCAGGAGCATTAGCAGGGAAGTAGGTCAGTGGGACGAGCGTTGACTGGTCTACGGGGAAGAGCCGTGGGCCTTCGAAATGACGATATTGCCCTCCGGGAAATACAGCAATGACTCACTAGTCCAGTAACAAATATGGGGTTTGGGCCAACATATTACTGAGGACAAGTAGGCCCAGTTCCTGGGGTGGAAAAAGTGCCCCTACGCAGCTGGACTTCTGAGATATTAAAGCCCATGGGCCGTGCTTAGTTTGGTATTGAGGCGCATTGACGCTATTAGATAAAATAAATTTTTTTTTTTTTTGAGAAACGCTACCCGCTTCGTTTATTTCTTATTGAAATAAGAAATAAACGTAGCTAGAAATGTGAATCAACTAGGATTCGAACTCGGGTCTCGGGTACCAACCACCAAGTTCTTTGCCATTTGCTCTAGGGACGGTCGGTCTATTAGATAAAATAAAGTTAGAATAAAAATATATCGGGATATGCTTTAGCGTTCTCTGCTGGGATCGCATAAAATATATCATAACCGATTCATTGCCATATACGGAACACGATATTATATATGAAAACAAATAGGATATTTTCTGATCGTACCTTCTCACCCCGCGTACAACGCAATCTTTCCGTAATTTCAAACGAAGCCTTAGTATGAAAGAATATAGAATGAATATGCTTCTCAATTTTTCGATGATATTAGACTTATTATTATATGCTAAATATGATATTACGTACGGAAACAAATAGAGAACTCAGTCTCTCCGCAATCCCCAACTGTGCCGTAGCAGAAACAAAGAAGATCACTCAGGTAATCCTACCTGCTTTTTGAGCATTACACTGGTAGAGATCATGCACTAGGGAAGGATATGCACTTGTGTGTATCCATTATAGCTAGCCCTAATCCAATCGAGCTGATCTAACTTGAGTTGCTGCTTAACTTGCCCTGTTGAGTTTTCGAATCGAACAAAGATCAAGATTATCTGACTAACTAGACCTTGCACCATCTCTTGGTTTTCATATTTCCATTTTGGTTCTTATTCTTTGCGCACCTTAACTTTGAACCGATTATTCACGGTCGCTATTCAATCTCGTGTACAGAGGTCAATATGGGAGACGATCAGGCCTTAAGCCGTATATTGGTCGGGTTTGGGTTGCCCATCAGTTGCTCGATTGGTCACCCTAAGTGAGTCGATTTACATCCAATTAACTTGTTTAATTTGCTAATAATATGGCCCAAATTAAAACGAAGCATACACGACGTTTAAGAATTGGGTGATCCAAAAAACTTTAAACACAAAATTGCCTCCAATGGAAACAAGATGACACCGAATCTGCCATTCGCGTCAAACCTAACCATCCGAAAAACAATTTATCCGGAAGCATGTCTAGTACTGCAAGTATAACATTACGGGTATGCCAGCGTAAACCCGTACGGATCAGTATCTTAATATAGTTTGATGCCCAAGGGTGGGTCCCAAAAAATATATATACATGAGATTGCCATCTCATCAATTTTCCTAGGGAAGCATCCAAAGGGGGACCCAAACCATTCTCCCTTAGTAAAAATAATAATAATAATAATAGATATTTAGCACAATACTAAGTTAAATTATTTTAAGTTCTATGAAAAAGTAAAGAGTTTGGGCCCCTCAACGTGGCAGTTTGGACAAATAAATTAGGGAAATGCGTCCAACAAAAGTGATTATTCACTCATCCAAGTCCTTCACTATATATATATTTTTAATTTACTTAATAATCTTCAGATAGTTATGATATAAAATATTGACCAACACAAGATAAACGGAATCTATTATCTATTAAATTTATTAGTTCCAAATTTTCTCTAATGAACTTGAATTCAGCGATATGATTAAATTATTATTTTACATTATTTTCACCAATCCACACATTTTTATTTCCTCGATCTTCCCAAAAATAGCAATTCATCCTCCCGCGGTCCTTCCATTATAACGAGAGCGTTACATTCCCAAAACAAACCGCCGAATTGACGGTTTTGCCCTTCCAACAGTTAAAGGCACTCGCAAAATACTAGGAAACAGAAGGAGGGCATTTTCGTACAAGAAAATAAAACCAGCTATTAGCCTATTACGCGTTGTTACTTTCCAAAACTGCGCAATTAAGCCACTTTTTTTATTACCAAACGAGGAAAGAACCCATCTACTCCTATTCCCCGCTGTGCGTACCCCGGCATAGCACCAAATTACGCACCCAAATATCCCAACCACGAATTAGTAGGACCCCACCAAACTCACCGCCGTTGCGTCTGTGGGTCCCACAAGATTCACCAATTTTGTCCTGGGGTACCCAAAGGTCCTACTCCTTTTTATAGTCCCAATACTACTACTAGTACAGTAGTACTAGGCACACGCAATAACTTCCCCGAATAAAAGGGTACTCAACTTTCCTAAAACGGAAACGCCCCCGAATTCGAATAGTGGCCTAGTACGTACTGCGTCTTCGTCCCCACCCCTCCCCACGCTTTCCACACCTCCCCCGCCCCGCTCCTTAAACCCCATCCTCATCGCTTTCTCTCTCTCTCTAGACCACCATGCTCTCGGCACCTCATCTTCTCTTCGTCGTCGTCGTCGTCGTCATTCTCGTCGTCATCTCCCCGGCACTCGCCGCGGACGCCGGGGACGCGGCGGCGATGCTCGCCCTCGCGGCGGCGCTGAGCCCCGCCTCGGCCCTGAACTGGTCGAGCGACGCCGACCCCTGCTCTTGGCCCCTCGTCCGGTGCGACCCCGACGGCGGCGGCGGCGGGGGGCCCCGGGTGACGGCGATCCAGATCGGGCGGCGCGGGCTCTCCGGGAGCCTGCCGGGCGCGGTGGCGAACCTGACCGCGCTGGTCCGGCTGGAGGTGATGGGCAACTCGCTCTCGGGGCCCCTCCCCCCCCTCCCCTCCCTCTCCTCCCTCCGCACCCTCTTCCTCAACGACAACAACTTCACCTCCCTCCCCGCCTCCTTCTTCGCCGGCCTCTCCTCCCTCTCCTCCCTCGCCCTCGACAACAACCCCCTCTCCCCTGGCCCCTCCCCCTCGACCTCCCCTCCTCCGCCCCCAACCTCGTCAACTTCACCGCCTCCGACGCCGGCGTCGTCGGCCCCCTCCCCCTCCCTCGCCGACCTCCCCGGCCTCGACCACCTCGTCCTCTCCTTCAACTCCCTCAGCGGCGGCATCCCCCGGACCTTCTCGACCTCCCCCGTCAAGTCCCTCCTCCTCAACAACCAGCGGGGCCCCGCCAAGCTCTCCGGGCCCATCGACGCCGTCGCCGACATGACCGCCCTCCGCCAACTCTGGCTCCACTCCAACTCCTTCTCCGGCCCCATCCCCGACCTCTCGCGCCTAACCGACCTCGCCGACTTGGACTTGCGGGACAACGTGCTCACCGGCCCGGTCCCGGCCTCGCTCACCGGGCTCGACTCGCTCCGGACCGTCGTGCTCACCAACAACCTCCTCCAGGGGCCCGTTCCCGCGTTCAAGAACGCCGCGCGCATGAAGATCGATCTCCTCCCTTCGTCCGAGCGCTTCTGCCGAACGGACGCCGGCGATTGCGATCCGCGGGTGAACGCCATGCTCTCCATCGCCAGCTCTCTCGGGTACCCCGAGATATTCGCCAGGAATTGGCCCGGGAACGATCCGTGCGGCAACACTTGGCTGGGGATCACCTGCGATGCCCAAGGGGACGTGGTTGTAGTAAATTTCCAGAAACTGGGCCTCAATGGCGCCATCTCCCCCGATTTCCGCCTTTTTCCTTCGCTGCAGAAGCTCTTACTGTCGGGAAACAACCTCACCGGCACAATTCCGGATGCTCTTACCAATTTACCTTCACTCAAAGAATTGGATGTGTCAAATAACTCTCTCTGGGGGAAAATCCCCGCTTTTCGCCAAAATGTTGTGGTGAGAACCCAAGGAAATCCCGATATCGGCAAGGACGTAAACCACGGCAAAGACGGTTCGAGCTCTCCTGGATCGGATAGCGGCGGTGGTAGCAACAAGTCCAATTTAATCGGCGTCGTTGTCGGTTCCGTTATCGGCGCGGCTTTCCTCGTCGGATTGCTTGTCTTCTGCTATTCTAAGAGAAACGGGTTCTGTTTCGGCAAGTCTCGGCTTCCGAGCGGCATAGTTATACACCCGGGCGGTGGTCACTCCGGTTCGGAGGCGGAGATGCTCAAGATATCTCTGGCTGGTAATGGCTTGAATGGGGTCTTCAATGGAGCTGTAAGCAGCACGAGTAGTGGGCCTGGTGATTTTCACGTCGGCGAGCCGAGCAGTATGGTTATCTCGATTCAAGTTCTTCGAAATGTGACGAATAACTTCAGCGAGGACAATATATTGGGCCGAGGAGGGTTCGGGACGGTCTACAAAGGGGAGCTCGACGACGGCACTAAGATCGCGGTGAAGCGGATGGAGGGCAGCAGCGCGATGGGCCCAAAGGGTTTGAGCGAGTTCACGTCAGAAATTTCCATCCTGACGCGACTTCGCCACCGCCATTTGGTCTCGCTCCTCGGTTACTGCTTGGATGGGAGTGAGAGGATCCTGGTGTACGAGTACATGCCGAGAGGAACGCTTAGTCAGCATCTTTTCAACTGGAAGAGCGAGGGGCTTAATCCGTTGGACTGGAAGAGGAGATTGAGTATCGGACTCGATGTTGCTCGCGGCGTCGAGTATCTGCATAGCCTGGCTAATCAAAGCTTCATACACAGGGATCTGAAGCCTTCCAATATTCTTCTCGGGGATGATATGAAAGCTAAGGTTGCGGATTTTGGGCTTGTTAAGCATGCACCAGATGGGAAATATTCAGTTGAGACGAGGCTTGCCGGCACCTTCGGATATCTCGCACCAGAGTATGCAGGTATATCTATATTCATGTATTTGCTTTTCTGTGTTAAGCTACTTATTTATACTGTTCGAATATTTGCACAGGATCAATATATAGCATTCAGAAAGAAAAGAACCAACAAATTTTTCATTTTTCATGATGATTCGAGAAGAAAATGCATGTGATTTAAGCAATGTATCTATAACAAACAATGCACTTGGATGAAAAGCTTTATATTAGGTGATCAAAACTGAAACAGGGCCTATCAGATCTTTTCCAGAACACTAAACATATATCCTGCTATATATATACTGTATGTTGGTGAATTTATGCTGCATTTACCACCATGCAGTGACGGGCCGTGTGACCACCAAGGCCGACGTGTTCAGCTTCGGAGTGATCCTCATGGAGCTAATCACCGGCCGAAAGGCTCTCGACAACAGCCAATCGGAGGAGAACGTGCACCTGGTGACCTGGTTCAGACGAATGCATATCAACAAGGCTACTTTCGAAGAAGTCATCGACCCAACAATTGACCTTGACGACGAAACCCTAAAGAGCGTTCTCACGGTTGCCGAGTTGGCTTGTCACTGCTGTTCGAGAGAGCCGCAGCAGAGGCCCGACATGGGCCAGGTCGTTAACGTCTTGTCTTCGTTGGCGGAAGTATGGAAGCCGTTGGAACCCCAATTGGATGACGAATATACGATCGACTTGGACTTGACATTACCAGAAGCACTTCAGAGGTGGAAGGAGTTAGAGAACAGTAGCCAGTCAGTTTCAACTATCGGAAACTTGGAGAACTCTCAGGGCAGCATTCCTGCAAGGCCCACCGGTTTCGCCGAATCCTTCACCTCAGCATATGCAAGATAGAAGAGTTAGAAAGAAAAAAAAAAAAGAGAAAACATAGGCAATATGGGAGAGTTATCTACATAGGCTTGTCGATTCTCATGCCTGGTCTTCTTTATTAATTGTTTTGTTTAATTTAGCAGATTTTTTTTTCCTTTTTCAGTTTCATGATGTTGATCTTTACAGGGAGAAGTTTCAGAGTGTTGTTTTGCTATTAATGGTTGTTTGATTTCAAAGATAGATAGATCGAAATGTTATATTGTAGCTGAGTGGTGCATCTTAGAGTTCATCCTGCATGTTCTTGTTCTTTTATAAGAGATTCTTGTAACAATGACCTCGACATATCCTTCGATCTCATTTTATCATTTATTCTTTTGCTCTCCTTCGCTTGAACTCGATCTTAATCGTCATGTCCTCAGAAAGGTTTAGCTGCTGCTGTGCTAAATCGTAGGTGATCAGCATGTTTGCCTGCTGCATCGCCCCGAACACTGAAATATGGATGTTCAAATCTCTTGTTATTCAGGTTGCTGTCTAAATACTGAAGTTGAGAATAGTTTAGTTTGTGCTTCCCATATTAATTACTAGAAATTTTATCCGTGATCATTTTCTTGATTTGCTTTATTAAATGGCATCCACGTCACAATGGCTCGGAAGCCTCTATCTTACTAGGATTCAAATTAGTACTTGGAACTAAGAATAAACATAGGTGCGCTGCTCTATTTGCTTTAATCGATCGGTTTCTTATTTTCTTAATCATCACATGAAAGTTAGTTTTACGGCTATTCTTATTCGATACATGATATAAAACAAGAATTTGAATTTTGTGAGCATAGCGTGTAGCCAAAATTAATTAACGAGTTGAAGTGCTATTACATATAAGAAGCACTATATTATAAACCTTGTGTGATGAAGAGATAAAATAGAGGTTTTATCATAGTATATGCTGGTATACTTATAACTATGCAGGAACAATTTCTGGTTTACATATATAATTGAATTGTGGGAATTTTGATGCTTCTAATTATTAATTGCTCTTAATTACATCACATTATTTGTGAAGTGAACCGACCACACCACAGACATAACTCGATCTACTTGAAAACACTGACAATGTTCGGCCTAAGACACAACTTCTGAAAAAAATAATATAAAAATAAATGCAAGAATGATTTCAATGGTGTTTGAACTTTTGCTCTAGGTAAAAGCACTTGAGACAACCAACATATCTTATGATAAACAAAGAAACAAATAAACATATTGTTAACGAGTATGATGAGTACCCACATACATCCACAGACACCGGGCACATGCACGCAAAGTGCGTTGTTATTCTAATCCTCTATATTGTTATGCTTTGTTATTCTGATCCTCTGTATTGATCTCACAAATCATCAATACCGTGTAAGCAAATCACGACATGATGTTTTTAACCTTGTGGCGGGTTTGGACAAGGCCCCTTCGGGTTTTTTGGGTCGTGAGTGCAGCCCGAGTGCCCTGGTGAAGGAACTTGTCCTTGCGGAAGGGACTCGAACACTACACTCAGATCACCTTCTTTTGGCGGTGGATTCGGACAAGACCCCTTCGGGTTGTTTGGGTCGTGAGTGCAGCCCGAGTGCCCTGGTGAAGGAACTTGTCCTTGCGGAAGGGACTCAAACACTACACTCAGATCACCTCCGATTGGCGGTGGATTCGGACAAGACCCCTTCGGGTTCTTTGGGTCGTTAGTGCAGCCCGAGTGTCCTGGTGGAGGAACTTGTCCTTGCGGAAGGGACTCGAACACTACGCTCCGATCACCTCCGACTTGCGGTGGATTCGGACAAGATCCATTTTTGTTTTTGCGATTATTGGTGCAATTCGAGGGCCCTGGCGGAGGAACTTGTCCTTGCGGAAGGGACTCAAACACAATGCTCCGATCACCTCCAATTGGCGGCGGATTCGGACAAGACCCATTCTTGTCGTTCGAGTCATTAGTGCAGCCCGAGTGCCCCGTTGAAGGAACCTGTCGTTGCGGAAGGGACTCGAACACACCTAGATCACCTCCGATCCTTGACCGGCCCCTCTGGCCTTCCAACGGCCTCGCCGTCGAAAGAGAATCTAAGCTACACATCAACACTATGAGAATCAGTATCATTTCCATCACATTGCACCCTTTTGCCATTTTTTTACTCACTTTTAAATCTCTCCCCTTTTGATTAATTCAGCATACAAAACTTGATGGAGAGCAATACAATGGAGCGCGCATTTTTATAACCGATCGAGTAATGTTGGAAATTGGTATTTCCACATGGTAATTACAACGAAAATACAATAGGAACTCATTCGCTTCCTCCATAACTCCCCACATTGCAAAAAGAGTTCAAAGTTTTTAATCGTGTTCGAGTCAAAAGTCCTAGTTTGAGCCAAGTTGAATGGACCCGATCGATCGAGTCATTCAATTTCACACTACTCCTACTGAGACTTCGTGCATGGTGCATGCTTGTAGTAAGGGATTCAGTGTATGGTTTGATAGAAAACTATACGAGGACGTGTGAAAGAAGTGTATGGTTTTATAGTCCACTAATGTTGGAATATGGTATTTGCATGGTAAGTACAATGAGAAACAATAGGAACTCTCCTCTTTTTCCCCGTATAATTAACTCCACACATTGCAAAAAGGGTCTAAATTTTTTAATCGAGTTCGAATCAATAGTCGTAATTTGAGCCAAGTTGAATGGACCTGATCGATCGAGTCATTCAATTTCACACTACTCCGACTGAGAATTCATGGTGCTTGTAGTAGGGGATTGATCAAGCCACTGCATTCAAAGTTAAAAGGACACGTCTCCCTTGGATTTGATCAAACTCGTTCCACGTAAATTGCATGTTAATTAGAAAAAAAAAAAAGAAAAAAAGAGAGGAGGAAATAGAAGGGTAAATACAAGCACACTTTATGTTTTGACTTTTGAAAAGGCCATTGGAATTGACCAGTGCATTTCTCCAGTGGAGTGCACGTCCGTACGAGGAATATATATATATATATATATATATATATATATATATATATATATATATATATATATATATATTTTTTTTTTTTTAATTACTCCTCACAGGTTCTGTGTACGGGCACGAATGGGTCGGGTCATATTTTCTGGTTCATTTAGTTGGGTCCGGTCAAGCCCCATGTGATGTGACGACCCATGCATGCGGCTTAAAATTTTCTAGGTTTGACTCGAGCTAACCGTTGCTCGATCTGAATGTGTGCATGCATGTGCAACACACGCTTTACGCACACACGCACACGAAACGTAAAAGAAAATAGTTTTGTACTGATGTATTTTGTTGAATTTAATTTTGTACGTCAAAATAAAATATTTAAATATATCACCCCCCTTTTTTTTATACGTATATTAATTAAAGTACACGTGCAACACACATTTCTCACCATCAAAAAAAGAATTTACTTATATATTTCGTAGAATTTGATTATAAAAGAAGTAAATTTATTTAATTATAATCATCTAATTTGTCTATATATATATATATATATATATATATATATATATATATATATATATATATATATATATATATATATATATAGGTTAGTAACGTTAGGCTTATCTATTAATTAAATATAAGTAGATTAACAAATTTAAATTGTTTAAGTTAAATATATATTATAATGGAAGTATATATATTAGGAAAGTTAAATTTATAGGTTAAAAATATTAATTAATCATTATCATCTAATTTTGATAGAAAAATAAGAAAAGTTATAGTAGATTCATTAGTTTCAATTTACTAAAATTTAAATTTGTTTAGAAACTTAAATTGTATAAATTGATAATTTAAAAAATTATTTTATAACGGTTATTTAAAGTAAAGATGCATTTTGAGAATGGAAAGGACATTTTTGAAACAAAACTTGACAAATCCAAAATTTTTGTTCATTCTTTTATATATATATATATATATAGTAAAGATATAGTATAGATTAGTTAAAGTGAGCGTTCAGAGCTTTTTTTTCACAAAATTCTTAAAAATTAAATTTTCTTATGCATTTTATATAATTTGATTGTATACATAAAATAAATATATTATATTTAATTATAATTATTTAATTTGATAGGGAAAAAAAAGAATTTGTCGTCTAATTGCAAAAAAACCCTCACGAGATTTCTATTTCCAATAATAACTGCATACAAATGGCCAACTTGCTAGCTCATCCTTAGCACGCTACCCGCTTCGTTTATTTCATTTAAAAATAAACTTAGCTAGAAATGTGAATCAACTAGAATTCGAACTAGGGTCTCGGATACCAACCACCAAGCCCTTTGCCATTTGCTCTAGGGGCAGTCGGTATTTGCATGGTGAGTACAATGGAGCGAGAAGGCCTCGCATGAGTTAAAATAGAATATTGGCTACAAATAAATAGAGCGAGAATCACCAGCGTCTCCATCACATGCCCTTTCGCCATCTCTTTCTCTCTCGTAAGATTTGATCGATCGATAAAGAATTTAACATGCGAATGTTATAGTACTTAGGTTTTGATACACGGAGAATGTTTTTTTTTTTTTGGAGAGATAGGCAGCACATTATACTCTTCGTTTATTTCATTTAGATATAAATTTAGATAGAAATATGAATCAACTAGAATTCGAACTAGAATTTTGGGTACCAACCACCAAATCTTTTGCCACTTACTCTAGGAACGGTCGGCTGATAGATGGAGAATGTTATCAAAGAGATGGGTAATTGTAGTGTACCTAGCTACTTTGGAAATGTGGATATGCACGGGAAAGTACACTCCGTAGTTTCTCGCATAGTCCAGGAAAGTGTCCAAATTTTGGGGCTACGTTCGATGGGTCCAAGTCACCTTGTTGAGACCTTACTATCTGATTCAAAATTTTGACTTTAGTCTAAATTTAAGTCCAATTCAAACAACTTTGAAGTATTTGAAGAATCAATAGAACCCAAAATGGGTTTAAAGGCATGTGAACCATGTACACATTGATTTTTAGTGATGCTCTCTTTTTTTTTCTTTTTTTTTTTTTCTTTTTTTAATATAACAGCTATGTGTCAAACTTGAAATGCCTATGCATGCGCAATCGCAACCAAATTTGACGAATTGGGAGGCATCGGTTTATGAATTTTTATTATGTACCTAATTTGAATTGGTATAGTAAATTTTTTGCGTTCATTATGAAATCGATAAATTTATTCCATTATTCAGTATTTCAATTTCAATTTTGTGCTGTGCTAGTAAGCCTTATTGGTTTTTGTAGCATTATATTACAACTATATATATACACACATTTTTATGAAGGAATATATCTTTGTTGAAGTATCTAATATCTTCTAATATTTTTCAAGGAAAAAACATTACAAATGTCCATTGCTCACATTGAAAGGTAATTAAGTCTAGGATTTAATTTTTTTTCCCCCTTCCCTGGAGGGAAAGCCCCCATATATATAGGGGTATCTAGGAATATCAAAGTAGATAAATTAATTAACATCGATGTACTTATGTTAGTCTAGTTTTCTCCACAAAAAAAAAGAAAAAAAAAGAAAAGGAAAAATAATCTTTTTATTTCAATTCATTAAAGTTTACGAAACAGTCACAATCTTCATCATACACAACTTTTTAAAGATATATACAAGGAAAATGCAAGAATAGTTTCAATAGTGTATCTTTAGATAGTTTCAATTAATAGCCCAAGAGATAAATAATTGATTGAGAGACTCAAATAGCTTACAAGCACACCCTTACAAATAAACAAATAAACCCAAAATAGTATCAGTATCCTCAAATGTGCAAATTCACACATTTTTATTTCAACACTAGTTACTTCAAATTATTCATTTGAATTGACGCACGCATATACCACTATGACAGAAGCTATTTGACATGCCGTTTAACGGTTTGGGGGGCTCGGGCAATTTCCCCCGTTATTGCCGCCGACATTCGTGCATCCAGAGGGACCTGGCAGCGGTACATTTCCTTGAGGAAGGGACTCGAACAAAGCAAGACCACCCCCGATGCCGAACTCTTCTCGCAACTCTTCCAAGGGCCTCGCCATCGACAGAAAATGCGAGTTACACGCCAATAATACGAGAATGAGCGTCACCTTCGCCGTATTTTCGATTGCCATCTCTCCTTTTTAACTTCTTAAGATTACTAGATGTTAATAAATAGTACTATGAAGTTACGTTCTTGATGAATGAAGAAGATTGTGGAGGAGATGAGATATTTATAGCCAATTCCGAAGGGAAATTGTTTGGAACACGTATTTTATTACCGTGTAGATCGAGACAATTGGTAGGAATTGCAAGTATTTTTCCTTGTACTGAGAAGAAGAGTCAAAATTTTGGACTCAAACGTAGTCGTAGGGGATGAACGCTGAATCTAGCCGTGAGTTTGGGCTAAGTTGGACGAACCCAAGTCACACCGACGATGAGACTTCTCAGTGCGTATATGCTTAATTATGAACACATCTTTTGAAATAGCGATCGAGTTAAAGTTTAGTCAAACGGAAAAAGAAAAAAATCCTTTCCATCCATGCTTTACGTTTATTATTATTTTTTAGGAAAAACTTCAAAAAACTCCTTTATGGTTTTACACTTTTTTTTTTTGACATCCTGTGATTTAAAGTGTATCAAGTTAGTACCATGTGGTTTCTCACTTTATCACTTTAGTACCCTGTGGTTTAAAGTGTATCAAGTTAGTACCCTGTGGGCTGTGGTTTTGAACTTTATCACTTTAGTACCCTGTGATTTCACACTTTACACTTTAGTATCATGTAGTTTAAAATACCACAAGATACTAACTTGATACAAAATTAAAACCACAGGGTACTAAACTGATAAAGTGAGAAACCACAGGGTACTAACTTGATACACTTTAAACCACATGGTACTAAAGTGATAAAGTGAGAAACCACAAGGGGTTTTTTTGAAGTTTTCTCTATTTTTTATTTGGTCGACACGGGCCAGATTCAGATATTTTTTGTTAATTGATCCGGCCCGATCCGATCCGGTCTGATCAATCTAAATACAGGTATAATTCAGGACTGGGTTGGACGAGCATGGCCCAAAAATATTCGGGTCCGGCCCATGTTTTTCCCATTGTAAATGTGTCTATCATTAATTACGCACTAGACAATTTTCCCATTGCTTCTTCGTCCTCAATGTCGGATTTTGGTCAATTCGAGCACATCTCGCTTGACCCGAACCCGGCCCGTTTCTGGCCTACCCATCTACCTCTCCAGTTTCTCTTTTCCCCCATTTTTTTTTTTTTTTTTTTTCGAGTAATTTCCGGTTCGTTCTTTTTCTTTCTTCTTTCTCCCTTCTTCACCGAACAACAACAAGAATCAAGAGAGAGTGTGTTTCCATCGAAGCCTCTCGGTAAGCTCTCAATTCTCTCTCTCTCTCTCTCTCTCTCTCTTCTTTTTGTTTAGGTTTGCTTTAACCTCTTCTTCTGATGTGCACTTCTGGGGTCCGATTGGGAATTTGGGATGAACAAAGCAAGAATTGGGTGCGATCTTATGATTTTTTTTTTTTTTTTTTTTGAGTGTTTTTTTTGGGAGGTTGTTTTGGATCAGTCCAATCTAGGTGTAACTTTTATGTGATTAAGATTAAGAGTTAGATTATTGATGGTTGTTGAGAATGTATTTGGGCCAGCTTTTTTGAATCAGCGGTGTGGAACATTTTGCTGATAATCATTGCAGAAATGAATAATCTTTTGTGGTTTTCTTTTGTACTGTGTATTTTCCTTTTCCCTGAGATTCAAGATTTAGGGTTTGGAACCAAACCAAGAGTAAATTTTATGCCTTAATGCGAGATTTCCACCTAAAAAAAGGTATTGCTGCAATATATTTTGAAGTTTTAGAAGCGTTGGGGATCATCTGTTATAAGAAATTCGTAAGTTCAATAATCTGAAGGTTTAGAAAGTACATCACTACATACGAATTATCTATTTTTTAATTTTACTTTTTGTTCAGTGGTGGTTCGATTTGCCATGCTAGTTTCCTTTTCTTTTAATCACTAGCTGTAAATTATTGAGATATAAAAACAGGATGCCTCAGATTGGGTATTGGCTGAGAATGCCTTCTTTTAATCTCAATATTACCACATCCTAGTTTACGAGGTCGATCGGTGAGAGTCGTCCATGTTTTTTAATTACTGGAGAGTTCAATTCCAACTTCTAGCAAGGTTGTAGTGCACCTGATGCTAGAACACATTCAAATATTTTATCTTTTCGCTCTACGTTGTAGGGTATGTACCAAGACCCTGTACTACTATTAGTGATTTGTTTTTGTAGGCCAAACTGGAAGGTAGTTTTTTTTGTAATAGTTATGCGGCTTCGGCTTTTGATACTCTCTTCTTGCACGACCAGGCCGTCACAAATGTAAGATGCTTTTGGGGATTTCCTTAACCAGTATTATCAGTTTGTCACCGCCTGTTCAGAAGTATCTGCTGTGAAGGTTGGCAATACAAGGTTACGTGCATTGTGATTTCTAATACATTTTCTTTTATTAGCTTTATTTTGCATTTAGATGGGTCGTTTGTCCGTTTACTTGCTTTCAAATTGTTATAGCACCCAATTTAGTTTTGTTACGGAGAGTGGGAGACTTCTCGTTTGTAAATGTAAGGCTCATCCAGCAAATTCATATTTGCGGCTGGTGTCATTTATTCTCACCTAGCTTAATTTTATGACCGTGTTTACTTTGACAATGCAGATAGTAGAAATCAACGACCAAATGGGATTGTCATCAACGACCACCGTCAATGATGGCATCCAATTATGTATCTTTGACTTAAGAAGGGGACAACAAGAAGGCCAAGAACTTGACAAGATATTATTCTTTTTCCCTGCTGAATGCCCCTTCTCAGTTCAGCTCTCTGTAATAGGACTATGTGAAGGAATCATTACTTTCACTAGGTTTGTGCAGCTTTCTCGTTGTTTTAGATACCTTCATTTGCTACTCGTGAAAAAAAAAAAACTTGTATGTAATGCGTTGTTTTTTAATTTCTGCAACCAACACCTTCTGTCACTGAAAAATATGTTTACTGTGATAGAATAATTGATTTGGAGCTAGGCTTTCCATTGTTCTTTTGTTCCCCTGTTATTTATCATCCACCGTGTCCTATTTTTATCTCCTTGTGGGCATGCTCTGTACTGAAAAGTGCTGATTTTATCAAGAAACTCCATTCATCCTATTATAAGTATATCAACATTGTTGATATTTTCCGTTCTTTGGATTTACTAATGTTATATTTGTTGCAGAATCTTTTCTCCAGAGACAGCTTGTGAGGTCATAGAAGCAGAGAAACACTCCCATGTATTTTACCAGGCTGAACCGGACATATGGATGGTTTTGGTATGATTTTATTTCTCTTAAAAGGTTGTTGGTTGATGATCTCATTTGTGTGAAGTGACTGTGTCTGATTTTACAAGTTGACAAAACAATTTAAGAGTATAATCCGGATTAGTCAATGCGCTAAGCAGGAGCTTACCTTGGCTGCCCACCTCAGGAACATTCTAATCAATGTTTACTGGTTTAAGAGATTTGGTTCTGGTTCCCATGGTCTTTGACAGGCTCAGTGATTAAGCTATTGATAATCCAGTTTTTTGACTGCTACTGCAGGTAGTGGAGAAAAATAAAGATAATGAATCTATTTGGAGATGCGATTCCTTACGGAGTATGCTTAAGGAAGTGCATTCTCTATTCAAAATGTTTCATGGACCTCTGCGAGCTTTACTTGACAAACAACCTAGCGGTGAACTTACTCGTAGCCATCTCTACTCCTTTATCACAGACTATTTAACTGGTGAGAGGAGTCTCTGACTACTTTAAAGTGCCTGTTTGAATGCATAATTATATTTTTCAGCATCTATTTTGCTTACTCAGAGTCATAGGGCACTTGATAATTGGTTCACGGTGAATATGAAAATATGTCCACAAGTGCCACAATATATACAGCTTGTAAATAAAACTTATAATATGATAAATAATCTCAGCGGTGGACATAATTTCCTGAGTAGTTGAAATTATTAAAATTTCATAATAGCTAAATGTTATTATTTTCATAATAGCAAAACATACGAATGTGTAATCACAGAAATAAAAATCCTGTATCTACAAGTTGTCACAGGATAACTTGAACAGACCCCATGAGGCATGCTTTGCTGCATATTTATGTGATCATTAACAGTATGACTTTAGTTTCTGTTTCATTATGAGTCGTCAGTGGCTTTTCCAAAACTTGCTGAACTGTCTATTTTATGATTTTTAATCCTTATATTTATTTTTGACTTGAGCAGATTTTCATGTTGGGAAAAAGATTCAAATGCCATCCTTCCGTGATTGCTTGAGGGAGCGAGGAAGTGTTCAAATGCTGACAATCTCACGAGAAGTAGCACTTGAAGTTCAGGTGCATTATTGTAGCTCATAGATATTTGGTCTCTTAAGATCATGCAAATTATGGTTAGATATGTTTCTTTACGTGATGAATATATCACCACTGACATAACATGTGTATTTTTCCAGTCGCTCATCACAGTTATTGGATCTTCCTGTGTTGGGAATACAGCCTGCAATTCACTAGTATTATTCCAAGATCTGTTGGTCTCAACGACACTTTCTCCTGTATGGTTGTCTTTTATATCACTTTTTATGTTGACCTGTACGGTTGTCTTTCCTACCGCTATTCCTACTTAAGATTGCTACTTGCTGTGTATGTAAGCAGTAAAAATTTACCCACTTGATCTGTGTTGTAGGATGACACAGCAAATCTGTTCACTTATGCTGTTCTGAGGTTGACTCCACATGCTCTATCGTCCAATACGAATTCTTGGTCTTATTTACGCAGAGGGACTTCTTCACCTAATATTGCTGCTGCTTCCACTGTAACAAACGCTGGAGCAGCAGAAGAAAATCAGAACAGGTCTCGTGATACTTCTCCTGGGGGACAAAGCCAGAGATACAATATACAAAGGCCTTTGCAATGTGATAAATGGTGCAAAGGAAAGGATGGTTTTGTTGTCACCGATGTTCCATGCACAGAAGTTGGTGGTTTTATTCCTTTGGCGCCGATCGTATGGCTTCAGCAGACAGAGGAGCGCATGTATCTTTGCGTTTACCAGCACAAGAATCTGACAATTGTACTCCTCATTCCTGTGTCTTCTTTAATAAATGGAGAACAGGGTGTGGCCCTTTTGAAGAAGCAGCTTCTTGAAAATGTCAGTCTATTTTCTGCACAAGTTGCTTCTCTTTTTCTGTCATCCTTAGCCTTTTTTGACGGTTCTTATCTCCATTATTACTTTTATTGTCTTTGAATAAGGAATTTTGTTGTGTTTCTTGTGCATCAGCTTTTACACCCTCAGTAAAATTTTGCCTCAGTCAACTGTATCCTGACTCTAAATACGGTTGCCATTCCACCAGGATTCCTCCTCTGTTTTAGGAATTGATTCCTACATATATCTCCTCTGTACACTTTTATTCATCATCTTTTGTTTGTCCATGTGTTTCTTGTGTTTTATGAGACATAATAGGTGTTTCTTTGTCACTCTTTCAGGCATCAGAGAAAATTGTTACTGTTGAGCAGAAACTCTCCAGAAGCTGGGGTGGTGAAAATGCTTACCATGTTAGTGGGTATCGCTACTTATTCATCGACAGGGATAGAAATGTCTCAAGGGCTTCCCCGCCTGGAAAAGTTACAACTCTGACTAAGGTTTGTACATCACCAATTGCTGTTTGCTGTATAATTGTTCCTTTTTTTTCTCTTGTAGTAAACATTTCATGGATCTGCTCTTCTTTTTCTTTGTCGCATCCAGTTTCCTTCTTGTTGAATATTTGCCTTTGGCGATGACATTTTGGCATGAAAAATTACTCAGCTGCATATATATTTTTTCGCCCTATCATTAAAATGCTGAGTTTGGTGTACTTCACTATATATATCGGTCCAGTTGGTCATATGTTGTAGTTGCTTAAATCAGGAAGCTGTTTCCTTTACATGGCGTCTATTATGATCTCACCAAAAAAGGACATCTGGTGAGAATCATAATCAGAGGACATCTGACGCAGTTATGATGCTATTATTGAAGGATTTTTTTTTTTCTTTTGGCATAGCTAAACTTACCTTGTTCTTTAGGTTAATCTGATCTTTTCTGGAAATTCCAAATGGCAATACATCTCTCATTCTATGTTATGGAGATTCTTTTGATCTATTTATGAACTCTGATGGGCTTTCTTCTCGTGTTTCTAATTGTGCTCCACAGGACTCTCTTCTTGCGCTTAATAGGCTGAGAGAAGAGGTGGATTTGGAGAAGTCTAGAGCAAAGAGGGATGACCCTGATCATGAAAAGGACTCTGAAGTATGCATCAGAGCCAAAAATAACGCGTGGGTAATTGCTAAGATTTCAGGAGGAAGGGAACTTTATATGGTCTTAGAGAAGGCCAGTGAGACGCTTCTTTATGCATCTGATGCACTTGAGAAGTTCAGTAACAGGTAATATCCATAGTGCCTCGACCTTCTTTTCTTTTTTATCTTTCAAAAAACTAAATAGATGTTAAAGTAGCCACTTTTCACGAAGTTACTTTGTAGTTTTACGCCGAGTATGGTGCTCGTTAGATTCTGAAAATTGAAAATGAAAAATATGAACGTTAGGCATCTTATGTATATATACGATGTGCATATCTAATGAATTAAAAAAATTTCAAATGGAAAAGATTGGTGCAGTTCCTACCGATTAATATGAGTTCACTAGAAATTGGTTGTCTAATAGAACAAACACGATCATTTATTCATGAGTGGTTAACCTTATGCATCCAACATGATGGAGTATGAACTTGTACGGAGTGTTATATCTAATTCTGCTTCACTAGACACAATGAAGTTCCAACAAGCCGTCGACCCTGTACCTTTGAACCCTGAAAAGTTCCACCATGTACTGTTTATACAAGAGTGTATTCGTGTTGCATGATGCATATTCATATTATCAGTCTCTAATCACTACCTGAACAAAACAGTGTTCACAAAAATGCTAGATTTCTGGTCATAAAACGCCACTCATATAAGTGTAACTCAAATTGCCTTGTCAACGTTGAAGCATGTAGTAACTTGACCGCTTAGCAGAAACTGTGCAAATTGGATATTTTATCCAACTTTAATCATTCTTGCAACTGGTGCAGGTACTGCGATGGAGCGTTTTCCCTAGATTAGTAAACTCATCGTTCGCTCAATCTGTCTCGCCACATTAAGGGTTAAGAAAATCTTTTCCGTTTTTCATACTGGGGCGGTTTGTTGGCTCGGATGATCTAATAGAAATAGTTTTTGAAGCACTATATACTTTGGTTCAAATAACTAAAAGGATTTGGAGTTGAATACAACATGGTTAGAGACTTTCACTTTGTTGGATAACTAAATTTGTAATGATTACTTATGATACTACCGGTTGTTATTTAATAGATAAGCCTCAGTAGCCATTCTCGTAATTATTTCTTTCTATATTTATATTGTCCAAGGTTGGTGCGAACGTAAAACATTCTTGTAACTTATTATGTGCTTAATTTTGTTATGTAACTTAGCAGCGACTAAAGATGAGCATACTTCTTTCATCACGGTGAAAATCATAGTATGTATGATGAAAGCGGAATTGCTATGACTGTATAATTCAATGGAAAATTGTTTGCCTACAATGATGGACCACATAAGCCTCTCACCATCAGGCGATCCTGTCCTGTGTACTTGAGCGGAGCAATGTTTGGCTGTACATCTAGAATAGGTGTATATCATAGATTCCATCGATCCAAAAGCCTAACTTCTCCTTGTAGTCTTATCAACATTTTCTTATGTTTAGCAAAAATGTACTTGGGCATTTGTAAACTCTACACCTACATATAGGTGCACACCAAGCAGCATTTTCTATGTTTAGGCTCTATTTGGATGCACAATTAAAAAACTCAATAAAATTTTTATTCAGTAATTTTGATCTAAATAAAATACGAAATCTTATGATTACAAAGAAAATCCGACAGCTTAATTGTATATATATAATACAATTCTTCATAGAAAATTGATTTCAGAAAAAAGGAAAATGACCTTGCACGTTGTGTTAGCACATAAGTACCATGTTTAGCATCACTTACATAAGCAGATTCCTAAATGAAAAAACAATCTCTGGTAGATTCTCGGAAGTTCATTCACTTCATAGTCAATCTTTAACTAATATAGGCTAACTTATTACGAAAAAAGAAGAAAGAGAACATGAGATATCACAAAAAGTGGGTAAACGGTGTAAACAAATCAAACTGAAATGGAAATTGAGAGGCCTAAGCAAACAAAATTGAACAGTTAGAACTGGCGGTTCGCCAATCCCATATCGCGAAGCTCCCAGAGTGGCTTGCTCTCTTTCGCGATATCCCTCTTTATAGCACCCTGTATCCTCTTCACGACGAAGAAATACTGAAAGAAGAAGTAATACAAGGGATTACTTTAAAGATATACCACTAAGAAGATATTCCTCACGGTGGGAAGAGAAGCTCACCTGAAAAGCCAGGATAAGAGGTATGAAGAACTTTCCCCTATCATTCGGATTGGGACCATCAATCAATTTCTGGTCAACTAGTATAGACTTGCCACCATTCATGATAACATCTGTAATTGTTTTGACCAAATTCGGAAGCCATGCAATACCATTGGGAAGAACCTGGAAACCATGCCCATTAAAGAAACCATTGGCACAAATTTAGATGGGAAGGGAAAGAGAAAGAGAGCGAGGAAAAACCTTTTCCCCGTTGTCATCTGTCTTGCATCGACCGCTGTTCTCAACTAGTACCACAGGAATAGAATTCTCCTATATGAAAGATAAAGTAGCGGTTGCCAATCAGCTTACATAGCATATCAGAAGTTACAGTGAGCAAAAGCAATTAACTTTGGCAACATGGATTAATACACAATTTGCAAATTCTTCATGACATGGGATTGAGAAATTACTCATGAACGATAGTGTCATGTGAGGGGGCCAGTATGCATTACATAACCTCTTCAAAAAAAAAAAAAAAAAAGCATCTACATACCATAACGTACACACGAAATTAGATATGCCCTAAGGTTCAATTGAATTTATCATTTTGCAAATTTGAGGGAATCCAAGTGGTGGGAGAGGTAGTGTTTTTTTTCCGCTTATACATCTCTGCAGAGCTACTTTAGCACTAGATTGCGCCGCTTTTATATATCATGTCAACAAATTTCATCTATCTACTACAAATTGAGAAAGGAAAAGGGAATATAGCTGCAATTACCACAGCCAGTGAGCACAAAATAACATGCAATCACTTTTGAACTGGAATCCTTGTAATTTCCAATATATACGTACCTGGAATTCTTGTTTCTTAATCCGAGCACCCAAACGGATATACTTTAGAAGTGCTTCTGATCGTTTGGCAAAGAAGTCCTCATAACTTAATCCATCTGGTGGCGACAGTTGAGCATGAGTTAAGACGACTAAGCCTCTCTGCCATATTCCTTTACCAAATGTGTCGGTGATCGCTTTTATGACTTGTTTATCCAATGTATCCACCCTATATGCATCTAGACGGTCCACATATAGAAGAATATCAATAGTCTTGTCCAACAGAGACCTGCGACACCAGTCAATACCCACATTACAATCAGCTAAAATAAAAGCAACACTAAAGCTAAGAAACAAAAAAAAGAAAAAGAAAAAAGAAAAAAGAAGCTAGTTCCAAGATAGGATAAGCATGAAATAGATGCAAAGAATCACCATAATATAAGCAATGAATCTTCATGTGTATATACATGATTAAATTGCAGATAACAAACCTATGGCTCATAAATCCACAACTAAGAACATTAATCAAATAATTCTAGCATTAGTTCAAAGCAAATAGCAAAATCATAATAAAAGTTCTCCCAATAGAAGTTCCAATCTATCTCTAACCTCTTTATGACTTCAAGTGCTTGTTCATTGACATATCCACCTTCAACAATCCCAGGGGTATCAATAATGTTCAAAGTGAATTCCGCTCGCGAACGGGAGCATATCACGGGTCTCAATACTTCCGACTACAATGCACAAACGAGAATTTATAATCATAACTTTATTGCAGTAGGGAAAACAATCACCAATTTTGTGCTATAAGTATTCACTCAACAAACCTGGAAGGCACTAACTGCGGCGACCCGCTCGCCTATGATGGAGTTCACCGTCGACGACTTCCCCACGCCGCCTTTTCCCATCACGAGAATCGTCAAGGTATTAACATTCTACCGCACCCAAAATATTAAACCTTAACTATCAGAACGGAAGATCAAATTTCGCAATAAACCACAACTTTTATGGAACGATACAAACCTCCTGTTTCAACTTCCCGAGGTATTCATGCAATTTGTTCTGCGTCGCAACTGGGAACTGCTGAATCCCGAGCCACTCACGAACCGCTTGAGTCGCCATCCACCTTCGTTAATCGCCACAAACCATTCAAACACAGCGCTACTATAAAAGCTCAAAATCCTACTACTTCAAGAGATTAACTTAGCCAAAACGACGACAAAATCAGAACCGCTCTGTGCGGAAACAAACAAGAAACCCTAAAATTCGCGTCTCCGGATGCCTCGTATTAGATCATCGCATTCCGACAGGCCGATTACGAAGTCAACGGCGAAGAAATCGCTTACCTAGCGAGAGGAGTAGAGGATGTTCGCAGCTTCTCCACGGATTAGGGTTTTTAGACGGAGAAGACGAGGGTTTCGCGCTAGGGGTTCAACGGGAGAAGCGGCCTCGTATGGAGTCGGGGGAAGAGGCGACGAGGACAAGGGTACAACAGGGGGATAAGAAATTAAGAATATAATAAATAAGATAGGTTCCGCGATTTTGAACCGGGTCCAGTCCCCGGTTCATGGATCTAATGGGCCGAACCGGTCGTCTTGGATTAGGCCGTATAGTGGGCTTATCATTGGGCCGGTACATGCTAAACAATATCCTTTAGATCCCTTAAAAAAACTTTTTTTTTTAATTTTTAAATTTATCTTATAGTTGCTAAGATGTATCCATTTTGGCCTTCTCAATTCTCTGATATATATGAAACGCAAATTGCTGGACCCTATAATCATTTTATTAGTTGATGAATGGTTATGTGTTTCTTTTAAAAATATATGGCAGGGCAATTGTGTATCCTAATAATATTCCAATGGGCTGTACAACATTGTTTTCTTTCTCGTGAAAGGATCTTTATGGATGATGAATCACCCCACTCGGGAAAGGGGCTTAGTAGAGCATCAATCAAAAGTATAAGCTTCCAAAGAAAATATATATCATCATACATATATGTGTTGCGTTCGTTTGACCTAACTTTTATAATAACTTCTCAACATTAAGAATTAGAAGCTGAAACTAATTTGTGAACCCTAAAATGAGTCCTAGCTTGGAGCTTTCGCTAGCCGAAAGCTGTTTGAAGGATCTTAATATAATTGAGAAGAAGTTTTTAGTGATGTACACTCTCCGAATCAACCCACTCGCTGCCCAATCTTGTTTACACGCAAGTAAATAAAAGCAGATATAGTACTTTTCGTTCTTTCGATAGTTTTCTTCAAATAACACTTTTCAGAAATTCGATCTGAATCAAATTGATGCTATGATTGATCATATATACTCATAACTATTTGTGGCATCTAATTAAAGATACTATAAGTACTCTTTAAATATCGTTGATGTGGCAGCAATCACAAAGACGACAACTCAATGCATGTACCTGACCACTTAAGATACCTCCATATTAATTAGTGACACTTTAGGGGTGCCTAAGGAGTACCTATAGAGCATGTCTATATCTCGGAAATCCCTTTCATTCAAGAGATCCACTAAAATCCTTCTACTGTTGCGCGGCATCTGGTCACTGTGATACTTACCAAGGACAAATGCGACACTTGCTTATCCTTGATTAAAATGAGTTCATGTGGATTGAAAATGAATCACAAGGGGAAGCTCTCTTTACAACATTCGTGTATATATATATATATATATATATATATAGAGTAGGATTATTATCTTATTATGAGTAGTAGGCCTCTACTCATAAGTTGTTTTCGATGATGGAGCTTCCGAATCGACGATCCACTCCGTTAAATATATATATATATATATCTCGCTCGTTTGTTTCACCTGCTGTTCTCTTTTTATCAGCAGTTACTTCTTTGTAACTTCTCCAAAGCCAACCTGTAAGATAGGTTGGTTTTGGTGCAGGGTCAACTATTTTTCTTTATATTTTATGTACTTTAGTGGATAAGAAGTTGTGGATGTCTTTTTCTATCGATTTATCTCTTTGTTTTCTCTGCCACCTCCTCCAATAATAAAAACGCGCTCTTAAACAGATGCCCATTTGCTTAACACAGTTTTATAATGTTTAATATATGTTACGATTATTTCTCTTTAAATTTGTCACATCCAAATTGAGTATGCTTACGTAGTTTTGTAATTAATTTAAAACACATGCATGTACATCTCTCCAAACCAATAGCATCTTTCGGTAGGCAGATGGTGTTGACATATACAAACACTTAGAAACATTGAACATGTACCCACAACGCATTCGCGTTACGTAACATTACAGAATATTTCAATATGATTAGATATTTAAAATTTTTAAATTAAAATTTCTACTGATCTTTTATTATCATGTTTGGTCTAATACAACAATATAATGTTAAATTACAATATATATAAAATTATTATGTTTGGTTTATTTTATAAAATTTAGAGTCTATTTCACAATTATCATTATATAGAATTAGGTTTAATACTATCAATAAGATCGTTATTGCTATTGATTTTTTAGCCATTGAATTGAAAAATGGATGGTGAGGATGATGTAGGCCCCTTAGGGTTGAGTGAGTGGTTGGTTGAATAGTATAATGTAACAAGTAAAAATAATTTAATGATTAAATCTAACGGTGGAAAACTCGATAACACCAAATCCTTGGTGCTATCGATAGTACCCCAGCCGGACTCTATATTATATTTGGCAAAATGTAAAATTTAAAATATAAATGTGAAATTTAAAAGTTGAATAAGATTTGAAATATAAATTTAAAATCTAACTTTAAAATTTAAAATTTAAAATTTGATTAAAATTTTAAAATTTAAAATTTAAAATTACAATTTCGCAATTCAAAATTTTTAAAATGAAATAACAAAGAGTTTGGGAGACGGGTTGGAGGAACAAATTTGTAATTTAACATAACATACAAAATTACACGTCATCAGTAATATAAGATGCTCACCCCCTACTTGGTAATATTTTTGATATTATCTTATACCATTTGTAATGCTATATTACTAACCAGATTACAAATTAGATGAATCAAAAGTTTTGACAAAATTACTTATAATTCTAGTAGGATAACCCAAATCAAACAAGCCCTTAAGGCCAAATGGAAACTTTATCAAATTCCAATTTTACTTAAACTAGTTTGCATCTTATGTGGTCAACAATCACGAAGCAATGATCAACAAATTAAGTGAAAGAGGGACCGATGTCCCTGGAGCATGTGGCAAAAGATTTTGTGGTTGATACTTGAGACCCAAGTTCGAATTCTAGTTGATTCACATTTTAACTAAATTTATTTCTAAATAAAATAAACGAAGCAGGTAGCGCTACCTATCTCTCTCTCTCAGAAAATAAAAAAAAAAGAAAAAAGAAAAAAGAAAAAAGAAGGGTGAAAGAGGAAGGAGAGGATGGGATTCTTGAGTTGACTAATGGTCGACAATCAAAGCATTGCAACTCACAAAAGTCAACGGGTTCGGTATTGTGGCAACAAATCTAGCTCCTGAGTATATTTCCTTGCTATTTTCAATCAGAGAAACTTTTGCCAGAGAATCTAATTACTTGTTTTATCAGCTTAAGTAATGCTTTGACTTTTTACCCTACAAGCACTTTTTTTCTTTTCTTTTTTTTTTTCGCTATTTTTTAAGAATTGGAAGGAACTTAGTTCGTTGCTCTCGACGCCCCAGTCGTATCCTCTATTGGTACTCAATTCCACGCCTTGGACTTGATATTCAATTTTGCCTCTTAAATGATAATTAATGAGTGATAAGTGATGTCAATATAATTTGACTTTCCTATGTCCTATTAAAATAAAATAAAGGGGCAATTGCTTATATATTCCGGAAAAATTTTCAATTTTTCGATTTACCCCTCTTAGAAGGCTAATATTGAAAATACCCCTCTTACGTTCCAACCTATTTCTAATATACCCTTAGGTATCGTTTGGTTCGGGAATAAGCAAAAAGTAGCTATTCCAGGGATAGGTATAAATTGAGGTATAAACGAGGATTATATTAATTTTGCGTTTGGATGAAAATTGGTTATTCCTGAGAATAAAAAAATTAGTGTTTGGTTAGGTAAGATAGAATAAGAAGGATATATAGTAAGTTTTTATAAATAAAAAATAATAATATTACCCTCTAATTATATTTGAATTTGAATTTTTAAAATTTTAAATTTATATTTTAATTTTAAAATTTTAACTTTGAAATTTTAAAATTTGAAATTAAAATTTTAAATTCAAAATCCCAAATTTTAAATTCAAATTTTTAAATTTTAAATTTTAAACTTTGAATATAAAATCAAATTTAAATTTGAAAAATATAAAATATAATATTTTAAATTTTAAAAATTTAAAATATCAAAATTTAAAATTTAAAATTTAGAATTTAAATTTATAAACTTTAATTTTGAGATTACAAATTATAATTTTTAAAAATTTAAATTTTTAAAATTTAACTATTTAATTAGATAAATAATAATAAATTATAAATAGATTATTATTTAAATATTTAATAATTTAATAACTTAAATAATTAATTAGTGAATTATTAAAAAAATAAATTGTATTAATTAATTATAATTTATAATTATTTATAACTTAATTAGTAGAGGAATAAATTAGACAATAAACTTATTCCACCGAATTGATGGAACTACTATTCTCTCTCTTAACGGTTATTAGGAATAACCCGTTAACGCGAGGATAAATTAACGTCACCGATTTTCTTGATGTTTGGCAAGAATAGTGGGATAAAAGGGTTATTCCCCTTTTATCCCCCAACCAAACATGGCCTTAGGCTATGTTTGGTTCAAGGATAAAGAGAAGAATAAGAGGAATATGGACCTTATTCCTCTCTTTATCCCCAAATAAAAAAAAAATTGCCAATTCCCCTCTTAACGGGTTATCCTAGGATAACCCGTTAAGAGGTGGAATTGTTGTTCCACCAAAATGGTGGAACAACAACAATTCCTTTACTTATACTTACCAAATTAATAATAAAATATTATTTAATTAATGTATTAGCTATTAATTTATTTGCTAATTAACTAGAAAAATAATTAACTACTTAATTTATTACTCTAATAAATATTTAAATTAACTATTTGAGTAATTAATTTATTATTTTAATTAATTTGCTAATTAATTAATTAATTATTTAATTAATGTACTTATTCAATAATCAATATTTATATTGATTAATTAATTAATTTTTTGACTAATCTAACTATCTGATCGTTATTAATTAATTAATTTATTAATTTATTAAGTACGTAATTTATTAAATTACTTATGATTAATTAAATTATTAATTACTAATTAATTTATTAATTAACATTTAGGGTTATTTAGCATTATTTAATTAATATTTTATATTTTTCAAATATAAATTTGATCTTAAATTTAAAGTTTAAAATTTAAAATTTAAAATTTTAAATTTAAAATTTTAGATTTTAAATTTCAAATATTGAAATTTCAAAGTTAAAATTTTAAATTTAAAAATTATAAAAATCAATTTTAAATATATTAAGAAAGTAATATCATTATTTTTTATTTATAAAAATTACTTGTTCCATCTTACCTAACCAAACGCTATCTTTTCTAATCCCAGGAATAACCCAATTTGCATCCAAACGCAAAATTGATCTAATCGTTTATCCCTCAATTTATATCTATTCCTGGAATAGCTACTTTTTGCTTATCCCCGAACCAAACGATACCTTAGAGTTAAAATCTGTTAACTCTGTTATCTCTGTAAAATTACTATTTTACCATTTTCAAAATATTATTTCGACTTTTGGTCTTTTCCAATATACCACCCCTCTACCGTCACCAACTTTTCTTATTTGTCCTTAAGTTAAGGGCAAAATTGGTATTTTAACTCACGTTTAACCCAGATTAACTTAACAGAAGATAACTGCGGGGGTATTTTGCAATAACGTATGAGGGGCATTTTAGAAAGAAAAAAAAATAGGAATAGATCGGATATTTTCATACGCATGAAAAGTATATAAGCAATTATCCCTAAAATAAAAAAGAAGATACGAGAAATATCAGCACCTTATTAATATCTCATTAATAAGTTTTTAAAAAATAAAGCTTATAATCCAGAGTCCAAACTTTTTTTAAATATAAGAACTTATTTTATCTCTCCATCACAATAGAAACTTTTAAAAGTCCCATCATTTAGGTGGATTAGGTATAATAACTAAACATTCGTATGCAATGAAACATTCAATTAGTATAAATATTTGTATGTAGTTCTTTGGGCGACATAGCTAGCTACATGATTGAATAGAAGCATAGATGGGTCCCCAAGCCATGAATTACAACGCTACAAATTAATGTCATGATCGGCAAAAAGCTTTCTTCTCGCAGACGATTTCATCGTCTATCTCGACCTAATCGCGCATTTTACTATATATTGCTGCTAATCTTGATGGTGATGGACATTTATATATAGATGGACTAGGCTATAACGTCTCAGAAGTGTCGCGGCATGATGTAGGACCTCTTTGGATGCACAGTTACCTATATAATTATATATGTTATTATCCGTTGGTTTGTATCTGATATTTTTATACTGTTTGGCGGAGAAATTAAACACCAATAAAAGTTAATTCTACAATTACCATATATGCTAATTATGCAATACTCAAGTATTATATAACTCTTTATATATGAATACTGTGATTATGAAAGATTCTAAAAAGATAGTTTATAAGAAAATTATGGCAAAACTATCTTATAGAAAATAGCTCGAAAATATAGTTATGTTTAGCAAGACACGTGTTTATCTCTAATAGCTTAAGCTATACAATACGTGAACTTAAATTAAACGAGACTAGAAATCTGGAAGAATTCGAACTCATGACAAGTTGTTCTATATAATTAATAAGCTCTAAGTTAAAAAGATAGACTATAACTTTTTAACATAACTAAGGGCACATATATACTAGTTGTGTTTGCATGGCCAACAATGCGGTTAGGGTGAGCTCACAACTAAAATTTTGGAGGGGCGTGACAAAGCTAAAGTTTAAGACGAGTACGGCGGAAGAGCTACCGATAGGAAAGAAGACAACAGCGGAGGAGTTTTTTTTTTTTTCGTCATTGTTGTTGCTGTCGTCGTCGTCGTCAGTGTCGTTCTTGTTGCAGCTATATATATATATATATATATATATATATATATATATATATATATATATATATATATATATATATATATACATTATTTGACTTAACTACAACAATCCGAACAAATTACTATTGATGATTCCTAACGACAAGAATTAATTAATGAGAAGAGACAAAGGAAATTGCAGTTTACGGCCATATTACGAGAGGATAAACTGAACAAGGTTGAGGTTTACATAATCTAAGGGCACATTTGTGGATGAAATATATGGAGTAACTTATTTCAGCTTTTCTACTATAAAAAATTCTTGGTAGATTAAAAAGTGGAATCTTAGTTTTTTTTTTTTTTTTTTTTTTTTTTGCTATTGTAAATTTTTTATTTTTTTTAGAGAATAGGCAGCACGCTACCTGTTTCATTAATTGAAAGTATGAATTAGACTACAGGGGCGAGACAACCAGAACCTCAAGAAATAAATCCACAACAGAAGAAACGAGGCAGAAAAAAAAAAATCATAGGAGGCCTTCCCAAGAATCAATCAGCTGCTTGAGCCTTCGCACCGCTAGTACATGATCTAGCTGTATGCCATGAAATATTAGGATGTTCCTGACCTTGGATAGTCCATCAATCGTACGATCAATTCGATTAAGTCCTCCTACTTTGTCCACCGTACCTTCCCTTCCACCTATTCCAGACGACACTTACATCGTCACCCAACTCTCCTACCCTTAACATTCTCGAATTTCATAATCATGATAAAATTGACAAAGACACATTGAGTGAACAGATGACCCACCGACTCGTCATAAATCTCGCACAACACACAAGCCATAAATTTATTAATAAGATGCTGATCAGTTGAAGATAAGTACAGTCGTAGAGGTACAAAAGAGACAATGCAAGCACTAATTTATTTGCAATTTTTTGGTTAGCTTTTTACATCATGTGTGCTGGAGCCAATCAAAAAGTTTCTCAACATATAAAACTCCCCTAAGGATAGGGTTTCTATTTTTAGTACAGTTTGAGATGTTAGATCCATCTTTAAGATCTCCTTCAAATAATGCATGTGACAGCTAAAGGGATTTTTTGCACTTATGGACAACCTTCCCATTTTAATTTTTTTTTTTTTTTAAATGAACTGTTCCGAACTATTCGACGAAATTAAGTTGGGCTTTCCTTGGGCGTCTTTAATCTCAGGTGTGCAATAAATAAGCAATCATTGACATTAATAATAAAAATAAGATAAAATAAATTGCGCAAAAAAGAAATAAATAGATAAATTGGACGACCTTATCCGTTGCAGGGGCAAATAAAATAACAAAGGGGAACAGCGCTACGGGACAAATACAGCCTAAAAATAATTAATTTGATTAATTAAACAATATTAGCTTAAATTAGCACTTGTTGCGATTTAAAATATTCGTATTAACATCCTAATCCTTATCCAGTTGACCACTTTCCCCCGCCCCCCCCCTGCTTTCGCTCTCACCGAGAAACCCACTAATTTATGTACATGCGCATAACACGGAACAGCGTTTCGCGACGGGGACGCCCAATGGAAGAGCGACACGCGGATACGGGGGTCGTTTTTCGGTGTTTTGGGTTGTGGTGTGTGTTTGGTGCGGGGAAGAGGCGAGCCCGTGCACGTGGCTCCATGCGGTACGCTGCTTGGCCCGTCCCACTGAGGAGGCGGGCCCCACGGTGGGGTTCATCCGTTCATGCCAAGTTGGCGCTCGAGGGTGAACAGCTGTACGTGTCGCGCGCTGGTGGAGCGACACGTGTCAGTGCGAACGGGGCGCGTGTAGCGTAGGGCGGGGGTGGGACCCGCAGCAGAGTCTCATCCATCCTGCGGAGTGCGGGATATTTCAAGGGGACGGTTCTTGCACACCCCCCAAGCCCCCGACAACGTCCTCGTATAGATTTGCTATGCGGGATGACGTTACGCCGTCGGATCGCTCTCGGGCTGATCCGCTTAGGCCCATTAAACAGTCGATCGGGGCTTTAGCTAGAAAACGCCCATACGAACTGGTCGTAGGAACCGCTTCCCAAACTCCGAGAGCTGCAAAGGGGCAAAATAGTCATTTCGTCCCTCACTCCCCGAGCGTTTATTAATCTTTAATTAAATTATAAATAAATAATATATATATATATATATTTAATTCGATTACCAACTCGACAGTTTCCTCTTCTTCCTCCTAAATCCTTAAATAAAATCGCAGTGGTTCGCTGCAACCTACAATCTCTTCTCTCTTTTCTCTCTCTCTCTATCTCTGCTTCTTTCTCTATCTCCCTTAAAAATTTAAAAAAAGCTCCGTGTGGATGTGGGTAATTATCCGATCATTCTCTTAAATTTTAGTCCTATTTTGGTTACAATTATTGCGCTCTGGTGAGTTCAAAAATTCCCCCACGGCGATTCAGTTTTTGGATTTCTTTTTTTTGGTTTTTGTCCACTTGCTGTTTTCTGTTAAATATTTGGCCAAGTTTGCATCAAGGTGCTTAATTTCCTCCATTTCCCTCGCATTTTTCCTCTATAATTTTCAAAAAACCAAAGAAAGAAAGAAAGAAAGAAAGAAAAAGCCCCCCTCTTCCTGATTCAATAGCAATAATAATCCCCCGTGTTTTTTCTCTCCAATTCCCTCATTTAATCCTCTTTTTTTTATCGACACAGAAATGGTATCAAGCTCCTACTCGAATCTTCTCGAATTGGCCTCCGGCGAATCCTCCTCCTCCTCCTCTGCGGCTGTCGGCCGCATCGCCCGCCGCATCCCGCGGGTGCTGACAGCCCCCGGCATCGTCCCCGGCCTCGGCGACTCCGACTCCGACTCCGACGCCGACGCCGCATCGGTGTCGTCGTCGCAGTCGGACCAGTCCTCCCACTCCCCCCGCGAGCGCACCATCATCGTCGCCAACCAGCTCCCGATCCGCGCGGCGCGGCGCCCGGCATCCGAGGGCGGGGGATGGGCCTTCTCGTGGGACGAGGACTCGCTGCTCCTGCAGCTGAAGGACCGGATCAGCGAGCACTCCTTGGTGTACGTGGGGTGCCTCCGCGAGGAGATCCCGGCGGCCGAGCAGGAGGAGGTGGCGCAGACGCTCCTGGAGACGTTCCGATGCGTGCCGGCGTTCCTGCCGGGGGAGCTCCGGTCCCGCTTCTACCTGGGGTTCTGCAAGCAGCAGCTGTGGCCGCTGTTCCACTACATGCTGCCGCTGTCCCCGGACCTCGGCGGGCGCTTCGACCGCACCCTCTGGCAGGCCTACGTCTCCGTGAACAAGATCTTCGCGGACAAGATCCTGGAGGTGATAAACCCGGACGACGACCTGGTGTGGGTCCACGACTACCACCTGATGGTCCTCCCCACGTTCCTGCGCAAGCGCTTCAACCGCGTCAAGCTCGGCTTCTTCCTCCACAGCCCCTTCCCCTCCTCCGAGATCTACCGCACCCTCCCCGTGCGCCTCGAGCTCCTCCGCTCCCTCCTCAACTCCGACCTCATCGGCTTCCACACCTTCGACTACGCCCGGCACTTCCTCTCCTGCTGCAGCCGCATGCTCGGCCTCACCTACCAGTCCAAGAGGGGCTACATCGGCCTCGAGTACTACGGCCGCACGGTCAGCATCAAGATACTCCCCGTCGGCATCCACATGGGCCAGCTCAAGTCCGTGCTCGCCCTCCCCGCCACCCAGCTGAAGGTCGCCGACCTCATCACGCACTTCTCCGACGAGGGCCGCACGCTGCTCCTCGGCGTCGACGACATGGATATATTCAAGGGCATCAGCCTGAAGCTGCTGGCGTTCGAGCAGCTGCTGGCGCAGCACCCGGAGTGGCGCGGGAAGGTCGTCCTGGTGCAGATCGCCAACCCCGCCCGGGGCAGGGGGAAGGACGTCAAGGAGGTCCAGGCCGAGAGCCACGCCATGGTCAAGCGCATCAACGACGCCTTCGGCCGGCCCGGGTACCAGCCGGTCATCCTCATCGATAGGCCGCTGCACTTCTACGAGAGAATGGCCTACTACGTGGTCGCCGAGTGCTGTCTGGTGACCGCCGTCAGGGACGGCATGAATCTCATCCCCTACGAATATGTTATCGCCCGAGAGGGGAACGCCCAGCTGGATAAGGTGCTCGGGTTGAGCCCCTCGGCTCAGAAGAAGAGCATGCTGGTGGTCTCCGAGTTCATCGGCTGCTCCCCTTCTCTGAGCGGGGCCATCAGGGTCAACCCGTGGAATATCGACGCCGTGGCCGACGCCATGGACTCCGCCTTGGAAATGGCCGAGCCGGAGAAGCAGCTTCGCCACGAGAAGCACTTTAGGTACGTCAGCACGCACGACGTCGGGTACTGGGCAAACAGCTTTTTGCAGGATCTGCAGAGGACTTGCAAGGATCACAACAGGAGGAGGTGTTGGGGGATAGGTTTCGGGCTCGGTTTTAGGGTCGTGGCCCTTGATCCCAACTTCAGGAAGCTCGCTTACGAGCACATTGTTTCGGCCTATCGGAGGAGCACGGCCCGGGCCATTCTTTTGGATTACGACGGCACCCTGATTCCGCAGGCATCTATTGATAAAAGCCCTAGCGCAAAGTCTATCGAGATCTTGAACAGCTTGTCCCGAGATAAGAACAATATGGTGTTTCTCGTGAGCGCCAGAAGTCGGAGAACCTTGAGCGAGTGGTTCTCGCAGTGCGAGAATATTGGAATAGCTGCGGAGCACGGCTACTTCTTCAGGTGACTTTTACTTGCCCTGTTTACGTGCCGCAAATTCATTCATGTTTTAAAAGTGCCGACTCAGATAATATTTACCGGTGTCTGCTTCTAGGCTCAGGAAAGATGCAGAGTGGGAAACGTGCGTGCCGGCAGCAGACTGCAGCTGGAAGCAAATTGCAGAGCCTGTTATGAAGTTGTATGCCGAAACAACTGATGGGTCGACCATCGAGGACAAGGAGACAGCGGTTGTCTGGTGTTATGAGGACGCCGATCCTGATTTTGGCTCTTGTCAAGCAAAAGAGCTTCTCGACCATCTAGAGAGCGTCCTCGCCAATGAGCCCGTTTCAGTGAAAAGCGGGTCTAATTGTGTGGAGGTCAAACCGCAGGTAAATGCCCGACGTTCCAAGCAATATGCTAGCCGAATGTATGTTCTGTTTTCAGAAGCTTCTAGCTTCTGGAATAGACAAGTTATTCCAAAACGCATGCTCCAGAGACGATAATATATTAACCATTGAATGTGTGCAGGGGGTTAGCAAGGGTCTTGTAGCTCGACGGCTGCTCTCTACTATGAAGGAGCGAGAGCTGTTGCCGGACTTTGTTCTTTGCATTGGTGACGACCGATCGGACGAAGACATGTTTGAGGTGATCACCACGGCAACATCCGGCCCTTCTTTAGCGCCAGATGCTGAAGTGTTTGCTTGCACCGTCTGTCGAAAGCCCAGTAAAGCGAAATATTATCTGGATGATACTACAGAAATTGTTAGGTTGATGCAAGGACTAGCTAACGTTTCAGATCAAGCCCCTGTTAGTTCAAATCCTGCCTAAAACTATGTTTTTCACCTTTCTTAAAAAGCAGCAAGAAGGTGAATTCTTTTGCCTATCTACGGAACCTTGAAGGGAGAGTGTAAACCAATCATCCTCTCTTATTGTGTTGATTAGGTGTAAAAAAACAAAAAACAAAAGTTCCCTTTTGCTTCTTTGGAGGTTCCACCTCATTTGTTTCCACTGATTAGCATGTATATAAGCTTTTGGTAGTGCAATTTCTAGCTAGTGTTTGAGCATCTTCCCAGGAGTCACTTTGGGATCTTTGTGGTGTTTAGAAGGGTTTAGTTGTGTTTGTGAGATAGTTAGCTTTTAGGTCTATCTAAACTGGCTCTTATGTCTGCATCGATCTTCTTATCATCAAGTTGTCGAATGTTGGTTGACCTGCAGATTATTTATTAAAATGAGATTATTTTTTAAATGAGGTTCTCTGCCATCCTCTTTGCCTGTTGTTTAATACTGAAGATGCTGGAGAATGATTTTGACTCAGCGGCTAATCGCGAGATCGATGAGATGATAAGGTTGGTTGGTATTTATCAATTGATAACCTTGATTATACCATTGTTCAGAGTAAGAAGTTTTCTGATTGGCCTTTCTTATTTATAATAATAATATGTTCTCTGCCGCCCAACCATGTTTAACTTTTGAACTTGTTGATGGTGTATTTGTTGATCTTCTTCATCTTGCAGTGGATTACTGTGTTTGCATCTTTATCTTATCATAGATTCTTCTGCAGGGTGGTCATCAATTTGTTCAAAAAAAAGAAGAGAAAAAAGAAAATAATTTTGGCTTCCACTATTTGAACACTCGGTTTATGCTGTGAGTTGTTTGCCATAATGTCATACTAGCTTGGCTATTGAAGAATCAGCTCACTTCTTGTTGCTATCAATCAGAAAAGAACATACTTTCCTGGTGTCAAAAAAAAGCTGGGTAAAAGATCCAAAATTGAGATAAAGAGTGTCAAAAAAAGCTGGGTAAAAGATCCAAAATTGAGATAAAGAATGTAAAGGGACCAAAAACTATTGAAATTTTTTAGGCCGTATAAAGGTATCTTCACCTTTCTGTGGAAGGAATGTTGACTCTACTTTTTAACACTTATCTGTAATCACCCACCCAATTCGAATCACACACATCAAACGCGAGTCCTAAAATTTTGTAAAAGAGTTGGTGGATATAGCATCACTTATTACCAAAGAAACATTGCAACCATTGTTGTTGGTCAGAAATAGCTGCCTCAATCCTTGACTAATTTAAGAGGCCGGTAATTAAGGTGGACCAACTCTAATACTATAAAAGGAGACAAAAAAAAAAAAATAGCAACTATTATTAATTAGAACCAAAGAATTAAAAAAAAATTGATAATACACGTCAAAAATACCATACCTCCCAGTGCTAGCCGAATAATGTTACAGTGATTAGCTTTTTTAAGTTTTCTACTTTGATTTATCACACTCAAAACATTCTAAATTGGTTGAGTAGATGCCTAAAGAGTAGCATAAGCTGTTTGGATACTTACGGTTGAATGCAATGACATCTACTGCAAGAAATATTTTATCATGATCCACCATGCTAAGATCTGAGTGTTAGTTTTGGCATAGTCAAATTTACAATCAAGTCGAGAATATAATACTGTAAAGAAAAGCGTAAAAATCAGTAGAATTTCAGGGAAGGAATAGAAAGAATATGATATCTTCAAAACCTACCGTAATGAATCATATTTCAAACTCACCACCAATTCTTTCAAGTGTTTCAGATAAACTCTGGCATAGTTTTTGGCAACCTGGAGGCGGCTCAGCCTCCTGAAAGTGTCTCAACAATTTGGTTCTGCTGAACTTGCTATCCAAAATCGTGTTCTTCGCAATCTACAAAATAATGAACACAGCAAGCAACATAGTAGTCCAGAAAAGAAATACTGGAAACATCAACAAATTTCCAGATAAAAGTATAAACTAACCCTTACAATACATTAGAAAGACAGATGCGGTTTTCTAAGCCAATGTAGGAGCAAACACAATCTTCAGTCCATATGACTTCATCCCAAAATAAAATGGAAAAAACAAATAATACGTAACTTCAGAAGGTCTATATATACTTAGATCAGCTTCTTATGTATTGTGAAAAGTTCAATACATTTTATCATAATATAGTAGTAGATTTACAGGTCGTCACTGTTCTGTCAGCAAAACAACATGTCAAGGGGGCCATCCCAATCATGTTCCCACCTCCAGTAGCAAATGCACCTTCGGTTCAAAGACCTCAACTTAAAAACAAGATAAATAACATAAAACTGACATAAAGAAGGTATTGCCACTGTTTTACTTAATGTAATTACCTCTGAAAGGATAGTCCAAAGAATAGAAAATTGAGAAAAGATAAGAGGCTCAATACAACTGAGCCTCTTAAGGCTAGATGACAGATCTTCCAAAAGAAAGAGCAACTGCTTTGCAGGACCTCCTTCATGTGTTCCTTCCACATTCTCCAATTGATCGCTGTTCCATTCATTTCATTTGTCCCGAAACTAGTCTAAAGCTGTGCGAACAGGATTTCATTCCATGCATCAGGAACACCAGGAAGGCACCAGTGCAAGCAATCATGCACACCCTCCGACGATTTTGCACTGTATTTTGATATATGTGCCTCATCTCTCAACTGCGACAAAGCAGCAATATCCAAAATCTTAACCCTAGTTCCGTTTACAGCACCTGCAGTAACTATATCGCTCGAACCATCCTGCACTACCTCACTGCCCCCAGCCAAGGGAACTGTGTTATCGCAGCTTCCCCCGGTATTCCAATCTCCATTAACAAAATGCCTAGGCGATAATGTCCGGAAAAAAGCTTTCAATTTTGGGTGTCGCAGAAGTACTGAATCGAGCCATCTGACAATGCTGTATATAGTAAGGTTTTTGGCATTTCCAATCTCCGCAAGCCGTTTATTTGTGTTGGGTGTGCCATTGACATACATTTCCCACCTATTAGCTTTGAATTTCCCTCTATTCCAGTGATGGCCGGTGTTGAGGATGAGAACATCAAACCTATTGAGAAACTGCTTCAAAAACGTTACAGGACGATCTAGATGCATAGCATAATTTGTAGCTGGATTTGATTTGTTCAGAGGCTGCAGTTCGCATAAGCTTGCAGACCAGTAGAAAAGAATGGTGGTATTGCTACTTGGAAAGCGATAGGCCCAACCGTTGGGCCGTATAGCACCACGAGCTTTAACTAGACCGAATTCTCTACCCCTATCTTCGACAGGTAAGCTAGTTTTACCACCAGTGACCATACACATTAGGGATTGAAATTGCTGCCTCCCCAAGGAATCACCTACAAAAGCTATTGTCTTGTGTCTCATCCTGGGAACCAAACACAACTATATAAATTAACCACCGAGATGTAAGAATTAAAATATTGGAAAAGGAACTTGTACCTATTCAAGAACTTGTGCCCTGTGAACTCAGGCATCTCGCAGTTTTCTGGTTTCCATCGGAAATTCTCATAGGAGAAATCTGGACGCTTCATCACTCTACAAGCCCACATTTCTGAGAGCCATCGCCGGCATCCAAAACCAGAATATAGTGGCCGCTTTTTATCCTTGATCCATTTTCCTCTTGCAAAATTACAATCTGAGAAGAATAATAAGTATATTAGACACATCTAAATGATCTTAAGAAGCAAGGATTTAAAGGGATTTGCCTAAGTACTTCCTACCAAGACACCTCAACAACAGACACATTAGTTCCTACAAGCTAACATCAACAACACAGACAGATGCATCAAGACATGCACACTGTCGTCAAAGATGTTCAAAGGAAAATAAAACAGTATAAGAATTATAAGCAACAGAGTTAAGTACTACTCAAAAATTTTAAAAAAAAGGCTTCAAGAAGAAGCAAAGATCTAGCTACATTAGTGATGAGTGATAACACATCGCCATGATACCGTGGACCATGAATAGTACAAAAAGAAACTATAGAAAGATTCATTATCACAAGAATATCACAAAATAAAAGAATTATAAATTACCTTTCTTCAAAGGAAGATCCTTTTCTAAATTTGTATGCTCTTTTTCACTATCAGTCGCTCTAAGATCCTTTTTCAAATCTTCGTGCTCCTTTTCACTTTCACTCGCTGCAAGATCCTCTTTTAATTCCTCGTTCACTTTATCTCTTTCAGTTGAACTAGGTGTTGAGATCTCCACTGATGGAGTGCCAATCGTTGCCTCTGCATCTTCGGATAACGAGTTTCGAAGTTTACCTAGAACGGATGAATCGTCTTCCACAGACGGCTGCCGTCGTGCATACTCTGAGAGAATCAGGAGAGAAGTTAAAGAAGGATTCAATAGAACTGTAGAAAGAGAAACCAAAACACCCAATGAAAAAGGGCAATGAAGGACCACCTAAAACTGAAAAATGTCCAAAAGAAGAAAAGCAATAGGCTCAAAGAGAAAGATACCTGGAGAAAGAACATCAAAGTGCTCCAGAGATGATCGGAAAGGTGCGACGAGCGGGGTTCTCTCGCGTGCCCAGATAATAAGCGTTGTAAAGATAAGGATGATAAATATGAAAAATAGATTCGTCCTTGTTAGTTTCGGCAGTCCTCCGCCTTTCATCTCGTTAAAGATAGCCTAGAACTCAACCTTGCTCCGCATACAAGCTTTCAATCAACTCGATGTGTGACGCTCTAGCAATCCAATCATCCTCTGCATAAAATATACACGAATGAGATAATTCACATATAGGTAATAAGTATTATATAATAAAAGAACCACGTAAGCGGCGGCATTTGGATTGATGATCAAGGCTACACCCGCCGAATCTGGTACATTCCACTTGCCATCCTAAACCCCCTAGTGATGACACCGTCTTCCAAACAACATCCTTTTCATATAATACAATGATATAATGATGCATAGATGTAATTAAGACATAACATTCAAACAAATAGGTTAAGGGAAAAAAAAAAAAAAGGAAAAAATTAAAAGAATTGGGGGAATTGATCATGATTCAACTTAGGAGAGACGGTGCTAAGAGTAATTGGTGTGAGAATACAAAATTCTTGACCGAAAAAGAATTGACATATGACAAACTAAAATGTTAAGAAGAGTGTATACAGGAGGATACCAAAAAGTAACTAATTTATAGATAAAACAAGTGTGTTGCCTAAAAGATGCACAAGAGTATACTGCAAGAAAGATTGTCCGAACCGATCTAACATTACGCATAAAAAAAAAAAAAAAAAATCTGATGTAATCAATCTCACGATACGATTGCAAAATTTCCCTTGAAAAAAATTATTTGATCCTAAAACAAAACAAGCAAAGAGCTTGTTGCCATCAACAAAAACAACTTAAAATAGCCACAAAAGAGAAAAGTAGATAACCCTAACAACCATAACCATAATCAGAGTTCTCCTTCCGCTGAGCTTTACATGTACCGTGCACCAAAACTAATCCAACTCGAAGTACAACACAAAAAGAAGCGTGCAGATCCTACAAAACCGATCACAAGTTTCGATCATGAAACCAATCCAACTCATCAGATCACGAGAAAATCTAAAAAGGTAGATGATTGAGATCGAAACCAGAACCCCGAAAGGAACCAAAGCGGATCGATCGACTCACCGGCCGGGCCCCGCCGGGAGGCCGCCGCCGCCGGAGGAGGAGGAGGAGGAGGAGGAGGAGAATCGCACGGCGCACGCGTCGGAGGAAGTGCGGAGGGAGTAGCGGTGTGGGATTGTTTTCATTTTTTTTCTTTTCTAATTCGACGATAAATAGGAAAGCGAGACCGTAGAGAGAGAGAGAGAGAGAGAGAGGGGTCGTATTAGTATCACCTTTCAAATATTCCCGCATAGGATCTCTCTATGCGGACGTTCGTCGGAAGAGAATTTTGACGCCCCCAAGTAGAGAGAGAGCTACGACGACGTATTGCGTATACGAAATCCCGTGCATAGAGGTGGGCGTAGGCGTAGGCGTAGGCGTGGGGCTTGTGAGTTGTGACCGTACGTACCGTGGGGCCCACTCGTAAATGTACACGTGTGGGGTGGTGATAGGGGTCAGGGCTTTGTACGGTGTTCGCTTCCTCCGTACCTGATTCACGGTTGTTTAGGTGCGAGTCATTGAAAGCATGTGGAACCGGATCTAATTAGCGAGACAAAAATCCGCGAGAAGAAGAGGTATGTTTTTTTAATGGGTACATTCTAATAAGTGTGCTTGATGAAGCAACAGTTTGTTGACCAAATACGTCCAAACTGGTCAGATATCTTTGAATCTTGTTGCGTTAAGAAAAACAAAAAATCGAAAGAAAATAAAAATAAAGATATTTATTTATTTATTTAGTACTTAACTCTGTTTTAATAACCGAGTAAATTGATAGTTACATCAACAAACGAGCCTTATATTCTATAGAGATGCCAAGATGTAAATTGTTTATCCGAAAAATCAAACTCAAATCTAAACGGAAAGTTTCAAATTCGTTTGCCAAGTTACACGCATACAACCACAGTGGGGATGAGAAATTTTCTCACAAGCATTGTGATGATAAAATCAATACCAAACCAACCACATGGTATAAGAATATATTCACCACTTGGGTAGAGAAAAGGAATCCACCACACTCTGTTAAAAGCGAGCAAGTAGGAAGAAATAGAATACTCCAACCTATACAAACAATACAAAAGGTTCGTCTTACAAAACGGATAACGAGCCTTGATTTGAAAAAAACAAAACAAAGAAGGTTAGCTTGACTTAAAGCATCACCCCAACTACAGCATTACGGCGAAAAGTCGTGTCAGATGCACATCGGCCCTCTTTGTGTCTTCTTTCTTCTTCTTCTTTTCCCCCTCTTTCTTGATAGTATAAGGGCCGTCCGTGCCGATTTTAATCTACAAGTCATGGAAGCTTGGGGATAACAAAGTAGGTACGAAGAGCAAAATGAGCATGAGAGCTCTACTTCGAGTTGCTTTGTCATTGAACATTGCGCGTCGACCCACTTCGCGGGACATTCCTGCAGACAAAATGACGCCACGAACTGTTAGAGATTGTATTATAACAGTTCCAGTCTTCCAGATATCAAAAAGAAAGTAAGATTAGGCAGTACAATTAAAACTTTGAAGTTCAGGTATCCGGTTCAAAATGCACTGTTTTTCAGGTAATGTGTATACATTTTCACCACAAAGAAAAAAAAAAGAGAGGAGGAAAACAAACTTGGGTTCCCAATACCTTGAACTTGAAATAAAATAAAAGCTATTCTGATAGTCGGGAAATCGATCTTACCTCCCAGATAGCAGCTGGGAAGTATTTACAGGAGCCTTGGAACTACTAAGCCGCTTAGCCCTATTGTCTTGCTCCTTCTCCACACGTATGGCGGCAACTTCTTTCTCCATGGCGGCCACCTCCCTTCTCATTTTTTTGGCCTCCACTTCCATTGCTTTATTTAATGTATCCACCTTCCTTGCTAGCATCTGCATTAAAAATAGAAGGAAAAAAAAAGTTAAAGGGCTTTCAAAAATGGAGAAGGATGTGGCAACAAAAAGCTAGTCATCTACCTCAATCGCGTCATCCTTGTCCTTCAGGCTTTGATCTTTCTCATGGCATGCTTTTCTCAACATGACTACCTCCTTCTGCAGTAAATCATACAACAATCCAGAGACAGAATCATTCAAATCATTGTTAGCAGAATCAACTATTGATTTTTCATCTGCGCTTTCTTTAGAATAGTCATTCGTCTCACTGTCTCTAATACTATCTGACGATCTGTTCATTAAATGACCTGCTCCATTTGCAAGGACTTTTGCACGTTCTAGTGACCTACTACCACCATCAAATGACTTCGAAGCACCTTTTGCGTGCTTCAGTACTATACTGCTGCCTGTGGAGAGAGAAGATCTTATTTGAAATGATGGAGATTTCTTAAGTAACAAGCCGCTTGGAGACAACTTAGAAATGTTATCGGCTCCACCCAGTGATTGGCGACAGGAAGGGCCATTGCTTAAAGACTTGGCTTCTGCACTGGGACGAGTGGAACTGCTCGAGGGCATTCTCAATCCTTCTTCCAATACTTTCAGTCGCAACTGGTACTTCTCCTAAAAACAGAAAAGGATACGCATTGCATGCACTTAGGCGTTAGACAAAAATATATATAAACAGGCTTAAGCCTCGGGTGATCTGTTAGTGAAGTCCACCTTTAATTGAGCTTCAGATCTAGCAGCGCGTTCCACTATGGCAAGTTTATCGCGCAGCTGCAGCATTTCCCCCTGTTGCATAAAATTTTGGTGATGATAAAGCTACTGTAAAAAAAGGGATTAGTAACAAAATGTGATTATGTGATGTTGGCATGTCCACTTACTTGCATGAACCTTCGCTCCTCCAGCCACTGTCTAACAGGCATTACTTTGTCATTAGCATCTTTCCATTCGTTTGCAACTACAACAGCAACCCTATTTGCTGTAACTTTTGCACGGGCAAGCTCTCGGTCAAGCGTTTTCCTCTCTTCCTAAATTAGTACAGATATTAAGAAGAAAACAGTTCGCATGGAATGAGAAGGACAGGATTTCCAACTTTTTGAAGACATTTAAACAACAAGATAAAACTCAAAGATATATTACATTCATTTCCTGAACTTTACGCTGGTAGTCTCTAACAGCATTAGCAGCTGCACCACCAGCAAGAACAGCCTCTTCTAGCTCCCTCACAGTCTGGCTAAGCTTTTCAACCTCCGCGACTTTTTGGCGGTGCAATTTGTCCAAGATCTTGTTTTCTTCCTAAAATGCAAAAAATATAAGAGAATTTTAAATTCTGAGATTGGCACATTTCTACAAGACCGAGCTCTTTGTTTTATCATTTTCAAGTTAAGCTATTGCACATCGTAGACACCTGGCAGATCTCAATCTGCTTCATCAGCTCCTGATTTTTGTTTAGGAGATCATCCACCATAGAAGCCTTTGCTAAAGCAATCTGTACAGTCCTTTCTGCTTCCAATAATGCTGCCTCCTTGGATTTGGTCAGACGATCCAATGCCCTATTGTCATCTTGCAGCTTTGCAATCTGCAAATATACTAGATCTGTAACAATATCTTGTTGCCATTTTATTTTATTTGCATATGAAGTAAATCAACAGATTGGTTTAATGGGACCCAACACTGGTTACACTGCAGCTTATGAGTTATGACCGATAGAATGCTTTCAAATTAACACGTATCATGTCTATGTAGGAAATGCTGATGTTATTTGGAATTTATTCATTTCTGGGATAAGTTCAGTTCGTGAAAACTTAAGAATAGTAAATGAGAAACTAATTGTCTAAATCTTTCTTAAGTAACCATGAGAGATGATATGTCAACAGCCCCATTTTTGCAATCTATCTTACTAAGTTGGTGAATTATCGTTAGCAAAATTATGTAGGGAGCTTTGGAGGATTGAAAGGAACCAAAAACGAAACACTATGACGATGACCAGCTTTTAATCTCGTTCAGAAGTATCGTATAAATTGTCTTCGAAAACCCCGAGAGATTAGGAGCATAATATAGAATATGACCTAATAGAACCTCTGCATAGATAAGTAACTAAGAATAAACTTTGAAATACAAAAACATTATTACATTCTATAGCGAACAAGAAGTAAAAACTTCTAAACAGGAAGAGTAAAAAGATAGGCAGATACAGGGTTGAATGTTACCTCCTGACGGGCAAGCTTCAGCTCTGCCTCAAGCGGTGCCAGAATGGCTTCGATTGGGGGCATGTCATCATCCTTTTGAGCTGCATGAACTCGCCTAAGTGTAGCCTCTGCCGCGTACTGGGCAGCCATGGAGGCTTTTTTCTCATCATTGATCTTCTTGATTTCAAGATTCTGTAAGTTGCATTTCTCACCAGATTCAGTTCTGAATGAAATCTAAAATAAGAGGTTGCGCAAGGTAAGGTACTGCGTATACATACTTTGCTTTCGAGAAGGGATTCCGTCAGCTTGAGTTTCTCGTCCAACTTTGCCAACTCCTCTGAAAGCTGACATTGCAAGAGTGAAATCAGTGGATGTCGAGCTAAAAAGAACCATAAATCAGGTTTTAACACAAAGCGAAACCGCTACATTGCTAACAAGATAAAAGATGCCAATTTGCCAAGTTTTCGTCAATCAATAAAAATTTTAGAACCGGACAGAAGTATAACAGCAGGTGAACTTCTAGATGGCAGATAAAACAGCTGAATTAATACTAGATTATGCGATCGAGTCAAACCCTATAAAAGTAGCAATATAAGCATTGTGAAAAAGCTAAATTTGCAGGCCTTGATTCACCTAAAGTAGAACCCAACAATATCACAAGGATTTTCAATCATGGTAAAGTATATAGCAGGAGGAACGATTACTACATAGGACTAGATTATACATCTCAAATAATATTCAAGTCCATAAATTTATTTGACAAGCACTATTTTTAGAAGACATTTTCGACAATCACGACAAAAACATTAAGAAAAAACACTCTTGTTTTTTTTTGCCCCCACGTTTTTACAAGTCGTAGTTACTGAGTCAAAAGATTAAGAAAACGAGAAAATAAGTTCATAAATTTTTTTTTAAAAAAAATAAAAATCTAAAAAATCAATAACAGAAAAAAAAATTAATAGAATTTTTTTTTTAAAAAAAAGAGAGTATGACCTCTTCAACGGCCTTCTCTCTTGCACGCTCCGATAACCTCAGAGCCTTGATCTCCGCCTGAGCCTCTCCTAATTCACGCTCCTTATCTGGACAAAAATAACAATAATAATAACAATTTTTTTTAAAAAAAAAGAAGAAAGAAAACTAGAACACAAGGACAAAAAAGAAAAAGAAAAAAAAAAAACTACAGATCGAACCACATTCCCACCTCTGACTTCGTTCTCGAGCCTATTGAGCTCGACCTTCACCGGATCCGACCCGTGGAGCATGTTGATGAACTCATCCGCATCCAAGCTCCGCCGAATCGACCCCCTCCGCCGCGGCGCCCCCTTGAGCACCGCCGCATTGCCCCCAGCCTCCGCCGCAAAACCCTCTCCTCCTCCTCCGCCGCCGCCGCCGCCGCCGCCGCTCAGATCGGCCATCTCCGCCCCCCTAATCCTCCCTCGCACCCACCATCCAAATCCCGAACCCTCTAGGTTCCTCTAGTTGCTTCGATCCGTCGATGGAGCGCAGGAGAAGCGCGATTTGAAACCCTAGCTCCCCGCTTCCTCGCGTTCCTTGCCGTTGTCTTCTTCTTCTTCTTCTTGAGAGCAATTTGAATCCCGGAACGAGAGAGAGAGAGAGAGAGAGAAGGGCTGGTTTCAACAGGGAGAGAGTGTGTGAAAAGGGGTGAACCCGATAAATAGTACAAGCCCAAAGTGAAATAAAAAAAATTAAAAAAAATAAAAATAAATAAGTGAAGAGGACGAGCAGTGTTGACTCGGTTCCTCTGAATCCCATCAGCGTCGAGCTCGGTGTTGGGACCGCACCCGAGAGAACGCAGTCGCGTTCTTTTGGGCCGACGAGCCAAACTGGGGACCAAACAGAGCCCGATAAATAGGACGGGTGCGCATGTGTACCTGTGGACTGTTCGGAGGTTGATAGGTGTGCGATCCACCGTCCATATCAACCCCGTCCCACTTCAAATAAATAAAAAAGAACAAACTTCAAATATTACTTTTATAATTTTGTATTTTTTCACTTTAATATTTTTTAAATTTAAAATATATTATTTTTGTATTCTGTAGTTTTTTTTGTTATTTTCTTTATTAATATTTTTTATTAAAATAGTGATAAAGTTGAAACTAAATAATACTATAATTAATATTCGATAAATTATAGATGGATATATAAAGTTTTTTGTATATGATTTAATAAAAAATTAACAAAGGGACCGACGAAAATAAAAATATGAAAGTACATGATACTAAACTAATACACTTTAAATCACAAGATACAAAAATAAGAAAATACAAAACTATATGAATATTATTTAAAGTTTACTCTTAAGAAAAAATAATATTTCTAATTTTTGTGATTATAAATTCGTATTGTACACGTAATGAACGATAAATAAAACGGTCTACCCCTATCAAATTTTTGTTCATAAATCAGTACCGTCAATTCGACCCTAGAACTTTTTTCTGTTCTCTTTTCCGTCGTACTAGCTTAGAACAAATGGAGAGATTTAGGACTAAATTTTTAGTTTTTTGCATAGTAAATCCCTCATCTTTGTTAGTGCTGTTTGTAATTAACTTTGTCCTAAGTATGTGAAGCTGAAATATATTTTAATATATTTATTCGAATATTTGGTTAATTGGAATTTTGAAAATGGAACCTATTTCACTTATAAGGTGGTGTTTTGCTCCGCATAAAAAGAACCGAAAAATAATTTTTGGTATAAGAAATTATTTTTCTCTTATTTGGTTCGATGTAAAAATACTTTTTCGCAAAATTATTTTACTGATTTGAGAAAAAAATAAACTTTTTTTATTTTCTGCTGTTTTTCAACGAAAAAAAAAAACTCAAGCTACACAAAATTATTTTCATTCTTTTTTTCATCAAACAAAACAAATGTAATATTTTTTCCTTTCAACCAAATAAATCTTAACGAAAATTTACTTTTTTTCCTACAAACAAAGCATTATAAAATGTAAAAATATTTTTCCTAATTCATCTTTTCATTGAATTATTTTTCCTAATTCATCTTTTCATAAAGTATAATCTACTAGATGTCCTAACATCGTTGTTGTTTTTTTTTTTTTTTTTTTTTTTTATCGCCCTCCCTTTGAGGCTTTGGATGCCTCACCCACGTAAATTAATTCATCTTTTCATCAATGAAATAAGGCTACCTTTTCTTAAAAAAAAAAAATATTTTTCCACCAAAAACTTTTTCTATGAAAAACTATTATTCATGACTTTATGTTTAATCATATGTGACATGCATAAACGCAAAGCTTGAATAATCCAATTCAAAAAGTATCAGAAACCAGCATTTATATTTATATTTTTATTTTTATTTTTATTTTTGAGAGAGAGAGAGAGAGAGAAAGGTAGCGTGCTATCTGCTTCGTTTATTTTATCAGAACCTTGGTCATAAAAAAATATGTACACAAAGGTATCGTTTGGTTCGGATATAAGCAAGAACTAGCTATTACAGGGATAGGTACAAGTATGGGGATAAGAAAAATAGCGTTTGGATGAAAATTGGGTTGTTCCCGAGGATAAGAAAAATATTAGATAGTTTTATATAGAAAATGAATGTGTTGGTGGGGATAACCGAGAACTACTATTCTCGGATAAAAAATTAGCGTTTGAGTATAAAAGAGAGGATAAGAGCCTATTTCTATTTCTATTTCCTAACCAAACGGTGGCTTTAAAGAATATGATAGGCGATGCATTTTGAAATTCATGTTGACGAAACCATTTTGGATGCGTTGATAGAATACTCTGACCATTCCCACCAACTTTAATTAGATCGCGAGTTTCAGTTCGAGCTCAGCTTAGCAAGTTTTGGAATCGCCACTCTACTTACCCGGCGTGGAGATCACGTGGTGTGGCAGTGAAAACGTGAGCATCTGAGCACTCTGGGACTCCCCCCCCCCCAACAAGCGATGGCACTAAAAATCCTCTGGGAAACAGATCAGATCGATCTGAATGATACATTTCATGTACACCACTGAGCACAATAACTACCAGTTCGGGTCTCTGAAACACAACTTTGAATGTGCCCTTGACCCATTGGAACAGTACTGAGGCCCCATCTTATACGCACGAGAGCTACAGTGGAACTCGATCGAGTCCCACACATACTGACACCTCACATGGCTAACGGTATTCATGGTCCACACATGGATAAGAGAGGGATATATTCATGTACTACTGACACAAAATATAAGGATGCTTAGTTGTGGGATGAGGATGATTAAGCTTACGATGTTGCAGTAGCATTAACCAGATGCTACTCAGCGAAGCACTTTTCCACCAGTTTTATGGAAGAGAAGCAAAGCATACTTACTATTTTCTTTACGTAACTATTAAAAGTAATTAAGAAGTAAGTTAGATCTCTCTTACTTTTTAATTAGTATACTTTTATGTTTGTAGCCTATATTATAGTACAAATGATAGTTTGCGAAGTCGTATTAGATAATGATTGGTGGATATATCCTATATAGTGTCGAGTAATTAATAAACCTTTGTTGCGCATGCAGGGACTCCAAATATCTTCAACGAAAATGTTCTATGTTGATTGTTCTACAAGTTTTTTTTTTTTAGAGAAAGAAAGAAATAGAGGAGAGGGGTGCAGTTTAAAGGTAATTAATAAAGTGACCTCGCACGATTTACACTTTTATGCACCGAGAAGTTCCAAGTGATCTTGCAATTTGCGTGTGTTTGTTTTCCCAAAAAAAAAAAAAAAAAAAAAAACTGTATGTGGATTACAAAATTTTCCACCGAACCACCAAATTAAAATGCATGGTCACATGAAGCTGGAACATGCGAAATATTCAGCATGTGAAAGCTATTTTTTTCCCTTCATATATAGGTTGAGGAATTACGATTTGGATCGTACCAAAGTTAATATATTTTGAGATAGTCCCCATCTGGTAAGTGCCAAAGCAAGTGAACAAATGAAGCCCCCACTCCCATCCAAAAATGTACTACGTCCTGTTGCGTGCGGTGCACATCCTTGTCAAAGAGAAGAAGATAGATCTACTTAAAAGATGAGCTTGACTCTGACTCTTCGATATTACTAACGCTGTTTTTAAATTCAAATCAAGCGATATTCAACGGCGATGATCAGCAAGAAAATGCATTTCAGTTAGACATATCTGACGTATTCTTTCGTCCGTGTTGTTGTGATTAGCTTTAATTTTTTGTCTAAAGAGTATTAATTAATGCACCGAGAATTTTAGACGATGTGAGCTGATTGGTTCAGATGCATGTCTTAAAGACAATGTTGGCTAGTTTAGAAGGAATGCACCAAGGCATCACTATATTTGGTTGAGCAATATTGCAATCTTGAATATTTTATCCGTTTCATTTATTTTTTTAAATAAATATAATTGTAAATGCGAAGTAACTAAACCTCAAATCTAGAACTTGAAAAACTAACTACTAAGTTCTTTACCGTTTACGATAGTGTTTTTTTTTTTTTTTTTTTTTGAAAAAATAGGTAGCAAGCTATCCGCTTCATTAATTAGAAGAAATAAACTAGGCATATATATATGGAAACAGCTAAGGTTTCCGAAAAAAACCAAAAAAACATAAGAGAAAATAGAAAAGCTGAAAACGCAAAATCAGTTAAACACCATTCTCTACCAACTAAAGTTGAGTACAACGATTGTTTTATATAATTTAACATAATATCAAAGCAAAAGGTTCTGAATTCGAATCACGTTAGACACCCAACATAATTAATTTGCTCTCATTTAATTCAAACGTTGTGATCTAGCGAAAAGTTTCGAACCCAATACAACTGCTGTTTTATATAATTTAATAGATAGGGAAAGAAGGTAATTAATCTACTTGGTTTTCAACACAAACTAAGAAACACTTTAATAAGAGGGGAGAGGTGTGTGGGAAAGCTTTGGACTAGACTTATGTCTGAAGCCAGGAAAAAGATGCAGAATGGTAAAGTGGGATGAAGGAATAACCCAGTTCACCCAGAGAGTGCAGGGCATCACTGCAACAACTGCACATCACAATGATGAAAAAGCCCCATTTCACCAACTTTACTTTGCAAGTGCCCTTTACTTGCACTTTTGGGTTCAAGTTCCTATTTCTCCATATTTAGCTGTTCCTGGCTGTGTGAGCAAGCATCCCACCAGAGCTATCACTTGCTCAAGAATCCAATGCTATTGTTTGGTGACTCCCCACCTAGCTAGCTATGACCAAAAAAGAAGGCTTAATTGCAAGAACCCTCTCTCCCTCCCTCCCTCTTGTTGAAGGACTCCAACCTCTAAAATATCTTATTAAATTAATAAAACTTAGGGAACTAGTAAAAGAAAATGGTATATATCTCTCATACGAGATTCTACCTAGACTTTTTTACTGGCTTAATAACAAGTGAAATTGTTCACTGTTCAATTTAAAAACTAAAGCGAATAAAAGGATATTATTTTTAATTATTATTGATTGTCCTTAGCTCACGTGGCAAAAAACTTGATAGTTGATATCGAGATCCCAAGTTCAAAAATCTAGTTTCTATTTTCGGTTAAGTTCATTTATAGAAAAAAAATATATATATATATATATATATATGAGTCATGCTTATGCTTATCAATAGCTAAAGTCATTAGTCTACCAAGTTTTTAGCCCTTGGATTGAGAGATGTGTGGTTAGGATGCGGTGGGCCCCATAGGGTTAAGTGGATGGTTGGTTGAATAGTATGATCTAACGGGTGAAAATAATCAAAGGGGTGAATCTAACGGTGGAAAACTTGGTAGCACCGAGTGCCTTATTATCGATAAAGATAAAGAAATGACTCTATATATATAACGTAACGGATAATATGTTATTTTTTTCTCTCAAATATATATATATATATATATATATATATATATATATATATATATATATATATATATATATATATATATATATATATATATATATATATATATATATCCCAAAGGGCCCACATCATCCTAACCGCACATCTATTATTCCAAGGCTAAAAACTCACAAACACCAATGACTTGGTACTTTTAAAAATATATATCCCAAAGGGGCCCATATCATCCTAACCGCACATCTATTATTCCAAAGGCTAAAAACTCACAAACACCAATGACTTGGTACTTTTAAAAACATAGGAGCTCAATTATATATATATATATACATATATATATATATATATATATGTATATATATATATATATATATAGAGTTGAGCTAGAATACTTTCAAAAGCACCATTGAGGTGATGCTTTTGAGTTTTTAATCATTGGATGGGGAAATATAAGGTTGAGATGATGGGTGGTGGTTGATGGGATAGGTGGTGGTAGGTAGAATAGTGTTAGATCCAAAGGCTATTAGTAGTCAAAAAGTAGATCCAATGGCTGAAACTTAGAAGCACCAAAAGTTGGTGCTTCCAAAAGTATTCTAGCTCATATATATATATATATATATATATATATATATATATATATATATATATATATATATATATTATATATGCTTGTAAAAGCACAAAGCACTTGCTTGTGAATTTTTTACCGTTAGATCTACGACTTTAATCATTTTCATCCGTTAGATTACACTATTCAACCAACCACCCACTCAACCCAAGGGGTCCCACATCATCCTAACCTCACATCTATAAATCCAAGTGGCTAAAAACTTACAAGCACCAATGACTTGGTACTTTTAAAAGCATAGGAGCTCAATTCTATATATATATATATATATATATATATATATATATATATATATATATATATATATAGAGAGAGAGAGAGAGAGAGAGAGAGAGAGCCTACCGCTATGCTATTAATAGCACGAAGCACTTGGTGCTACCAAGTTTTCCACCGTTAAATCTACCTCTTTGATAATTTTCACCCGTTAGATTATACTATTCACCAACCACCCACTTAACCCTACGGGCCCACATCATCTTAACCGCACATCTCTCAATCCAATGGCTAAAAATTTGGTAGTACCAATGACTTGGTGCTATTGATAGCATAGTAGCCTAGTTCTCTCTCTCTCTCTCTCTCTCTCTCTCTCTCTCTCTCTCTCTCTATATATATATATATATATATATATATATATATATATATATATAGTCCATACTATACTCTTATGAGTATAGAGGCTATCGTACTCATAAGTTTTTGGCCGTTTGATTCAACCTTTAATAATTTTTATCACTTTCCGTATTTCACTTTTGGCTCGCCAACAAATCCGTCGTCGTATACACGTAAATTTTTTGTGTATACAAAGCGATAGCTAAATCTGCAAAAAATATAAGTACAACTATAAGGTGTTGGCTTAAATGGGCCAAAGATCCTACCCCGTGACGGAGGCTATGGGCGAGTCATGTTCGAACCGGCGTGAGGTTGGGTTGGGCTGAGTCATGTTCAAAGTGGCGTGAGGCCAGGTGGGCCGAGTCACAATCGAAACCCGTGGGCGCTGTTTCTGTACGCTTTAAGTAAATTGGTTGCGTATTTCTAACGGCTCGAGCTTTTGGGATTAATGGTTAGCGCCAACGATCCGACATAAGAGAGTTACATAGCTCCTAAAACAGGATATATATATATATATATATATATATATATATATATATATATATATATATATATATAGTTGAGCTAGAATACTCTTAAAAGCACCAGGAGTGGTCTTTTGAGTTTTTAGCCATTGGAAAGAAAAATGTAGGGTTGAGATGATGGTGGTAGGTGGTGGTAGGTGGAACCAAGGGAGTGGTGCTTTTGAGTTTTTAGCCATTTGAAGGAAATATGTAGGGTTGAGATGATGGTGGTAGGTGGTGGTAGGTGGAATAGTGTTTGATCCAAAGGCTATTAGTCTTGAAGGAGTAGATCTAAGGGCTAAAAATTTGAAAGCATCAAAGGGTTGGTACTTCTAAAAGTATTCTAGCTCAATTTTATATATATATATATATATATATATATATAGAGAGAGAGAGAGAGAGAGAGAGAGAGAGAGAGTGAGTTCGGTGCTTGTAAAAGCACCAAGCATTTAGTGCTTGTGAATTTTTTACCGGTAGATCTACGACTTTAATTATTTTCATCACTTAGATTATACTATTCAACCACCCACCCACTTAATTTAAGGGGGCCCACATTATTCTAACAACACATCTACAAGACCAAATTAAAAACTTACAAGTTGTACTTTTAAAAATATAGGAGCTCAATTATATATATATATATATATATATATATATATATATATATATATATATATATATATATATATATATATATATATATATATATATATATATATGTATCCAAAATACACCACAAAATCTAAGTATGATTTTCAGGACACGGTACATACATTATGAATTTATAGTACTGATGTATTTTAAATCGACTATGATATTTTTGGTGAAGAATTTAGACAAGGAATCAGGCACTTACTATAAATAAGCGACTGCGATGTCGTACTTAGAGGCTTAAAATGCCTAAACCGATTTAGCTCTTGTAGTTGTGATGTCTTAATTATTGGCACTTCACTATCAATAACAGCAACAAGGACATGGAGATGGTTAAACAAGACACGTCGTAACCACTGCTTAATCTAAGGGGTGCGCACCATCTGGCTACAAAAATGGCAAAGAAAATGTTTTAGTTCATTTGGTTTTGGTTTGATTCTGTTTCCCAAGCCTATAAATAATTTCAGTTTTCGGTCTCTCGGTTTGAATGATAATTTTCCAAATATCAGCCTCATATGTTCATATAAATGATAGAGACATTTCGTGTACATGTAGTTTTGTATGTAATACGTACGCTTTTATATGGTAGATTATTTGCGTATACAATTTTCTTTTATGATTAATCTACTACAGATTTAACTTATAGGAGACTTAAAACAGAATTAGCAGAATTAAATTTCAATCGGTTTGATTTGGCTCATACAGTAATTTGTTTCTTCAGTTCTAAAAATCTTCGAACAAAAAAATTTCAATTTAGTTTGAACAATTTTCATAGATAGATGCAGTTTTCATAATCAACTTTTGTAACACTATTGTCAACAAAGGAGATATATTCTGCAGGCAAAGGCAAAGGGGAACTTCTTGTCTTTTTTCATCTTTTTCCTTTTTCCAGATAACTAAACAGTGACATGAACATATGCGAGGTAGGTAAAGAACCATATATATCAAAATTATCAATGTGCTAAATCACTGCTGACATATGTAGAAGGACAACAAACTGAATTGATAAGAACCCCAAATGGCATAAATTTGATTCGATTCACCAATAGATAGAATAAAGCCCACAGCTCATGAACACAAATTCTCCAAAATTCCGATGCCCAGAAAACTCCACATTTAAGCATGTTTCACGTATACGTACCATGCGAAAAGTTCAAAGATAACAAACAGCAGATTTATCTATTGCTGATACATGAAGACGTGCCGACCAATTGAATACAATTTTCACTAAACAATGTCTGAAACTGAGAGAGAATTGGGTGCAAATAATGTCTGAAACTAAAGTGAATAAGCAGAGCAGTTATTTCTCAGATGATTTCGAAAACGAGGAAATTGAAGTTTTTCCATATGAACTCTCCCAGTTTCTTCCGTCAAAGCGCCGAATCTCAACATGTTTGATCGTCCCAGAATCCACGCAATTAACTGTCACCGCAATGCCATCCGGGTTTGATCTCGGAATGTAGAAAGAAGTTATGCCACATATCTTGCAAAATTTATGCTTGGCCGTGTGCGTACCGAAGGTATAGGTGGTGAGGGACTGCTCAGAATCCCCTAAGAGCTTGAATTTAGAATAAGGCACGATGAAGTGTGTATTGGCCCGCACCGCACAGTCCGAGCAGTTGCAGCTCCACGCGACGACACTGGACGGTGCCTCAACTTGCCACCTCACGCTTCTGCAGTGGCATCCGCCGCAGTGAACAATCTCAGCACTCATTGCTGGATTGACCGAACTGCTGGAGAATTGGGTGCAGCTATTAAGCGCTAGAAACTAAATTATTTATGTTTATGAGTCTAGATCGTCTGAACTAAAACAAGAATGTGAACCAAAAAAGCGATCGGGCTTAAACGTATATAAACTCGCAATATTTGTGTCCTGCAGCAACATGATTTCGTCTATCATGATTCTGATGATTGCTACTATCTTTTGGAAACAAATAAATTGACGGTAAAATGATAGATAGTTCTCTATCGTCGCTCAATTAATTTATGTGAATCCTTGAACTTCCGGATTTATTGCAATTCCATACTTAATTGTGAATCCGAGCTAGCTAACAACAAATGGTCCTTTTCAAATACAACACGCATCAAGATTGAAGTTTTGATCCTATCTTTCCCTTTCGGAGTCTTTTTCCCTCCTTTTCTTTCATTTTAATAAATAGAACCCATCAAAGTTTTGATCCAACCCACGCAGAGCAATAAATAGAACCCATCAAAGTGGAAGTGTTTGCTCTACGAACAAGATTAATAACAGCACATGCTCAATCGGAACATTTATTGCAAATTAAGTTTATTTTGTTACAAACACTAATAATTTAGAGCTGAGAACTAGATCTAAGATACCAGCAAGTAGATGTGTAAGAGGAAGCGGGAGAAGAAGAAGGTGAGTGTAGAGGCCCATTTAAAGATCACCAAAGTAGGGCTGCAGCATACTCACGAGAATTCAAGGGGCGAACCTTCTTCCTCCCTTCGGGACTTGAGAGCTTCCAAACCCTAATTGATGAAGATGAAAGTACAATGAGAGGCCCTCAATTACAATTGTTTTTACCGTTAGGCTCGGGTATAAACAAGAACCAGCTATTACACTGATAGATATAAGTATGAGGATAAAAAAAATAATGTTTTAATAAAATTTAAATTGTTTCCGGAGATAAGAAAAATATTATATATATTTATATAGAAAATGAAAGTATTGGTGGAGATAACTGAGAACTACTATTTTGAAATAAAAAATTAGTTTTTAAATATAAATAAGGAATAAGGGGTATATTTCTATTTCTATTCCGTAACCAACCACTAGCATACTACCGCTCCATTTTATTTAGAAACTGAACTTAGTTATAGATGAGACAAACATGTCTCAAAAAATAAAAAATAAAAATAGTAAAAGGGACAAAAGAGAGGAATATAAAATTTTCTAGGATAGAGAAAGAAAGACTACAAGAAATAATATCTAAGGCCCTAGGGGTAGGTACTACACCGTATCTAATTTGTTAGATCTCAAGTGTTCTAGACGGCTTGCAATATTTGCTGTTGCGAGTGTTTTAACTTTTGAAAGACACATCTATTTTGTTAGAACCATAATCCACCAAATGCACGGAAATTCTCAATTATAATAGTCATTCACTCCAAAATTAAGTGTACATCTTAAACTATTTATTCTCAAATTTTACAAAAAACTTTAATTCATTTACCATTGGAAAATAATTAACAAATTAAAGATTAATTCTTGTCCTTTGAATGAGGAGGCGTATGTAGTATAGATAGCAGTGCTCAATTTTTAATTTTTTTTAAGAGAAAAATAGCTAGCTATTTGATTGATTTAATTTTTTTAAAATAAATTTAGTTGAAAATATGAGTCTAAATAAGATTTAAATTTAAAACTTGTGTACCAACTAATGATTTTTAAAAACTATAATAATTGTTCTAATTACAAGCAGCGCAATCTTTCTGCAACTATAAAGTAAGCCTTACTCTCAATACAAAAAATTAAATCGTGTAAATTAAAATAATTATGTATGAAAAAAAATAATTCAGCTATTTTGTACAATGTCGATTTAAACCCTTCGCCCCCGAACGCTCTCAATTTAAACCCGCGCGTCGTCGTGTTCTCTTCTCCCTCCTCTCCTCCTCTTTTTTTCTCTCTCTCTCTCTCTCGCGTCTCATCATCCTTCGTAGCTCCGTCGCCGAAAACCCTAAATTAGGGTTTACAAGAAATCAGTCCCTCCTCTCATGGCGATCGAATGCCTCGTGCTAGGTAACATCTCCATCATCTTCTTTCCCCCCTCTCTCTCCTTCTTAGTTCCTCTTTCAATGGCGCGTCGATTCCTTTCTCTCTCATCTTCTTGCTTATTTATTCTCTCCCAAACCCTAATATTCGCGCAACCCTCAGGAGCGGGGCAAGAGGTGGGGAAGAGTTGCGTCGTGGTCTCGATCGGGGGCAAGAAGATCATGTTCGATTGCGGGATGCACATGGGCTACCTCGACAGCCGCAGATACCCCGATTTCTCCCTCATATCGGAGACAGGGGACTTCGACTCCTCCCTTACATGCGTCATCATAACACACTTGTAATCTTTCTATTCACCCTTTATTATTCTCAATATTGCTTTGAGGTAATGTATCAATTATGCCTATACTACCTGTTAAAGGCAGGAGCGAAATCTTTATATTGTTCTTTAAGCTGTTCTGTAACTTTTCTACCCCTACATTCTGAATTTTTCGGTAAACAGATCATCGGGTAATATTTATGCCCTAGAGACCTACCTAATCTAGGTGGCTCGGAGATTGTATTGAATTGGAATTATACGTCCTGGTTATTTTCCAGAATACTTAAGTTTCATCCTAGTTCTTATTCTTTAGCCCGATTTTAATTTTATTCCTATTTTAATATAAATTCATTCAATTTAACATTTATCAGCCATCTGGATCATGTTGGGGCCCTTCCTTACTTTACGGAGGTTTGTGGGTATCACGGACCCATTTACATGACGGTGAGATCATTGATTTTCTGTCTCTTTTTTTTAGTTTGTTAAGCTGTCTCTACCTTAATGCTTTGCAATTATGAATCGACTGTAATCAGTTCTATGTATGCTGTTTGAGATCCAATTTTTTCTGATTGATCAAACATTCATAACTCAAGGGAACATTAACAGGTTTGCCTTTTTCAGATAACAACAATTAAACACTCAACTATCTAATCTAATAGTATTGTCTGTATTGCCTAGTTTTTAAGCCTTCTTTTGGATTTCGTTTTTGGTACATTTTATCAGTTTTTTATCCTGCATTTTTTTTTTTTTATTTGCAGAGCATTGTTAACTTGTTATAGTTGTCATCTTCTTTATCATCTCGACTACAATCTTTTGCACAATGCACATCAAGAAGAAACATAGCTGTATAGTTTTGTTTGTTTTGGCTTGCAAAATTTACTTAACTTATCTATGCTCTTTTTTTGGGTGTTTCAAATAGTATCCAACTAAGGCTTTGGCCCCAATAATGTTGGAAGATTATCGAAAAGTAATGGTTGAACGAAGGGGAGAGGAAGAGCAATTTAGTTATGATCACATTATGGAATGTATGAGGAAAGGTATCTATTAGTATTCCTTTTCTTTTTTAATTCAGTCTTTATCGGTGCTTTCCTATCGTGCATAAACCCTTTTTTTTTTTGGTTTAATTCACTCCCTCTATTGCAGAGAGCTTTTATTATATCATGTATAACCTCTGCTTGAGCTAAAAATGAGATATTACTTTGTTTTTCCAGAGATAATTTTTTACCTTCCTTCTAAAAGTCTCCTATGCTACCAATGTCTGTGTTCTACTAATTGTGCAAAAAATGTCTTAGTTTCACATATTTGATTTCTATGTGATCTTCTACTATTTCTACTCATTTTTTCCCTTGAATGCGGGGCTATAAGTGTAGTTTTCGGTCTTATCCGGTATCACAACTGTTCATGAAATGAGGGTTAAATAGTTTTAGAATCTTCTATTTATGAAACTAGGGGAGCAAGGTTCCATGCAGACGTGCCCATATTTTTCTCTAACGTTCAAATGCAATTATAGGACAAACATATAGAACATAAAATAAACACATTCTTTTGTTCTACAATACAGATCAGTGTACATAACTTGTCCCATGGCATCTATATAGTATAAAGTGAATTTTCACTATTTGTTGTACACATTAATGTTCAAGATTAGGTATATACGTAAATGACAGGTTATTCTGTTATATGTTTATAGTCTCCATTATATGTATCTTTGCAAAGGATTGGCAGTACGATTCAGATATGTTACTTTGATTCTTCTGAAATCTTTATCTTAGTTATGTACTCTTTTGTGTGTCGAAGCTAAGATATTTTGTATCATCTTCCCTTGTAGTTACTCCACTGGATTTGAAGCAGACAGTTCAGGTCGACAAAGATCTTCAGATTCGTGCCTACTATGCTGGGCATGTATGTCAACTTTTCTTTTGCTTTATGTCAAGCTTTGCCAATGATTTATCTACTTTGATTGCTTCTTCATTTGTTATTTGTTGTGGTGAATGAAACTTTGGAATGCTTTAACCTACAGCTGCCGCTTTGAGTGCTTTAGGGCTCTTAAGCTTAGATTTTTGTGTAGCTTGAAAGTATCAAAACAGCTGCCATGGGGTAAGCATTCCAAACTAGGCCTCGGTGGAGAATGCCATTGGCATGTAATTTCATGTATGGTCGAATCTAATTTTTTATGCTATATATTGTAGGTCAATTTTGTTTTTTCTGTATATATTTAATCGTACAACCTTGATAAGTTGGTTGTCTTTTAGTTTCTCTGCTATTGCTATCATTCTCAAGCATTCATGTATTTTTTGCTTGAATTAATTTTCTTTTCTGTTTCTTTCTCTAATTTTTAGTTTTTTACTGATTGTTTTTAATTCAAGGTTTTAGGAGCTGCAATGATTTATGCAAAAGTCGGAGATAGCACCATGGTCTACACTGGTGATTATAATATGACACCGGATAGGCATCTTGGAGCAGCTCAAATTGATCGATTGCAGTTGGATCTTTTGATAACTGAGTATGCTGAATCCTAAATGTTTTATACCTGTTGAATTTGTTAAACTAGTGTAGTGAATATGCTGATATTTCAGCCTAATAGTCAATTTAGGAGTTCAAATTAACCGGTCTTACTGATGATGTCAGATACATATACTAGTACTTAAATATTTTGTCATCATTTCTCTGCTGCTCTTACTCATTTGCCTGATAAGACTGATTTGCTCTTACACTTATTGATTATAGTAATTGATTTGAGGCTTGCACTAATCCTTCCCATAATTCGATGATCTTGATTTTGCTATACCTTTGATTTATTTTTTGCACAATTTTAAACTTAATTATGATAATGCCTTCTTGATTATACTGTTCTCGCCTATGTATTCTCACAGCTTTTCTCCTTCTGCATGACTTGTTAAGGTTAATTTTCTTTATTTTTTTCTTTCTTCTAGGTCTACATATGCGACAACTATTAGGGATTCAAAATATGCTAGAGAGAGGGAGTTCCTGAAAGCTGTATGCTAACCTTTTCATCATACGCATTTTTGCTCTTTATCTGATTATTCTTTTTCTCGTCCTTGCTATAACAATATTGTGTGGGCATGCAAATTTGTTATTTGATAGAAGTGCTACCATTAGTCTGCTTCAATTTGTCCCATTTACAGAGGAGCATTCCGCTCTAAGCAGTGACAGAGATCCTGACTAATCACTTGTTGCTGAAATAGCTGCCTAGTTGGTTTGATCTCTTGTATGAGCCATACTTCTTCATTTTCCTGTAGCTGTTCTTTATTATCAATTTTTCTTATATATATTATTAGCAATACAGATATCACAAAAATCTAAAGGCCCAAAAAGAATGGCTCATAATTCAGCAATTGTGAAAGATGATACATCGGTTGACCTAAGCAGAATCTTAAATTAATATGGCCTGTGTTTCTGTAAAATCTTTGAGCGAACCATTGTGCATATAGTTCAGTAGGATGTGCATCAATTGTGCTAATATTCATACAACACTGTTCTTGGAATTCTAATTATGCAGTTTCACTTTTGTTTTGCTGATTTGAAATTGGAAGTCTGTTTTTAGGTTCATAAGTGTGTTGCCGGAGGAGGTAAAGTTCTTATCCCAACATTTGCCTTGGGGAGAGCCCAGGTAATTTTCACTGTGTCTTTTCATTGTTTTCTTAAGAAATTTTTTAGATTTCTATAATAATTTTTTTGCTTGTACATTAGGAGCTTTGCATATTGTTGGATGACTATTGGGAAAGAATGAACTTGAATGTTCCTATCTACTTTTCTGCCGGTATGATTTTTCACGCCACCTTTTTCACTTGTTTCTTGGTGGATGACAATCATGTTTCTGATCTCCTAAAGCTGGATATGTTAGGAAACTTTTATGTTTTCTTGCAGACATTATGACCACATGATATATACTTCAACTAACATGCGACCACATTATAAACGCTTAAACTAACATCTGAATTTGTTACAATCGTTTAATCAACTTAACATGAAGATGTGCCAGGTCATCCATTGAAAGAAATACATAATTTGCCAGGCCCGCTTGTTTTTGCATGCTTCCTGCATTTTAAGCTGATTTGTTGTTTGTTGGTCATTCTTTTCCCTACCATTAAAAAGGTTGTTCAGAGGAAATAAGCATGGGGATATGACTTCTATCCAGGATAAATCTTTTAAGCAGGTCTGATTTTATGCAATAAATCTTTCTAGACAGAATAATTTATGGGCCTTCCCCCCCCCTAAACTATAAGCTTTTGGAGCCTTAAGCAATCGGATTTAGACAAGTCGTTCTATTAGCATGTGATAATCATGTTAGCGAAGAGATGAGCAAGCTGCTGAATACTTGCCTGCAGCTTCCTATGGGATGCTGGACTATATGTGGTGCATGCCACAGCCTTGGCTTAGAAATTACCCTGTAGATTGATGAAGAAATGCTATTTTCTTCTATTGTGCCTCATGTTATGACTTCTCTGAGCCACTTTTAGCCTTATCTGTTATTCTTTTGACATGTCAGAAGTAACAGCAGTTCATATCATTTAGGGGAAATCTTTGTATGAACTAAGATCCTTGTACATGGTGAATGTATAGTAGTAAGTAGTTCACAAGGGAAATAATAAATCCAAGCTGATTGAACTTGAAGAGAAGAAATCTGAAGTCCGAGAATGAGAGTCCCTTTGGGTCATGTGGAAACTTTGCCTATTTGGATTGGATGGAGATCTTTTGGTTTGCTTCAGTTAACTGGTTCATCACTCTCTGTTGTTGGTGTAAGTTGGAGGACTTACCTGCAAAATAAATTAACCTATACTAAAGCGAGGAGCTAGAATTGATGTCGATTACATACACCTTTTGGCTTTATGCAAACTCTATACTGGGAATTTGCAAGATGGTGAAAATAGCGAAAATATGTTATGTTCGAACAAACTTGCTTGCTAGTGAAACAGGTGATTCATGTGGATGACATTGTGGTACAGATGCTCTCCATTATTGTTTCTTAAGCTTATTTTGATGGAAATTCATTGTGTACCTTTAGGATTCATCTCAAGGAAATTTTTAAAGTTTAAAATCTGCTAACTTTTACACGATGGAAAAAGCACCAGAGCCAAGCGCCATTAATCAATTGCTGGTGCAATAGGGTTGTATGTGTTGTTTTTCTGCTACACACCAGATTATATGTTATAAATTTTAGAAGAAGCTGGTTTCTTCCAGAGATAAATTATATTTAACACAAAGTAGTTGAAGGGAACATTGTCAGATTCTTGAAGTTTGTAGGCCTTTCATAGTATACAAATTTTTAGTAACTCAAAAGTGATATGATACTGTATGCTTAATATATTTGTCTTGTTAGCAATTCATACCATTTAGTTACATCCTCCATATTTGATACCAATTACGCGTGCTATTTTTCAGGATTGACCATTCAAGCTAATATGTATTACAAGATGCTTATTGGATGGACCAGTCAAAAGATCAAAGACAATTACACAAAACACAACCCATTTGATTTCAAGCATGGTACTTTCTCGATAACTGAATTACTTTGTAATCAACTTTGCTTATTGTGGAACTATGCTACTTTTCTCAAACTTAACATCACCTTAATTTTTTTGACATTACAGTGTGCTCTTTCGAGCGCTCACTTATAAATGCACCTGGACCATGTGTTCTTTTCGCTACTCCTGGTATGATTAGTGGCGGGTTTTCTCTTGAAGTTTTCAAACACTGGGCTCCATCTGAAAAGAACCTAATTACACTTCCTGGGTAACCTTCTCAAATTATGTTTCAGATTTTTGTCATATAACATTTTTCTTTTCTTTTGCTGGAAAGGATTGTCATATGGCTATAATTGTTTATAGTTTATTTCTATCTATCGTCTCTATGCAGATACTGCGTTGCTGGAACCATAGGCCATAAATTGATGTCAGGTAAACCTACCAGAATTGATTTGGATGCGGACACCCATATTGATGTTAGATGTCAGGTCTTTCCCCAACCTTATACTCTAATGTGATGAAAGTTGATTTGGTTTAGAAGTAATGAATAAAAAAGGGAAAATATAATTATTACATAAAATAAGTTGCTTCTTCTGACTTGCTTGAACTTATAATGCTAATTATTATATATGCAGCCTATTCCAACTAAGGCCATAATACACAATGGCATGCACCCAATGTCAAAAATTCCCTAAAAGTTACCTCTAAATAATATAAATTATCCGATCTTATAGCTACACGAACAACATTCTAGCAAAATTTAACATTTAAACTTACAATCCACATCATATTACATTCTTTTCTGGCATTTATCCTTCCTAGAGTTTTTTTTAATATTATTTTATTTTTTGCATAGTTTGCATATGATGAGCAAGGTACTCTATTGAGTGTGTTGCGGAAGAACTATCTTATTTGTTCATTGCCTTTTGGAAAGAAAGTAGAATTAGTTTTGAGCAGTTTTTTGCATGTTTTTAGCTATTTCTAAGAGATGGGCCATCTACTGTTAGTACTCTTATTTTTGTTTGAACCTCTGATGCAAGAATACATATCTTTCATGTTCTCATATGAACTTTCTGCTTGCACCAGATTCATCAGCTATCTTTCAGTCCTCACACAGATGCCAAAGGGATAATGGATCTAATCGACTTTCTTTTTCCTCAACATGTTATCCTCGTGCACGGAGAGAAGCCTAAAATGGCCTCTCTAACAGAAAGAATTCAATCCGAGCTGGGAATTCCCTGCTATTATCCAGCAAACAATGAGACCGTGCTTATTCCTACTAGTCAAAATGTGAAAGTTGATGCCACTAAGCAGTTCATGAGAAGTTGCCACAATGTCAACTTGAATAGCATCCAGGACAAACCTTGCATATTGAATTTTAGTACGAATAATTTTAAAGTCTCAGGAACGAAAATAGATGCCAGTAAGATGGTCATCACAAGTTGCTGTAATGCCAACTTACATAGTACCCAAGACGAGCATTGCATATCCAATGCTAGTATCAGTAACTGTGAAGTCTCAGAATTGGCAGGAGATGAAAATCTTACCGAAGGCATTTTAGTGATGGAAAAAAGTAAGACTGCAAAAGTTGTCACCGAGGATGAGCTCTTGCAGATGCTGGGTGCGGAAAAGCATGTGGTTCAATTTGCGCGCTGCTTTCCTGTACAGCTGAGTAACCAGGAACAGTTTCTGCCTCACGCTGCTAACCATACTATGCTTCAATTGTTGTGTAAGAAATTGAGTAGCCATGTCAAATGCAAGTATATTGAATCTTTTTCTGATCATCTCCAGTTAGATTCTCTTCGAATCCGTATTTGTTCAAATGAAGATTGCCCATTTCGGACAAACCAAAATAAGTATTGCAGTTCGTCGGCAATTTATTTCTGCTGTAGTTGGTCAATGCATGATGAAAATCTGGCCAGCAAGTGTCTAGAGATAGTAAATAATTTAGATTCAACAATCCAAGATTCAAATTTGGCACAGCAGGAGGCACCTAATGAGCATCTGCAATAGTTGTTTGCAGCAAAAAATATCATTGTTTGAAAATATTACCTCCTATTTGTTGGGGAAGGACATGGAGGTATGGTTCCTAGACATGGAGGTATGGTTCCCAGTTTGCACTGCTAATAACTTGGTCAAAGATAAGTTACAGTGTGTATCAATTTATTGAGGGATATAAATGCGATGGTAACTTTGCTCAGTTGCAGCTTGTTTACTTTGAGATAGAGGAGGAAAACTTTGATGTTTGTTCAGTGCTGAAGTGTCATGATATGCTATTTATTCTTGGAATGGCCTTATCCAACTGTGCACAAGGTTAAGAATACACTTGTTTGAAGATTAGGTGTGTGCCATGTTCAAAACTAGTTGATCCACTACTCGGTAACTCAGGGCAGACGAGGATTGCACATGCAGAGGTAATATTTAATTTTGGTTTCAAAATGCCATGAAATATGCACTAAAATAGATATACCAATTTACAGATACATTAACAGATCTTTGGTTACTAAAGCCGGGACTTGTTCTATGGTGGATCAATAAATGTTGAACAGGTTTTAGTTATCTCGGGTTTATTTGAAGATCATAGCATTAGTTTGTTTCTTAACCCAACTACACGTATTGCGTAAATAAATTCTTTCAGGCTAGATTAACCAAAGCCTGTTATACTTTTATTGCTAACCGCAAAAAGTACTTTCCAAATTATATATTTTTATTAATTTTCCTACATGGTGCTTTTTATGGTTGAAGCATAGGAACTACAGAATATTAGAAGCCGGACAATATTTTATATATGAGGATATTCCACCTGCACCCTCAGCAAAGTACACACTAATATACCCTCCTCCATCTGTTAATGAGTTGGAGGGTACACAGGTTTCTTGGTTGTATTGGTTGTTCTGAGCTGAAATTTGATCTTTAATATTCCTCCACATTCTAACATTGTCACGTAATCCATTTTATTGCAGCTATTCGTGTGGCTGTCTCTTAATCCAGGGCCTTCATTGGAGCATACGAAAGAGAATATTATCCTTTTCGAGTTGACTAGAATTATCGGTAATTTTTTAATTTATGTTTTAATGTCTATGCAATCATGCTACGTTGTAAAGCAAGCCTTCTGCGTTTGCTGAAAACGCTCCGGCTTCCTCGCGCAAGCATGTTATTTCGCCCGTGCTTGTACGTCTTTTTGGTAACATGGTTTTAGCATGGCCGTTACAGCTTCCATGATTGCTGCATTTTCTGGTCGTATGTACTGTTGCATTGATCAAGAATTGACATTATGAAATGACGGTACTGCAATGAAATCTGAATTTTGTGAACTAAGCTGCAACATACTCGATTCCAGAAATGCAATGTTGTACTTTACAAGCGTAAGTTTATAGAGGACTGTGTCTAAATATTTGTATATTTGACGGGATGTTATTTTCTTTTTAACTAAACTTAATTCCAGAGATGAAAGATTGTTTCACCAAGTTTTTAACATTTTAATCTGACATTTGAGCATTTCTGGGTAAATTTCTGGAGCCGTCAACTTTTGTTTTTTATATTAAGTATTTAATAATTTTTTAAAAAACTTTCTAACAGTTATTAGATTTGGTTGGCCTAACTGTCGTACTGTTTGTCAGATGCATGTCAATTTGCCACACGCTAATCCGATCAAGCACCACATTGCCTGAAGAAGTGTCGATTCAGACACCATGGAAAGTTGCGTTGGAGGACGAGCCACGAAGCGCACGGTGGTCCCCTTAATAATTATTATTAATTCCTATGAAAACTGGTATGGCATGGGCCTTTGCGATTCGTTACTGAATCCATGGAGCAGCTATCATTAATCATTAATTAATATGATTGCGAAATTATGATGTACAAAATTAGCTGGACATCAATTAATGTATAATAATAATTAGATTTGTAATATTTATTCCGGCTAAATTAAGTCCTTGTGGGTAAAAAGCTAAGGGCGAATTTAATTGAAACAAATTAAAAATATTATGTGCAAAAATTAGAACATTAACAATGTAAGAGAAAAATTGCTATGCCTTCCTAGGATAAAAAGATTTTTTATTTTTTTTTAATTGGTAAGAACCGCGTGGGGTTTACAACTTAATTTAAAGTAATAAATAAATATAAGATGATGGAATTTACCCCAGAAGCATAACGTAACGTATACCAACGTCGCGGTCGTACTAAATAAAACACCCCGCGCGAACCTTCTGTTCCCTATTGATGAAGAGCAATCAAGACCAGGAGACTTCGTTTCGGCCCCTCCAATTTATTCTATCAAACCCATCCCCAAAAATAAAAACAAAAAAAATCTCTTCTTCTCTCTCACTCGTTCATCTGTTACTATCTCTCCTTCTCTCTCTCTCTCTCTCTCTCTCTACTAATGGATCGGAAGAAGCGAAGGGGGAGGTCGTCGGCGCCGGAGGCGGAGTGGGACGAGATGGCGCTGGCGAAGGCCGCGGCGTGGGCCTGGCACCAGAGGGGATCCCTCCACGACGGGCGCGCGCCGCGCCCCCACGAGCCCCGCGACGCGCCGCGCCCGCCCCGCCCCTCCCGCTACCAGCTCGAGGCCCGCGCCGCCGCCGCCGCCGCTCCTCCGCCCTCCGGCGGGAAAAGATCCCCGCCTCCTCCGCGCGACTCGATCTCGCTCTTCGATCTCTACGAGATCGAGTGCATCACCAGAGAGCTCGAGCGCCTCATCGCGGCGAGCGGCGGCGGAGGGGCGGCGCCGAAGGAGGCGGCGGCGGACGGCCGGAGGGGAACGAGGAAAGCCGGCGGCGGCGGCGGCGGAGGAGGGCGGTGTCTGGGGCGCCACGCGGCGACGATTTGCGGGGCGATGGTGGAGGCGTTGGTGGCGACGGCGTTGGTGGGGCAGCGGCGGCGCTCGAAAGATCGTGTAAAAAACTCTCTAATCTAATCTTAATCTAATCCAATCCAATCCAATCCGGTAGAGTAAATTAGTTTGAGCTTCTGATCTTTAATGTAGCGTATCATCATCTAACCAGGCCCCACGTATGGATTGGGCCGAACAAAATATCAAAAATGGAATACAAAAATATTCACATACATATAAAAATAATATTAATTTAACATACATATATATTTTTTATGAGTTTTATTATATTTTGCCTGCTTAAGAATGAGGGATGTGTCACGCCCAGCTTTTTGGCGTAGGGAGTAGAGACAAAGTTTGTACACTTGTGAACCATAGTTTGGAGATTTTGGATGCTTCTTCTTGTGTGGTGGGTCGTGACGGATCTTCTTCTCTTTGGTGTGTGTATATATATATATATATATATATATATATATATATATATATCTAGAATTATGTTGTAATATTATTAATAGTAAAATACTTTTTTTCTTTATCGAGTTTTTAATCCTTGATAAAAAATTATAGAATTAGAATGAAATTAGTTAGTTAGAGTTAAGTGGTCGCCCTAGAATTGAGTGGTCATCATTGGATTATAGTATTTAATCCAATGATTAAAAATAATGAAAAGAATTGATTCAAAGGTTAAAAAATTAATAACAATAATAAAATTTTACTACTAATAATAGTCCAGTCCAACTCTATATATCTGTACCAAAGAGAATCATCAATTTTGTAAGCTCGTCTTCGGTGCGGACTGCAGAGCGTCGTTAATTTGTCCTCTGGTCGTGATGATTATTACACATAGTAAAGTTACTGGATCAAGTTGCAATTGCAATTGCATAAAAGGTGGCGGAGCTTTTTGTGAATTTAATTATCACACAACTTGTATTATTACTGTATTAGAGCTAGCCTTCTTCATTTTATATTAATGAAATGCAACATATGCTATTGCAAATTTTATATTAATCACATATTAGTACGTCATAATTTTTTTTTTTAAAAAAAAACTGTTTTTTAATCATAAAATGACCTGTTAATTTGGGCCTGCCCGTGCAGTTTAATTACTTCACTGTTTATGCCAACAACTGCTCCTGCAAAAATACCTACTTCACCCACCCCTCACCCTCAGCTTTCTTAACTCAATTTATTTTTTGATTTGTATGTTACAGTTTTGAAATATCAGGTACGAATTTTCAGAATACGATGGACTGTAAGTCTGTAACATGCAAGAGCAGGTTTCGTATTAAGGGCTGGCTAACGCTATTGAACTAAAACGATTGAGTTCATACGGAAATGATGAAACCGTGCATATTGATTACATATATTAACAGAATCAATGTGATTTATAATAAAAATTATTTTTTTGTATTATAATTTCTTACCGCAAATCCAAACGAAGCTGTGAGCCGAGCTTAAGCTGCAGCGGCGCACTTTTGACTGCTTGGGCCTGCTCCATTCTCACAAGCATCAACACATGTGGATAAATGACCCACACGAGAAACTGGCCCATACAGAATCATCTTCTCATATTGAATTCACCAAACTTGTGTGTTTGTGGCTAGTCTAGCCTATTAGATTAATGACTTACTTTTTAAATGTAGGAAAAACTAAATCCAAATAGTGAAAAGGAAAAAAGCCCATCTGCTGCTTGTTTGGACCACTCGGGGACAGCCATAAATTCTATCATACTGCAGAAATACTCTATGCAGAGTCTGAAAACAATTAAAGAGTATACAGTGCAAAGAAAGAGTCATCTTGTGTGGACCACTGGACACCCCTCCTCCTGGCTCCTCACCCTTTATATTATATATATGCCCTACCTGAAGTCGCGCACAGCTTTGATACAAATCAATTATGGCAATTCCTCAGAAAGAAAGAAATTTTTTTTTTGAAAAAAAGAGAATTAATGCACTACCGATCGATTGGTATAAAACATTCAATCAATGTATAACTTGTAAATTATCTAATACAAGATTACTGTGGTGCTCCGGCCTACGTTACCGCCTGAGTCTTGATAAGTTATACATTGAGCTCCACTATGATTGCAGAGTCTGAAAACATTTTTATGCTGAATAATTTTTTTTATGTAAAGAAAACTAGGAAAAGAATTAATTAAAAAAAAAAAAGAGACAAAAAAAAAGAGAGAAAGAAGAGGGAGAGACGAGAGAGAGAGAGAGAGACACCGAGGTGGGATGGAAGAGGAAGCGTCGACCGCATCGGCGTCGGCGGCGCCGCTGCTGCGGCCGAGACTAGCCTCGCCGGCGCGGCCGAGCTGGCTGGCGGCGATCCTGGGCGGGGCGGCGGGGCGGGGCGGCCCCTCGATGCTGGTGCGCGAGGCGGCGGCGCTCCAGCTTGAGGAGCGCCGCGCCGAGTGGGCCTACTCCCGCGTCGTCGTCACGCTCGACGTCGCCTGGAACATGGCCTTCGCCGTCGCCGCCGCCGCCGTGCTCGCCGTCACCGTGCGCGAGCACCCCACCACCCCGCTCCGCATCTGGATCGCCGGGTACGCGCTCCAGTGCGCGATCCACGTCGCGCTCGTCTTGGCCGAGCATCGCCGGAGGAGGACCGCGACGGAGCGGCGCGGGTTGGAGGAGGGCGGCGGCGTCGCCGGCGGTAGGGCTGGGGAGGGGTCGGGGGCGGCGGAGGGAGAGAACAGCGGGGAGGATGAGGAAGAAGAGGCGGGACCAGCGGGCTCGCGAAGGAGCAGGTATGGGATTTGTCTATTTAGATTTCAAGCTGCAGCTTTGGTTGATCAGTAACAAATTTGGATTTCTATTCTCTATATTTGATTCGTTTGTTTGGGGTGTTTATTAGGATTAAGAGGTCAAGTTTGAAGTAGTGAAACCCCTTTCTGAGTTCGGGCATAATGTGGAAGCTAAACAATTAGGTCTCACGGATGTGGGCAAGAGTAATTTTTGCATTTGGCTTCATGATTTTGGATTGAAATTGAAATTTTGTTCTTGTTAATGCTATGTTAGTTGATGTGCTTTTTGACCATTTAAATCATGAGAGTGGAGAGGACGTATAGATGAATAATATCGTCGGAGAAGGATTTTGATTTGTGTGGGGTTACCTTTTGTGTAGATAACGAGCCCTTTTTTATTTCAAAAGCTAACTCTGATTAACTCTTGGAGTTGAAACTTTGGGTAGGTTTGGTTCACTTATTTTAGACTCTAAAATCGGAATGAGATTTACTAATTTCTATAGTTGTTGTTTGTTTTACAGAAATCAGATTTCGATTCTGATTCCACTTTGAAATGAGAATAGTCCAATCCATTTATGGCTCAATCCGGCTTTGATCTTAGATTTACCCATTTTAGAGTAAACCACTCAAAACCCTCTCTTACAAACACCTCTCCCTCCTCTCCCTTCATCACCCTCCTCTCCTTTAACCAAAACTCTCTCTCAAAATCCCAGTTGTTCTAATTGTCTATTCTAATTTCCATTCAAATAATGAACCAAATATTTTTGGATTATCCGTTGTTCGATTTTTTGTTCCAATGCAATCCAATTTTCTTTTCTATTTTCATTCCATTCATGAACCAAACATACCTTCAAAGTTGTCAATTTACATCGAGAACAAAATCACTTGCAGTTCATACTTTGGCTAGACTGTAGAATAGAATGTCGGCTGTATTACATGGTATGCAAGTTGTAATTCGTTATGGTTTTGAATTGACAGAGTCATCATTATCTTGATTGTTTTTTTTTTTTAAATTTAAAATGCTAGTTTAGCTTAAAAAGGATCCATTCATTTAAACTAGATGTAAAGTTCTTTCCAATTTGATGTTATGATTATTTCTGTGTTATATTTCCCTGACAGGAATATTGGGATAATTCCGAATAGATGTTGGCATAATTCCACATGTATGCGCCTATAAATTTACATGTTTGAGCAAGCATGTGCTTGCTGATAGCCATCATATTATTGGAACACTGCAAGCTAATCAGCAAGTACAGATTTACACCATATAAAATGCCATAGTCATGAATGTGATCTAATCATCTGAAAGTCATCTCTTGTTAGCAGACATCTTAACTATGGCATTGGCTTCTCTCCAAGTTGTTTCGTTTATCAATTATTACGGCAGCAGAAAGAGTTATCTCAGGAAATATATTAATTTGTGATGTTAAGATGAAATGTCTCGATCTTTTATACGGAAAGATGTTATCTCTTCAACTTTTCGGTAGCTCAGAAATGACATGTTTTTAGCGGTATTTGTTGTGTTTGGCATCGTTTACTGTTTTTAATGTTTTTAAAAAGAATTTGAGTTTAAAGTTATGTTGACTTTCACTCTTTGTTATTTTTATAATTATGGTTTCTTTGGAAAGTCACTCCTTTTTTTTTAAAAAAAAATCTATTTATAAGTTTCTACTGGTAATACTGGACCATTTTCTCTTCAGAGTCAAAACAGCAATTGATATTGAATAAGTTTAGTGGTAAGCAAAGTAAATAATGACAGACTGAAAACAATGCCAAACACGTCGTTAGAGTTCTACTTACTTTTGTTTTAAACTTCTTTGCCTCTGGTAACTAATGGTTATTGGTGTTCAGTTTCTCCAAACGATGTGAATCTATTAATACCATGGCATCCATTCTGTGGTGGCTAATTGGCTTTTATTGGGTTGTCTCTGGTGGTGAAGCACTGGTGCAAAATGCTCCAAGACTCTACTGGTATAGCATCACTATTTTATGATAAATTTCTTTTGCCATGCTGACTGACAACAATAATTTAATCATTTAGTAAAATCTTTTTTTTATCCTCTGTGAAACATGTTCTAAATTTTAGTTATCTTAGATTCACGTTTGAGTGTCTTAAAGCTACTGAATTGTTAGCTAACTTGTTGCAATAACTAAAATCTCTCGAGTTTTTTCCAGCAATTATTCTCCAGTTTTTCAGTGGAAACATTGTCATTTAACTGATGTAACCCTTCTTTCCTCTGACTGACCTTGGATTCTAGATGCAAATGCAAGTTCACGGATCTAATTGTCACATCAATGCATAATGTAGATCTCTTCAGTTGTTTTGTCAGCATTTGATACTTATGTTAAGTTCAGAGAATCGTCACAACTCCTTAACTGGCTAAATACTCTTTCTTGATTTTTCAATTAATACTCTTTCTCAATTCTTGAACCATAAAGGTGACTAAGATACTTCAAGGTAACTTATATTGTATTTGTTTCTCAGGTATTATTATCATGTCAACTTATTTTGCTGATCCATATTATCGTTAACCTTGTGATCAAACTGAACTTTTTGTATGTTAATAGCCTGTGTAATCTAGTATCTATGATATGCCCATAAACAGTCTGTGTTATCCATGGTGGCCTTTTGCAGGTTGACTGTAGTTTTTCTCGCATTCGATGTATGCTTTGCCATCTTTTGTGTGGCTTTGGCTTGCGTGATTGGAATCGCTCTTTGCTGCTGTTTGCCTTGTATTATTGCAATTCTTTATGCTGTGGTGGGACAGGTAAGAACAAGAAGTTGCAGTGGTCAACCAGGAGAAAATACTTTACATGAGCTTTGTAGTTATCACTTATTGTGGTTTTATTTGTCATTGAAATATAGGAAGGTGCATCAGATGCGGACATAAGCATTCTCCCGAGATACAGATATGCCGAGCCTTCGGAGAATGGGCAGAAGACAAGTGATGGAGTGATGATTCCCATTCCTGACAGCACTGGAACTTCAAGGAGGCAACGCCTTCTGCTGCGTGAGGATGCCGTGAGTAGCTTATTTCTTTGTTTCTGGTTGTTTCTTTCATAACACCTTTTTTTAATGACGTAGCACTTCGAAATTCATATCTGCATGTATTCCCTTAAACAAGTGAAAGTTCCTATTTGATAAGTGCACAAATTTTTTTTTTTTTTCCTTCTTGAATTCATGCTTCAGCATGTTATCATTTATATAGTAATGCTACCCGAAAGAAACAAAAACTTATTTCCTATGCCTAGAGGGAACAGAAAATTCTTACTGGGCAAGTACGACAACACGTTGGTTGCGTCTTGTGCCTTAGACGTTCAACTTGCGACAATGACCGTATTCTTATCACAGTGGCCACATCGCTGAAAAGTGGCGGCCCTTGTTCTTTTTCAGGATGAGCTGAGAACTGAGCTGAGAACTTTTATGTTGGTGTTTCTCTAACTCACTGCTCTTCTCTTCTTCAAATCCCTGTTTTCAGGAATGTTGCATATGTCTCACGCCATATGAAGATGGAGTAGAGATCCATGCACTTCCCTGTAACCATCACTTCCATTCCACATGCATTGTAAAATGGCTTCGGATAAATGCGATCTGCCCCCTTTGCAAGTATAATATCCTCAAGGGAACTGATGCATAATTATTGTTCCAGTTCTGCTATGTACATAAAAGAACATCGAATGTGTTAAAGCTCCTTCAAGAAGCTATTCGAGGATCGGTCACTCGAAAGGTTGTGAATTTTCGTTCTCTTTGCTTGGTGAGCTGATGTGCACCCCTCTCCTATTCGATTCGATTGTGTTACTAGATATCGATGAATATTTCGTTCTGGTTTTTGTTGTTAGTGCTGTACAATTATGGCTTAGCTTTTCTTCTCAGCATTCGTTATTTTTTGTAAAATTCATACATTTTATTGCTCATAAAGGTTTGATCTAAATGAAGGATTGAATTGTTCTATACTTTAAGGTATATGACTCGCTAAATTTAGACAATTGGGCCTGTGCAGAAGAAAGTCTAGTGCTGAGGTTTTCTCTCTCATAAAAGAAAAAAGTAGGGGAAAGAAGAGGGTTGAAATTTCTTTAACTGATTTATTCAAGCACCTCAATGTTCCAACTGATCATTATTGTTCAACGGCATGCAATGTCCGTGACATAATCTCATCTACCAGTTAAAATTCCTCGGCTCCAACTGGTTAAGCTGCAGCCAAAGTGTTGGCCACATCGATTACGAATCGATATCGCACATCGCCAGCGGCAAGTCGGTCCATCGCGGTGTTCACGTATTCCATTCCGACAACCTCCGCCTCTGCAGTTATGTTATGCTTCCCGGCAAACTCAATCATTTCTTGAGTATCTTTCATTCCTCCAATGCAGCTCCCAGCCACCATTTTCCCACCTAGCAAAGATTTATATCTATCACTATTTGCAAACTCTGATCCTAAATAAACACCAAAAGTGTGTAAGTCTGGTACTTGCCTTGGATTAGAGAATAAGAATATAGTTCCAATGGCTTATTTGGACCACCCAACATTATCATCTTTCCGTGTACCTTCAGCAGGGAAATCAAGGGCAAAATTGGGTGGAAGGCAGAGACGGTATCGATGATACCATCCATGGTGCTTCTCGCAGCCTAAGATAGTATTTAGCATGTCAAAAATCGCACTAGAATATAGAACAAAAATTCAATCTTCTTTCTTTCTTTACCTGCATCTGCTCAGGGTTGCGGCTAACCAAGAATGAATCAGCTCCGAAGTGCTCAACTGCTTCCTTCTCCTTGCTCGGCGAGCTGCTTATCACCGTAACTTTCATCCCGAAGGCCTTGCCAAACTTTACAGCCAAATGCCCAAGCCCGCCGAGACCGACCACCCCTAAATGCTTACCTGACTCGTTGAGCCCAAAATACTTCATCGGGCTGTATACAGTGATCCCTGCGCAGAGTAATGGTGCGGTCTTGTCCAGAGGCAAGCTCTCGGGTATGTGAACCACGAAACGCTCTTTTACAACAATTGCATCAGAGAATCCACCATAAGTTTTTGTACCGTCGCTGAAGATGCCATTTGATGTGGTTATGACTTTGTCGCAATAGTTTTCGTAATCCTGCTGGCAACTGTCGCACGAAAGGCATGAGTCGACCATGTAGCCCACGCCAACCTTCTCCCCAACTTTAAACTTGTCTACATTGGATCCCACATCAGTCACGATCCCGACTATTTCGTGCCTGTAACAAAGAATGCGAGGAAAAGGATAAGTAATTTGAAAATAGAGAGAATAAGAAGCACATCTCAGAAAAAGAAGAAGAAACCAAGCGCAAGTGATTTTTTCTTTCTTTTTTTCAAATGGAAGCATTTTCTTGTTTTGGATAACGAAGCTACTCACGTTTGAATATGGTAGTATTCATCTCAAATAGGAAGTAAAAAGGGAAATTGTAGCAACGTAATCTTTCAGTAGCAGCAACAGGAAACACCAGAAATGGAAACACCAGGAATGGAACCATCAACGTAATCTTTTCAAATGGAAGCATTTTCGCTTTCTCATCCACTCTGAAATACAGTTTACATCTAATATCTGTACTGCAAAGAAACCCAAAATGTACCTACAAGAAATTCAGACTCGTGGTTACCCACTAGAGAGGTGAATGTCCCCGACCCTTTCGACTGCCCATAGTCTTCTAGTTCACAAAGCAATAGACCGCGCGCCGCGCGCATGTAGAATGTTGTGCACAAAGTATTACTCTCTCTAAATGTACAAATATATCATGTATAAGGTTCAATTCAACAGCAGTAAATACTCAAACTAGCAAACACTATGACAAAGTCCCTGCTTACTAGCATAGTCGACAAAGACATTCACCCCTCTAGTGGATAATAATGGATCCATTTATCCTCAATGGCACGTTATAACAACACATTCCTCTTGATATTGTAAACCCATAATGAGCTTCAAGAATCAGAGGCACTCCACAAGAGTCTCTTGAAATTGCTGTCATCAACAACAATTTTCTTGAAGTATCATCGAAACCATGTAAACATTATTGAGCTAGTAAGGCTATTTGTAACAACTTACTTATCATACTAAAACCTAAAATGAGCATAATTTAGACTAAGAAACAACTCAATGAACTCACGAACTCAATCTCTATTCAAGACTAGATTCTATTATCCTTAAACGAACTGTGTCAAATCAATCATATGAATCCGTTTTTATCACGCAAACTATTTTAAGCTTGACCACTGCTAAACAAAATTGTTCTTTGATCTTTCCCTATCATTAAATTTTGGTCACTGACTAGCTCTTTTCATATCACCTACTCGAATTGCCGCGCTCTTAGCTACCGTTTGGTTCGGGGTTAAGAAAAAACTAGTTATTCCAGAAATAGTGTTAAGTTCAGGGTTAAGGTGGGGTTAGAGTATTTTTGTGTTTGATTGGGGTTGGAGTTAGTCCAGAATAGTGAAAAATAGTGTTTGGTTGGAGTAGGTGGGAAAAATAGTGTTTGAACTTCTTGTGCTTTGACTTTGTAAACCGACCAATCATTTGAACCTGAGATGTTCCAAGTGCTGGAACAATGCCGAATGCTATGTTCAATGAAGTTAATGCTAGATGTGACTCACGTGATTTATTCAAAACGATTTATAAAGATACAGTCGATTTATTCAAATCGATCTATAAAGATATAGTAGATCTAACGATAAGGATGTATATGGATACATTATTAATGGACGGACGTAATTTAACATTTTTAAATTAAGTTATATATAAATATATAACATACGGAAATTCCGATCTAATCCTAATCTAATTTTCATTGTAGGCTCCATCTCCAAGAATAAGAAAATCAGACACAGATCTGGCTGCGTTTGGTTGGAGAACTAAATTTTGGAGAACAATTTTTGTTGTTCCCGAGAACAGGGGATATTCGACAAGAGAGAACAATTGTAAATTTGTGTTTGGATGCATTCGAGGATATTCTAGAGGATATCCTCAATAGCGTTTGGATAAAAAGTCTAGAACAACGTCTAAATATATTTTTAAAAATAAAATAATTAATTTATATTAGTATATTTTATATAAAATTATTTCATATAGTAAATTATAATATAATATTTTATGTAACAATCTAATTTAAAATATTATATAATATTTTATATAATAATTTATTTTATATAATTTATTCATAATATATTAATGAATAAAGTATAATACTAACAATATCCTTATAATTTTAATTAATAATTAGTATAAATTTCAATACAAATTAAAATATATATATATATATAAAATATGAAAAAATAATTTTATGTATATAATATTTAATATAAAAATAAAATAATTAAATATTAATATATAAATGATAAAACTTAATAAAATAAAATATATATCAAATTTAATTAATTTATATTATATAATAAAATTTAAATATAAATATATTATCATAAATATAATATTTATATTAATATATTTATTTATTAAATTTGTACATTCATTTAATTTATTTAAAATTAATTAAAATAAAGTATAAAAAAATAAAAGGCATAATAGAGAAAACAAGCTTTGATAACAAGCTGAACGGGCTATTCCCGGAACAACCGGGAACAGCCCGTTAAGCTGGGAACAACCGTTCCCAGGAGCATTTCGTTTGGGGGGATAAAGAGGGATATCCCGTCTTGTTTTGGGATATCCCTCCAACCAAACGCAGCCAGAACGTCCGAACGAGGACGAACCATAAGTAAAAATTGCCGCCTAAATTTTCCTATAAAATTTCAACAGTTAACCGCGATCGTTTCACCGGATCTAACTCTTTTGAAGGATAGAGAAATGATTAATATGAAGGGGAAAGGCTAACAACACGAAAACATGCGAAGCGATCGAACGAAACAGAGAGAGAGAGAGAGAGTTAAAAGCATTCGCGTGCGTACCCAGGGACGACAGGGTATGCAGCATTGCCCCAGTCATTCTTAATGATGTGAAGATCGGTGTGGCATATCCCGCAATAGAGTATCTTTATAGTAACATCATCCTCCCCTCCGGACCTACATAACAATCAGAAGATGATCAGCGCAGCTCCATTACAAGTTAATCGCAATCTCTAAAACAGATCAAAAATCAACAAACAGAGGGAAGGGAGAGAGAGAGAGAGAGAGAGAGTGTGTGGAGATCAGGGAAAACCTTCTTGAAAAAGAAAAGGGAGAGAGAACACCGGAGGCGTCTCTCGCAGCCCACCCCAACGCCGGATCCATCTTCTTCTTCTTCTTCTTCTTTCCCCCCACCTCTCTCTCTCTCTCTCTCTCTCTCTCTAAAATAAAAGTATCTCTCTCAGTTTCTCCCCACCTCTCTCTCTCTCTCTCTCTCTCTAAAATAAAAGTGTATCTCTCTCCGAGATCTCCGACACAGAGAACGCGGCTCCTCTTAAAATAGAAAGTTGCAGGAAAAGACGCATGGGCACTCTGGGCAGCGCCCATAAAAAATTTACTGCATGAACATGGTCCACCAAGTTACAGTGCCGAGGTGGAATTGGACGAAGCCACAAAGGAAAAGCATTTGTGTGCCTAGAGCAATGACAAAAAAATTAATGATTCGTATTTAAAATTTAAATTTAAATTTTAATTGATTTATATTTTTAACTAAGTTTATTTTTAAATAAAATAAATAAAACGGATAGCGTGCTATCTATCTCTCTCTCAAAAAAAAAAAAAAAAAAACTGCAAGTAAATTGATAATTGTTCATTTTTTTAAGTAGTTTAAGCTTTGAAATTAACAATGTTAGCTTCTAGGAGGGATCAGAGTACGTAATACACAAATCAATAACATTAAATCTGACTATTATTCTTACTCGTAAAAACTTTTTTTTTTAGAGAAACTTACTAGTAAAAAACTTGTAATTTTTTTTTCAAGGTTATGTCGTTTGAAATATGATGTAAAAATTCTACCATATTTGAGTTTATAAGATATCGACCATGGTCCTAGTTCACTACAGAAAACTGACACATGGGTCCACACTACACGAGTCAACCTCGCAATAATAGATATACACGACCGTCACCGATAAAAAAAATGAAAATTTCTGATCTCTAACCTCTCGGTCACATGTAGTGCTCAACGCATCTATCGTAGCTTTTCTACGGTGACACGACCTGTCTCGAAGATTTTTATATTGTGGTGGTGCTGAAGATAATGATAGAACCACTATTAATTAGTAGCAGCATCTTCCCCATTGCAGCTATGCAGCATCATTTCAATGCGGATAAGATGGGCCCAAAGCAAAACGAGAGAGTAAATGATTTAGATCTCCACGTTTTAATTGACAAAGAAGATAAGGGGGCGGCTTCGATTGTCCCCAGCGGTAGCCCGTCGGAACCCACGAGTTTGCCGAAGTCGACATCGGGGATGGCCCATTGGAACCCACGAGTTTGGCCAATTTGGGCGATGTTGCAACTTCCATCCGTAGTGGACCGACCACAAGCAACGGATTGGTGTAAGCCAAGCAAATGCGATGAAACAAAGGACAAGAAAGAAATCGAGTTACGGCGTGTTTGGCTTTCTTAAGCTCATAAGCCGAAGCGCGCGATCCACCGCACTGGGAACTATCGTTAGCTAGATTATGTCGTCGAAATCCACATTTCACTCGGACCGATATGCACGCATACAATCAATCTCATGAACAGCCGAGTTCGTGTTTGGTTCGCATAACTCACAAGTGCACCGGAGCGACCTAAATCTCAAGCGGTAATGTGCTTGCACCAAAGTTTTAACTTCTATGAACTAAACATGCTGTGGCGACCTACACAGAATCTCTAATTCATCACCACCACTTACAACCGTCAGATGCGCCCCCAAGATAAATCACGACCGAGCGTTCGCGCTGGCGCGTCGGCGACTGCACCGCTCGGTTAGATTATGTTGGTAATTCACCAAACGTGCCCTTTTGTGCTCCGTTACGGTTTACCTCGCCCGAACTAAACCATCACCGAACATCCGAGGGTTCTCCCCACTTTTCCCTCCTCTTTTTCTCTCTTCCCCGTTCGAGAGTGAGAGAAAACGCCATGCGAACGAGGAACCAATCCAAGCGATCTCCACAAAACCTATCCGGTGAGTACTCAATTAGAACCCTAACTCTCTGTCTCTCTCTTTTAATTCCTCAAAAAAAAAAAAGAAGAGAAAAACAAAATGAAAATTGGTTCTATTTTTTTTTTTTCCCCAATTTTTGAGGTTTTCTTTTTTTTATTTCGTTCTATGTGTTCTGGAAGCAATGTCGGAGGAGAGTGTGGATAGGGTCGCGAAACGGGGAACCGCGCGTAAAGAATCGGGCGCGAAACGATCGCGTGAAATTGATTCGTTAATGGAGAACGCCGACTCTGAAAACAAGGTTACCTTTTTTTTTTATTTTTGTTTTACGAGAAAAGGTGTAATCTTTGATGTGTTAGCGTCGTTTAGATGAAATATCAGCTGATTTACAACACTTGCTGTTGATAATTTTCCTAATTCTTGATGCCATCTATTTGTTCTTGAGGTGAGAAATATTAGGTTTTGGAAGTGAAGTTGATGTGTGTAAGCACATATCAATTTCTTTAGCTATTGTGATATTTTTGTCTATAATTGTTTACTCCGCGGTGCTCTTTATGATGGTTCTCGGAGTCTGCAATGATCTGAAGAGAGTGAAAAAGAATCCTTTTCAAACTTTAGGCGAACTGTGAAATATGTAATGGGCACGAGGGCGTGAGGAATATTGACAAAAGTTGATACATTTTTCAGTAACTTTTGTGTTATTCTGTTTAAGGTAGATGAGTCACTCAAAAACAATCGCAAAGGAAAAGCTAAGGCAGAGGTTAGTCGCGATGTATCTGTGAAAGGATGTGGTATGGGAAATACAAAGGAAAGTACGCTGACGGGAAGAGAAGAGGCGGCAAGCGGTCATTTTGATGCAAGTGAGATGGACTGGGAGGAGGGTATTGTTTCTACTTCAGACTGCAGAGAAGGTTTCTCGCATGATCTTGGAAAGGATGTGATTGTTGAATTTACTGGCTTGCCATCTCCTGCTGAGAGGAAGATCAACCGAAGGGCTTCTGCTGGAGAAAAGGTAAGTTATTGAAGCTGTCATCGCTTTACCTCAGAATATGGTGGGATGATTGCTTCGCCCAACATATGTGCCAGATTAACTTGGTTCGCGATATTTTCAGGAGCTAGCAGAGCTAGTGCACAAAGTTCATTTGTTGTGTCTGCTTGCACGCGGTAGGGTAGTCGACAAGGCTTGTGATGACCCTCTCATTCAGGTGCATTTACATTAATACATGGTGAAGTCCGATCGATCATCTCTCTTTTATGATTCTCATAATGTTTATTTTGTAGAATCACTGCTCCTCAACCAATTGATTATTTGATAATTAGTTTCTTTTTTTTTAAATGGATCTTGCAGTCTCCGTAGCTTTTATATCCTGTGCACTGGCTTGTTTTGATAACTAGATGGTTCATTAATCAATAGATGCTAAATCTATTTTGAACAATATTAAGCAGGTTGTACTAATAGGAAGATGTAGAGGGAAATTTGTCAGACCAAGCTTTTGAGTTATTATCTACTTTAGGGCTACTGTTTATGTTTGTCCTTTATGAATCTTGGGGGACCAAACCTGAGTTTATTATTATTATTAGTAGCAGGACTGATGAACTTCTGCACCTTCATGTCTACAACATGCTGAATTTAACTCCAGTTATTATTATGTACTATCTTGTTCACTGTCTCATAAAAAGATCAGTTTATTCAAACTTTTAAAAGCTTCCATTTCTCTGCAGGCTTCCATACTTTCTCTTCTACCATCTAACTTACTAAAGATTGCGGAAGTTCCAAAATTGACAGCTAATAAGCTTGGCTCTCTCGTAAATTGGGTATCTAATGCGTTTGAAATGCTATACATTAAGACACTCTTTCCATGTTCAAGTCCTTCTTTCCTTTTATAACTAGTATATGCTTCTTTCTGCAGTTTCATAGCAATTTCCATATATCAACACAAAGTGTTGATAGGGGATCATTTGAATCCAACCTTGCCTTTGCTCTTCAAACTCATGAAGGGACTACAGAAGAGGTATGTTACATCTTATTTACTGGTTTTTGCAATTTTTTTGGTGCTTAAGAGTTTTCATTTATTTAGCTAAATAACTAGATGGACATTTAAGTTTATAGATAGGATACTTATCTAGCATTTTTTGGATGCATGGCAAATGTGAATGTAATTCTACCTGTTTTCGTCCCTGTTGTTTTTGATACAAGTTTTATATGCAATAGTATGAGTTGCTCTTTAAGCGATTCGTCAAATTAATTCATTAGGCTTAAATTTTGATAAATGTTCTCTCTATTTTATCTTTATTTGATTGCTTATGATCGTCTCTTTTAGAAGCTGGGCATTTTAATATGATTGCAGTTAAATATTTGTAATACAGGTTGCTGCACTCTCAGTGGCATTACTTAGGGCCCTCAATTTGACAACAAGGTATGGAAGCTTGTTCTTTAGTCCAGAATGAGAAATATATATGTTTGACTCCTTTTTCATAGAGATCTCATATTGGTTATAGATTTTTTTATCCTTTTGTTTTGTTTGTGTCCTTTTCCTTTCCTGGTTGTAAATCATAATAGTCTTAGCTTATCTTGATTTCTAGGTTTGTTTCCATCCTTGATGTGGCTTCCCTCAAGCCAGATTCAGATCTATCTGGAATCTCGGATCAAGATGTTCTTAGACTAGACACAAGAGTATCTTCTTCTCTTGCCACTATGAACAGCACTAATCTGGTTAGTACTCTATCTTCTGTTCATAATCCGGGTGATCCAATAAATGATACAACTACTGGGGCTTTGCTAAGAGACAAGTGTGACAAAAGGGAGGGCACGCCAATCTGCAAGAAGAATGTGCTTAAAGGTTTAACAGGCGATAATTTACAAGATGGAAGTTGTGCTTCTGAGTCAAAATGTTCTGAAGGACCAAAAAAAAGGGGGGACCTAGAGTTTGAGTTGCAGATGGAAATGGCTCTCTCAGCCACTGCAGCGACAGCAACACAAGATAATAAACAAGATTTAAAGATAGATGATTCGAATAACAGCTTACACTCTCTAACTCCGCCATTGAAGAGATTGAGGCAATGTAAAGATGGAGAACCTTTGAAACACAGTAGCTCGAATGCAGTTTGGTCGAGAAGAGCAGGTCCTCCTTTATACTGGGCAGAGGTCTATTGTAATGGGGAGACATTAACTGGAAGATGGGTGCATGTTGATGCTGTAAATGGTATTATTGACGGTGAGGACAAAGTAGAAGCTGCTTCTGCTGCTTGCAGAAAGCCTTTAAAATATGTTGTTGCTTTTGCTGGACAGGGTGCTAAAGATGTGACGCGCAGGTTTGTCCTTTTATTTACTGATGTTTAATGCTTTATTCATGTTTTGTACGGGCAAATTTTCGTAGATTAGCATATACGGCGAATTGATGTAGTTACAAATTGAAAGCCAAAAATAAAATTTTACAATTTTTTCATTAATTATCTACAATATACTTATTTGCTAACTTTTTTGATATCTATTCCACTAATGAATGTTAAATCTACTGAGTCTACACCACTCGAGTACAGATTATTATGGTATCCAGACCATAGTATGAAGTGTTTCTAAAGCTGACCCTCAGAGATCTGACAATCTTTTTGTGGGTGACTATGATTATAGAGTTTGATTGAATATTGTTAGGTGATGGGATGAATTGAACAGGGAGACATGGTTTTATCAGAGTTATAGTGGTTACATGAGAAAGCATGGCCTGATTAGAATTTCACTACATTTCAATTTCTACTTCTTCACATGTTACAGCACTAATATGGATCAGTATCACGTCAATTTTGTTTTTACAAATAGTTAGTTTAGAACTTGAGATCACTTCATTAGAATGTTGTCTGATTGATTCTGTTTCCGATGCCACATTTTCCAACACAAAAGATGGTATTAATATGTTAAAACAAAATGCTTTTTCATGATCAGTAGAGTTTTACTTTCCAAAATGTCTAGGTATTGCATGCAGTGGTATAAGATTGCTCCAAAGAGGGTAAATCCACAATGGTGGGATAGGGTGTTGGCACCGTTGAAAGAGTTGGAATCAAGTGCAACCAGTGCAATGGTTCATTTAGAAGCATTTGAAGAAAAACTTCCATCGACTGTAGAGGAAAAGGTATCTGTAGCGCCCTGTCCGCCTATAATGGATTCTGAAGACCCTAACAATACTAAAGATTGTGCACAAAGTGTCAAATTGGCTAGTGAATTTGGTGCAGAATCATCCGAGCGGCTTATCAAGTCAGTGGGTCCATCTCACAACCATGGGATCTCATGTCGAAATTCTCAAGAAGATATGGAACTTGAAACCAGGGCTCTAACTGAGCCTCTTCCTACCAATCAATTGGTATTAAAGTAACCGATTTAGTATAATATATTTTACCTTGTTGACTTTCCTTGTAAATATAATATATTTTAATACAACTAAATTTACATATTTTGGTGTTGATTTTGTTCAATTTAGGCATATAGAAATCATCATCTGTATGCAATTGAAAGATGGCTCACCAAGAATCAAATTCTTCATCCAAAAGGTCCTGTACTTGGTTATTGTCGCGGGCATCCTGTTTATCCTCGATCTTGTGTTCAGACACTACAAACAAGACAAAAGTGGTTACGAGAAGGCTTGCAAGTGAGAGAAAATGAGGAACCTGCAAAGGTCTGGCATTTTAATGTTTAATTAAATTACTTGAAAAGTCTTCTGTATGATGATGATTTATGCACTTCTCCTCAGATAGTGAAACGTTCAACCAAGAATTTTAATATCCAGTTATCCGAACCTGGTGTTTTTGAAGAAGATAAAGGCGAACCAAACGTTGAACTCTATGGGAAGTGGCAGTTGGAACCATTAAAACTGCCTCGTGCTGTAAATGGCATTGTGCCTAAGGTATGATATTTTATATGTTCTGTTTAAATCATCCTCCATGTAAAGCTACTTGAATATTGTATTTGTGGCAAATTTCTGGCAGATATATGTGTATACATTGGGAGTTCTGTCTATTGTTGCTCAATATATATATCTTATTAAATGAAAAGCAAAAGTGTTAAGAAACTGAGAGGGATGGAGTCAACCGCTACATCATCTGTTACTCTCATCTTAGTTTTGTAATGGTTTCCTGCTTCTTCATAATAGTAACTCTTGCTGACTTCTGTATATTATTTCTAGAATGAGCGTGGTCAAGTTGAAGTATGGTCTGAAAAGTGTCTACCACCTGGTACAGTACACTTGAGGTTACCCAGACTAGTTCCAGTTGTGAAGAGGCTCGAAATTGATTATGCACCAGCCATGGTTGGGTTTGAATTTCGCAATGGCCGTTCTTTTCCGATGTTCGAGGGAATTGTGGTCTGCAGAGAGTTCGAAGATGCGATCTTGGAGGTAAAAGTTGAAACTAGGAATGAAGGTTTCTACGCTAGCTACTATTTTAGTTGTATGAAATGCTGTCCTTTGCTCATTCTGGATGAATAATCTGTCCGTGAAGCTTGAACTTATGATTTTCTTTTTTTGTCCTTTCTTTCTTTACCACCAGGTTTATGCAGAAGAAGAAGAAAGAAGAGTAGGTGAAGAGAGGAAACGAAATGAAGCACAGGCTCTTTCAAGGTGGTTTCAGCTGCTCTCATCCATCGTAACAAGACAACGGCTGAAGAATGCATATGTGAATCCCAAATCTTTGCATGGCCAAGAGAATATTCATCGAACCGATTGCGAGAAGAGTCATTCTGAGCAAGGTGTTCGATCGAGCAGACAACAGGAAAGATCAGTACGAGAGGCGAAGCCAGTTTTGACGTCTCCTCACGATCACGAGCATGTATTTCCCTTAGAGAATCAAAGCTTTGACGAAGAGCTATTTGTGCGGACAAAGAGGTGCCCATGTGGATTCTCCATCCAGGTAGAGGAGTTGTAGCTCTCAAACGGTTTTGTTAAATCACGATAGTTATTCACCATTTTGCCATCTAAGAAAGCTTAGTATTTTCACTTTTGTGTAAGTATTGAAACAAGCAGTAGCCCTACCCAATTTCTCGAGTCGATTAGGGGCCAACTAGAGAATGCTTGAGATGTTTTGATCACTATCTCAATTTTCTCCATGTAACTCGTAACGACTGTTCCATACTCGTAAATTATATACTCTATTGCAAAGGTCAAAGGTTGCTTAATTCTCAGCGATGTTCAGACTCTTTTTTTTTTGTTGTACGGTAACGTGGGTGGAGATTTTCTGCACTCCGGTTGATGTCACCGTCCATGTAAGGCAGGACCAATCTTAGCTGTCGGTAGATGTGAAAACTAACGGTTGGGATAGACTGGAAAGGCGATGATGAAAGTACCTCTTGCATCCAATGTGAGTAGTATCCCAAGATATCTTGACAAACTAGTTCTTACGAATTGCATATGGAGATTCCAGGAATTTCAGTGGATTATGTGCCCAAATTAAGTATATGAGCTTGAGGTCTGAATCTTTTGTCTGTTGAAAAATACTGATAAATAATCTTAAACACGTACTATTCAAACGGAACCATCTAATCCAGCATTTATCCTAGTCACTGTGCTTTATCCCTGTCAACGTATCCTTCGCGTTCAATTTTAGGTTGAAATTAAACGAAAAAAAAAAAAAAATCGGTTGCGTTTTTTAATCAGTTGGGATCAGAACTTGTCCGAACGACAGATTTTGTTTTCGCCACCGATCGACTGTATAGTCACTACAAGAAAATCTAAATATAAAGATGCCTTTTAATTAGACGTACGGTACTTGGAAAAAAACATCTCCAAACGTTCCTACAATATAACAAACATTGGCAATTCAAGAAGCTAGAGTTGTTATATGAACCCCTATATATTGTATCAAACAAATTTATTAAATAATAAATTTTATTATCATTTTTAAGTTTTAGATGTATATTTTAAGCGTCAAGATTTTAAAAATTTTGACGCTTTAAAGTGTTTGGCATAAATGTTGATATATCCGTAGCAAATTTTTAATTATTTATCGATATTTTAACCGACGTTTTTAAATATATATATATATATATATATGACGTCGCTAGATTATATTGAAACGTTATCCTTAAATATAAAACTAGATTATATTGAAACGTTATCGTTAAATATAAAAATATATTCTATATTAGAATGCTTTTGAATATCATTAAATATATAAAAAAATATTAAATTTTGTTTATAGTGAATGTAGATTACATAGCTTGCATTGTACGCAGCCACATATATATTGTCTATTAGCAAAGTTGGCAAATTAACCAAGTAATGCCTCACCCATATCCATCCACATGCATCCAGTGGGTACGGCTTTTTGGATTAAGCTTAAGTCTCTTCTTTGCACGCAACTGACCAATAATTAAATATGCAAGTACTGCTGCGGATTCAGAATTTTTTTTTTTTTTAAATCATTGCTAGTTTTAATTGGTTTATTAATCTCATCCGAATTTGTTAATACATCAATTACATAGCAATGATAATATAGAAAATTCTTTAACCATTCGAGATACAATACATTTTCTTTTTCTGATACATTAGTACTGCTCTAGTACTTTAAGCAATGAGAATATATATGATTTAAGAAAATCTGAGCCGTCCAACTCCGGACTTAGCAAGTTAATTTGCATATATTATTCAGTATATATATAGAGACTCCTTTCCCTCTCTTACACGCACGCACGTACTTTGTTTCTAAATCAAGCAAACCCAGTCCCAGTTTCGCTATCAGCATCATTAATCCAACGTCACTAATCCTTATCTACGAAGCTAAATTCCCACACTTTTTTAGTTATTGCTGAAGCGTGCGCCAATTATACCAAGAACAACGTGGATGATTCAGAGACTATATATGGAAAAGAACAAACTCCACGTACGTACGTACGTAGTAGTCCTTCATGGCAACAGTACGTTACGTAAGTGGTTGAGTGGCAAAAGAAACCACGTACTTTTACGTCCTACCCCCGGTCTCTTTGACTTTTACGTACCATTTAATACTGATCATATCCTGAATGAATCGGATTGTAAAAGGTGCATGGCTGCCGATTAGGCATGGTCTAGTCGACTGCAAGGAATTACTTTATCTTCTTCTGAGTTAAATCTCCTAATCCTTCCCAATCACTATATAAAACGTGTGCAATTTCTTTTGACTACGTACCTAGAGTAAACTCGACTAACTTCGGATTTGTGATTCCTTTATCCTCCCTCCCTCTCTCTCTCTCTCTCTCTCTCTCTCTCTCTCTCTCTCTATATATATATATATATAGATCTCTCTCTTTTTGGTCTCTTTGGTCTCTTTTTTTATTTTTCTTTTATTCACTTTTTTCTTTTTTCTTTATTATTTCCTAATGCGACTTTTTTCTTTTTTTTTGGAAGTCCTGGCTGCTTCTACAATATAAGCTTAGTTCATTTTGCTTAATGAATGAAACGAATGGCATGCTATCGTTTTTTTTAAAAAAAGATGACTGTAGAGAGAGTATTACTCATGTGTGAATTTTGGATGTGATCTACTCTGCTGGGCTTATTTTAACTGTACTATGTACGAGAAGTACCACTTATATAACTAGTTAACTGTCCAGTGTTCGCCACCAAAATGAATACAGAGGCCGCATATTGAGCTTAAATATTCCTAGCTAGGAGAGCAACTTTGTGTTCCATTGTTAAAGGATAACCTTGAACCTTTTACAATTTTCTTTTTTGAATTATATAACTTTTCTAATCTCCATTTAGTTGATTGATTACAAAGACTAAAGCAAGCAACTAATTCTCGTCTCGTTTGGATCATATATACATACATAAATATAGTTAAGACATTATACTATCGATATTATATAAATAATGCTTATCATTAATAATATATTATTGATATTATATAAATGAGATATTGAGAGAGAAAATATTTTTTGTTGTCAAAAGTTTCATTTACTCCTCTAAGATAGGAATCCATATATTTATTCTTAAAAGTTTTGATAATTAGTAAATTTTCTTCTCTTTCCATTTATCGTCCTTTGGCTCTTTGAAAAATATATTTACCTGTGTACATAGAGAGAGAGAGAGAGAGAGAGAGAGAGAGAGAGAGAGAGAGAGAGAGAGAGAGAGAGAGAGAGAAGCTTTACATGTACTCAACAGAGGAAATAATCAATCCGATGCACATATATAATTAACTATTTTCAAACATTACAAAGTAAGTACACATTTCACATTGTAAATCGGAAACACATCATCCAACGCATGCACCAGCCCTATCTCGATCTACAGAGATGCAACTATCACTTCACATCTTATACAATTCACGTACGTATCTATCCATCAGCTTACTATAACTTTTCTACTAATGAACAAACCCCCAGAAGAGACCCAAACCAAAAAAGAAAGAAAAAAAAGAGGACCTGTATAGCTAAGATCATCTTAGAGACCGGAAGTATAGGGAACACCGGTCGCCGGAATCCACGAATCCCCATTCAGGAACCTCCCGGCGGTGAATTCCCCGGCCACCGCCGCACTCGTTATGACGTGGTACCCCGGCCATTTCACCCGCCTGGCCTTGCCGGCTCCCGGCCCGCTGTTCCTGTACTCTCCGTAGTACAATGTCCTCAGCGCGAAGCTCCCGCTCCACTCGAGCCACCCCGCTGGATCGATCAGGCTATCGAGCGACGTCTTCATCACCACCGTTCTCGAGTATTCGCGCCATGGCCGGCCCAAGTACGTCCTGAACGATCCCTGCACCGGCTTGAGGTCCGACGCCGCCGTGATCTCCGAGCCGTAGATGGATATCCCCGTGTTCTCGTTCGGGTCAGACCGTCCTTGGGCCGTCACGGTGTTCTCCTGGTTTGCTAGCGGCTTTCGCACGAATATGTTGCAGCTCTGGAAGACGACTGCAGCGTCGCCGAAGATGAAGTCGACCGTACCGTAGATGTCGCAGTTGCGGTAGAACTGACGCTGCGAGTGGACGTAGAGGGTGTCCTGGTAGCCCTCGAAGCTACACCGATAGAAGACCGAGTGGTCCGACCCCGACCGAAGGGCAACCGCCTGATACTTCTGTGGCCCGGCCGTGTTCCGAAACGTCACGTCCCGACCAATGAAGCCATCTCCAACAACCACTACAATTGCCATGAGGAGACCAATAACATCAAATTAATTATGTAGTTAAATATATATATATATATATTATCCTTAATTTTACAAGCTTTTACAAATTACGTACTGATCATGTAGGTAAATTTAGCTCTCTGAATTATTCAAAGACCAATCACGTTTTCGGCCATCACGTGCATGGTAAATAACTTGTTTCTCGATCGAGCATGCAACAAAAGAGATAAATATATGGCCTTCTAAAAACCCTAGAGTTTGGTGCAGGTAATTTCAACTAAGCACGAAATTAAATCTGTGATGACGACAAAGAATGTTTTTTTTTTGAAAAAAAGATAGCATGCTACCCGCTTCATTCATAAGAAGTATGAACTACACTACAGGAGTGAGGCAACTAGGGTTTCGGAGAGCGAAAAAAATAAATAAATAAAATAAAATAAAATAAAAACATTATGATACAGGAAAAAAGTTAAGCGGACAAAGAGATCTGTCTTGCTGGAATAAGATAATCTCACTCCTTCAGTAGCTGCTTAATGTTGTATGTTACAAGCAAAGGGTTCGATTGTATGTTTCTAAAAATTGAATCATTTCTTGCCTTTCAAATGGACGACAAAGAATATTTAACCAACTAACCAAAGGTTGCGGAACGGAACGTTGTGGATCCATCTTTTACGTTCCGGCTACCGGTGACGATCGTCGCGCCGATTCCATCTCCGATCAGCATGAGGTTCTTCGCCGACTCGGTGACCTGCACATTTTCGTTGTAAGTGCCGGCCTTAACATATATGACATATCTCGAAGTGCCGCTCCGTCGCTTCGCGGACGCCGCCACAGCGGCGGAGATGGTCGTGTAATCCCCGGACCCGTCTTTTGCCACCACGAGATTTGCTTTCATCGATGAGGTTGAGGACTGCAGAAGTCTGCGGTCCGCCGGTTTGATCCATTTTGGAAACCCACTAGAAAGCAAGCGTCGGTTCTTACCGCGCGACTCGACCGTCACCATTGCCTTATTAATGGCTAATAAGTTGCTAAGAGATTCGGTTATATGGTTGGACACAAAGGGTGAAGAAGAGAAGTGGTGTAGAGAACTGAGTTCAAGGAAACCGTGACGACACGATTGTTGGTTCGCCATTGCCGCGCTTAGCCAAGTTTGAGCATCATCACTGGGTATGGAATAGATCGAGCTATTGAGCTTGTTAATGGTGTCCTCGCTTAGCTCTAAGCAGTCGGCCCAGGCCGACTTGGCTCGGTCGTCGAGTGAGCTAACGTCCAAAGCCGACGCGAGACGATGCGCTAGAACGGCTCGGTCGAGGGTTGCTTGAAGAACCAAGTTGTGGAACTTGGACTTAGTTTTGGATTGAGCAAAGAAAGAGCTAGGGTTTAGCATTGAGGTACAAATTTGAGGATAAGGAGTTTGGCTACATGATAGTATTGGGGCACAGGTTACCACCCTAAAGGCCAAAAGGAGAGAGAAAACAAGGAGTTGGGTGAGTAACATGGCCATAGTTAATTTAGCTATATATGAACTATGAAGGATTACTGGGCCCTCTATATATGTATAGAGAGATACATATATATATATATATATAAGGAGGGTTACCTCCTTTATATATATATAGGCGTATATATAGCTAGTGAGCCAATTATATCGGACACTGCGAAGGTTTTAGATTTGAACAAAGTTAGGTGGTGTTTGAACAATGATCTATTGCGTGCATGCATGGTTTCCGTGAATAAGCGTTACATTAGATTGATTTTGGATTTTTTTTATTCTTTTTATTAAAAATGATTAATTACGTCCGTTTTGAATTAATTGGCTCGAACATTTGAAGCACATGATGTAGTGTAGCGTAGCATATCCACAGGTTTGTTGGAGGTCACGTCGAACCTGGTTTGTGAGGACTTTAGTTATATACGGACATACATTATGTAGGAAACAGTATCTTTCTTGGAAAAAATTAGAAATCATCTTTCTTAGCACAGTAGGTAAAAATGTTGACCATTAAGACTTAAGTTCAAAACTTAATTATTTTATATTTTTAACTAAATTTATTTTTTGAAAAAAAAAATGAAACGAATAGCATACTATATATCTTTGTATAAAAGAATTTTATTTTACATGCTATTTAACTGTAAATATTAATAAGTAAGTAATAAATTATTTGTTAATCGTGTCAACTAGCTTGCATCAATTTGGACTTAAATATGTATTGCATCGATTTTGGCGATTCGTTTATGCTGGAAACTACCAGGCCCCAATACATATATATATATATATATATATATATATATATATATATATATATATATATATATATATATATATATATATAGAGAGAGAGAGAGAGAGAGAGAGAGAGAGAGAGAGAGGGCTACTATACTATTATGAGTAGTAGAGCCCTACTACTCATAAGTTGTTTTCGATGATAGAGCTTAGAGATCGACGATCCACTCCGTTAAATATGATCTAGAGTATTTAAAACTTCTAGAAAATAAATTTCGTAATTTTTCGAAATCATTACCTTACGATCAAATGTTCACAAAATTGACAATTTTTAACGGCCGATATGGGATACTTGCTAGTTTAACGGTGTAAAAGAATTGAAATAGGTTGAATTTTTGATAGAAAATTCTATTCACTGCCTAGATAAAGATCAATAACTCCAATCTTAAATTGAAGGATCCGATCATCTATTTTTAGGACGTCGTTCGATTTTGACCATTTATTTTATGCCCGCTTGATGGACTTTGTTATGATTTTGAAAAATTACGAAATTTATTTTCGAAGTTTTAAATACTTTAGATCATATTTAACGGAGTGGATCGTCGATTCGAAAGTTTTATCATCGAAAATAATTTATGAGTAGTAGGGCTCTACTACTCATAATATAATAGTATATATCTCTCTCTCTATATATATATATATATATATATATATAGAGTCACTATCCTTTTAATAGAAGATATAGCTTTTGGATCAATTCTTTTCATCATTTTTAACCATTGGATTAAATACTATAACCACTCTATATCGAGCTATATATCATATCTATACCTCTGATATATCTATCTAAAGGTTAAAAACTGATGGGATGAGTCTTTCTCATATTAATATGATAGTAGCAGCCTATATATATATATATATATATATATATACATCCAACCTATCAGTTTGCGTGTACGTATCAAAATTATACAAACTCGATCATAATTAATATGTGTGAATTATACATGAAAATCAGTTGAAAATCCCTTTAATTATTTGATTAGTTCTCGTATGCTTGGGTAGGTTTTGGACTCAATTAATTAGCTCCGCACCTGAACAGTACAATTAAAATCGTTAATTGTTTGTGTGCTCTTTAATATTTAGAATTTGTTTTTAAAAAAAATATTTAGAAAAGCTCAGCACGTCATCTGTTTTAAAGTACAATAAACATATGAACTTAGCTACATTAATTGTGAGGCAACTGAGCCTCAAATTAGAAAAGAAGAGAGTAAAAACAAAAAAGAAACAGAAAAAGAATTCAGAAACAGATAAAAGAACTCACCAAATCGGACCGACTTTTCTAAATTCCTGATTCCTCCTGCCGACAATCTTTAGATTAGATTACATTAATTCAAACCAGTACGTACTAATCATCCATACAAATGCATGTCAAAAATCAAGTAGATTAATTAAGGTTCAGTTTAATTTAGGCTCTTGCATGGGTTAAGGTAGTTTAATTGTTGAACAAAAAATGTTAACCAAAACTTATTTGCGCTTAATTAATCAGGTTTTACCTTGTGATAATAAACCAGTGATCGATGCAGCTGCTTTTCAAATTTGACCTGTAGACCAGATGGAATATATATGTAAATTCTAAATTGCTATTTCCACTTCGAGGTATGAGATGGTAGTTGATAACTAAGAATTTTATTTTCTTTCAAACTGTACGTATCGATCTCTTTCTTAATCATTTACCTTTATTTTTGTTTATAATTGTTATCCAGTTATAATAAGCCTTAGCTTAATTGGTTTCAATTTGACCATTTATTTCATAGACCATATGCGTGTGAGTTCATGGTTAGCTATATAATTAATTGCAGCACTTAGCCATGTTCGAGCATCATGGTTAGACTTTTTTTTTTTTTTTTTTGATTAAACAGGGAATCCCCTATTTGAGAGCTAGAGAACATAATACAAGGTAATAGGAGAGCAAAGTAGAGGCCTTACACGCCTCCAAATCTCCCTAACCCCTCAAGTAAGAGTTCCAAAGATTTACAGAGGATAACACTATATTTTCCACAACGTCGCTTCCTTTGGTAAATTGTGTCCTCGGCTAGCTCCAAGCAATCGGACCATGAAGAGCTAACCAGATTCAGTCGTCAAGTGAACCGATTATAGCTGGTGGGCTCGCACGGCTCGATCCATGGTCGATCGAAGGACTAAGTTGCGAGAACCGATCCAGGTTTTGGCTCGTGTAACGTGGCTAGCTAGTGCCTAACAGTGGTTTGAACAGCTGAGGATGACGAGTTTAATTAGATGGGTGCATGATAATATTATTATTGCTTCACGGGTCACTAATGGCCCCTTTAATGATCTTATTAATTAGAAGGAAAGGGGCAAAAAATATGTGTCAACAGGTTTGCTATATGAAACTATAACACTTTTGAATAGTGTTGAATGGTTGGTGGTAGAGGGATTAATTGAGCTTTGAATATCAAGACCAAGAGAGAAATATGCAATTTGGAATAGCATGCAAGATCCAACTCGACCCTATTCAGATTCTAAGAAAATATGTCATGTCACGCTTTATTAGTTAAATTTAGAATTAGATTGTGGAAGGGGGATATACAAAATAGTATAGTTGTCCTAAGATTTAGTGATGCATAAATAACGCCATTGGTTTGTGGAGTTGGTGGGATAAGGATCTTGAAAGTAAATAGGAACATGAAAGTTAATTATATGCTCACTGTATGCGCAGTAGTGAGTTTAATTTCGTGTCTATTGCGTCCATTGGTAGTAACCAATTAGGAGGTTAATCAATTGCAATGCAATCAAATTGGGTTAGTTAGGTATGTTTTAATTGTCTTGTTAGTGTACGCTAACTACCGTAAGTATAGAAATTAAGTAAAGATCCCAATGGATGTGAGATTCGTCTGGGATAAATGGATGACAGGGAAAGGTACACAGTCTACTCGAACTAGACTGACCAAACTTATAGTTAGTTGGTGGGTCATTTAGACGGTAAGAAATAATATTATTTTTAGAAATGCTAACACCGACCCCCTACTAGCAGTTAACGAGATTAGGCAATTGCGCTGATCCAGTGGAACGAACATTGCTCGACTAAACAACACTGCTCATACGCACCCTTTTTTTCCCAGAAGGTTATTATCTTACAGGGTATAGTTTAATTCATCTTTTTAATAAATGAATCGGATAACACGTTAATTTTTTCTAAAAAAAAGTTTCCAATGGATAATTAGTGTAATCTTTGTCACAAACTAATTAAAGGCCAAAGGGCTAGCTCACAGGTTATTCGAACATGATTATGCTTTGGTGACCAAAATATCTTCCATAAGTATATATATATATATATATATGAGGGAAAAGAAGGTTTTCAGTGTAATTAAACTCGTTGAACTTTCTTAAAGTTTTAAAAAATATTTGGTGATGCTTCTTTGCTATTTGTTTAGCAAAGAAATATTTTCAAAATGATATTGCTTTGTATAGCGCGCGATATTAGTTTTTCAAATAGGTACAATACAAATATTATGCTACTAAGTTTCAAATATCGAGTAATATAGGCCTACATGTGACCAAATCAAGTTAAGATAAAATTATTTCGTGCGCGCAGGACGAACCCATCTTGGGGCTCCAGCTTCGGCCCGTTTTATTCATAACATCGGCCCATTCATTCTTTTTTTGTAGCATTAAGCCCAAAAAGTTTGGTCTATTATGGGCTGAGAGCCCATCTTGGATTGAGGTATATATAGCTTGGCCTTTCCCTGGGCTTCTTTACCTGGCTTGAGTTTACACAGGTTAAAAAAAGAAAAAAGAAAAAAAAAAGGGTAGCTACTCTTATACATTGGATTCCTTGCAAAAGCCTATACTGATATATATACTGTCCCAGAAGTCGGAGACTGAAATCTCAATTTTGTTTTCAGAAATACACACTTAGAAGGTTTGAAGACAAGCAAGATAGCACTCCGAGCATATAGCAGTTTGATCTGGAAGCAAAATCTCTCCAAGGGTATTTTAGACAGTTTGATCTAGAAGCAAAATCTCTCTAAGGGTATGTCAGAAGTCCGAGACTCAAAACCTCTATTTTCTAAGAAGTGCACAAATAAAGGTTTGAACATTTGACGACGACCTGGATTGCACTCCGAAATAGAGAGAGTATCTCAGAAGTCGAAGACTCAAACCTCTATTTGGTTAAAGAGGCACGCGTAAAAGTCTAAACCACCGACAACCTAGATAGCACTCTAAGGTATAACTAACTAATTTGCGCAATCCATGTTAGTACATATGTAGCAATTTGATCTGAAAACAAAATCTCTCTTAGGGGCGTCTCAAAGATCGGAGACTCGAACCTCCATTTGGTTAGAAATGCACGTGTAAAGGTCTCTACACTTGACAACTTAGATTACGCTAGCTCCGAATTATAACCAACTAATCTGTGCAATCCTTCTTAGTCTATACAGCAGTTAAATTTGGAAATAAGATCCTCTTTCTTATGTCTCATCTCATCAACCTCTCTCTCTCTCTCTCTCTCTCTCTCTTAAATGGGGCTCAAACCGATTTATCCTGCATTAATTCCACCTGAAAAGTGATTAATGTGCTATTCCGCCTTAATTAAAGGGTACAATGTTACCTACATGGTGAGGTGATTAATGAGCCATTAATAGTTTCTATTGATCGACCATCTCTAGAGCAAGTAGCAAAAGGCTGAGTAGTTGATATCCGAGGTCTCAAATTCGAATCCTAGTTTATTCACATTTCTAGCTAAGTTTATTTCTAAATGAAATAAGTGAAGCAGGTAGCGTACTAGCTATCTCTTTAAAAAAAAAAAAAAATCTATTGGACTCAAATTAAAAATGAAAATTCCCTTCTTTTAATTACCCAAGTATTACGATTTTCGAAACACATTAAACATAGTCACTATGTCCAATCCCCCCAGTGTCCAATAAATATTCATTACTATTTCCAATCCTTTTTCTTTTGCTCTTTACACCTTTAGATGAACAGCATCTCTCCCCTCTTTGCTCCACCTCTCCAATTTCCTCCTTTATTTGAGCCTTTCTCTTCTTTATAGAGAACAAATGCCCTACTTTATTATAGATGAGTTATCATCTTTTTCAACTTTCCAGCTCACACCCACATGATAGATATTGCAATTAATTTCTTCACGTCGATCTCTTGACATTCATTTATAACTCAAAGCAACTTTAATAATCTCTTTGTACTTAATTAGTTGTAAAATATGTGTAACTGCTGAGTACACTTTGGCATTGAGATAACCAATTAAGCCACTGATGATGATGATGATGATAATCATAATACCCACCTAATGCATGCATATCAAATTGAAGGACATGTTAAAATAAGCCACCAATAAAAGAAAGAAACAAAAAAATGAAGGAAACACGAATACTTGCAACGTCAAGTGAGTTGATTAATTACATCGAATAGTTCATGCATGATTTCGAGTTTTCATTTAAAGTGAACTAGAAGGGGAATTAAACTTCTTTTATAATGATGCTAGCTCAAGATTAATCCTGTAGCAGTAGTGAGCTTCTTAATTTCGACCGTTTTTGTGAATTAAATTGTTAACAGCAGCTAAAAAAATATATAGTAGCAGTTTCGGACCAACTACTGAAAGATAATATTCTATTATTGATTGATAATAACTCCTTGTTGGTGGTTAGTGGTTATTAAATAAATAATAAGATCCAATAAAAGTCTCTATGACTAACAAAAGTTGGTACAAACCTTAAGGGAACTTTGGCATGTGGTGGCTTTAATTTATATATGTGCTTCATGTTTACGAGCATACAAAATTAATGATGTTTCCTCACCTCTATTAATGTGTGAAATAATCAAATACATTGTTTACAGCAATGGAATTAATCTACTTTGTCATTGTAGTAACGTACGGTTCATAATGATTTCTTCATGCTGATCGATCTTAATTAGCATATGTAATCATTTGCTTTATGACATGCTATTAACTTACGTGAAAAGTACTATTTGAGGAAAATAATTAAATTTTCATCTCAAAAGTTTTTTTTTATTTAATTAGCTCAAGATATAAATGATGCGATACAACTACTATGTAGAGAATCACCAAACTTTGATTCTATATATGGTTTGTTTTTAGATATATTTTTTGACCTGATTTTCGAATTAGAACATGCATACTCAAAGCTAAACGGCATGGACATGGTGGGCATGTACTTTATCTTAATGGCTTCAATTCACTCTGAGTTGGCTCCATTAGTTGTATTAAAACACTGTTTTGACTTATAAAACCATACCTAATAGACGTGCATCGCAACGCGGCTTTTTTAAAATGAATCAAAATGAAACTGCTGAGAATAAAATTATATCCATCCAATTTGGTGGACATAGAATGAGGGAAACAACCAGGCATATTCTAGCTTACATTTAAGTTCATTATATTATTATTAAGGGGTGGTGTGAGATCACAGCTCAGATTATTGATGTGAGAGAGTGATTGCAATTATTGTTAATGAATAAAAATCCATATTTCTATTATTGCATCCAATAGCACGCGAATTTTGAAATAAATAAATAAATAAATAAATCAGAAGCTGAAGATGAACTTTAGCTCCTCCTCGATCTGATTATTTACCAAAAGTAGCATATAAAATTAATTTGGGGGTGAAACAACACCTAGAGGTATAAAGCAAACCTGGTCAAAAATGAAAATCTTTAAAAAGCATCATTCACTTTAGAGCTTTCTTGGTGAATAATTTGCTCCGTTGTTTCTGCATCTTTCCCAGATTCTGTTCACTGCAAAGATGAGGCAAAGCAGAGAAAAGAGTGGAAAAAATTAAAACACAAGTTTTCTCAGAATGTTGGAAATAGAATTCCAAGCTGAATTTTAGTATGCTCTTCTAAGCTGTTTTAGATTGTTTTATTTCATCTTACATGATAAAAAAAGAGTACTGTAGAGATATCGAATCCGAGTGATCACTTTGTGTGCTAATACTTCACAAGAGCATAAAGTTGGACCAAGGCTCAAAATGTGACATTTAGATGGTCAAATGGTAATTTTCCCTAAGACTTGCACCAGAATAGAGCTGAACCCAACAACTTCATATATAATTAGCCAGGAAGATACTAAATAAATAAATCAGCTGCAGGTGTAACTCCTCAAAAGTTATCATAACACACCCAAATAATATTAGCCTATTGGGACATAATAAATGCGAATGAAACTTGCAAGAATAACAACAGCTCACCAAACTGAAAAAAGTCTTAATGCGGCATTGTACAAACCTAAACAACATTACAAATATTAACAACAACGCGACATGCAGAAAACAGTAGCAACGACGTAATTACATCAAACCTTGCCCACCACATTATCACTTTCACCCTCTTTTAACCACCTAGAAAGAATAACCTAAGATGAAGAGTTAAAAAGTAAGCAAAACAAACAACAGATTGATTGAATGCAACACACCATCGTAGCATCAAGACCCTGCAGAAGTTCAAGAATTGGAAGAAAACTTACGCGAACACCGGAGAAGATGAAATATTTAGGTTAAGCCAAATCAAAGAATCGAATACCGACGATAATGTGGTTAGGTGGGATACATGGCAAACGTTTGGTCAGTCAAAATCCAACAGCCTGTAGTTCGGAAATCATTGACGGTGATCGGTCCGCGGATTCGATGGTTTCGTGGCCATTTTGCTGTCGGCGTCTCTCGCCAGAGCCCAAGCTCGATGCCCTAATTTCCTCAATCCGGATCACCACCTCGGACATCGTCGGGCGCCTGTCTGGATACTGCTCTGCGCAGTCCAACGCGAGCTGCAATAGCTCCATCATTTCCTGCTCCACATGCTGATCCCTCAGCAGCTCCACATCAAACACCTCAGCTGTCCACTCCTCACGGACCACCGATTGGACCCACCGTGGCAGGTCAACACCCTCGTCATTGAGGACTGCATGGGCCGGCGCTTTGCCGGTGAGAAGCTCCATTAGGAGCACACCGAAGCTGTACACGTCGGCCTTTTGAGAGATCTTGCGAAGGTCGGTGACTTCAGGGGCCCGGTAACCGGAGGCCCGGGTTGGGGCAGCAGCCAGGCCAACCAGGTGAGCCAGGCCATGATCGGAGACGCGGGCGTCCGACGGCCCGGAGAGGAGGATGTTGGAGGACTTTATGTTGCCGTGCGAGGCTTTCGGGCTGGTCGAGTGGATGTATTGGATTGCCTGGGCCGCGGCGAGGGCGATACCTGATCTCGCAACCCAATCCAACGGGGTGCGGCCAGATCCTCTATTCCCTGTATAATTAGATAGTTATATTATAAGTAATAAGAAACTTAAAAAGAGTCTGGTAGGGATACAATGAAATTCAGTTCAAAAATAGAATTGGTCGAATTCATTTAGAAGCGATTTTTTTTTTAAAAGAAAATTGAAAATAATTGGAGCTCGGTCAAATCAAACTCTCTTCCTTTTTTTGTTGGTTGGTAAAAAAAATGGAAATAGGTTCAATGTATCTACCTATCCCAACTAATCCTTACCGGCAACATGACTATTCTTAGCATAGCAATTTGTGGATATTGGTAAAAATATCACTACTGATCAAAATTCTACCTAAAATCATATTGATTTACGAGAAATCCCACAAAATTCTTAAATCAATTTAATCCGAACAACAAATTTACAAAAACATTAGAATCTAAAATCCTTATTAGAATTCTATGATTTGAAGCAGGAAACTAGATATTAGAGAGAGAGGGAAAAAAAGAAGAAAAAAAAAAGGAGAAGAGTGGTACCGTGGAGTGAGGATGAGAGGCTTCCCATGCTCACGTACTCATAGACGAGAAGCTTCTCATCCTTGCTGAAGTAGTATGCTTGGAGGGGAACCAAATTGGGGTGATCCAACGAGGCGACGGCGCCGATCTTGTCCCTGAACTCCCTCTCCGGGAGGTTGGAGTCCTTGAGCCTCTTCACCGCCACCACAGGGCCCATCTCGAGCACCGCCTTGTACGTCGTCCCGAACGTCCCCTTTCCCAACACCTCCGCCGAGGCCCGGAGGAGATCCTCTAGGTCGTAAACCCTCGGCCCCGGCCCCAAGAACACCAGCTTCTTCCCCCCGCTCGGGGCCGCCGCCGGAGCCAGGGCGGGCGCCGCCCTCGCCGCCCCGTAGCCGCCGTACCCGTTCGGCGCCCCCACCACCTCCTTATCCTTGAGCGCCATCTCCGCCACCGCCGCGTCCTTCGCGTTGTAACCCTTGCCGCCGCAGCGCCGACACAGGAGCAAGAGGAGGCCGAGCAGGAGCAGAGCCACTACGACGGATCCGATCGCAATGCCGGCGATGGCGCCGCCGGAAAGCTTCTTCCCGCCGCCTCCGCCTGAGGAGGAGGATTGCGCCCCCGGGGCGAGGGCCTGGCCGGGCGGGGGCACGGGCGCGGGCACGGGCGAGATCTCGCCGGGGCAGGGGCCGAGGGGCCCGCCGCAGAGCGGCATGCCGAGGAACGAGCTCGCGGACATCCGCCGCAGCCCCTCGGGCACCGATCCGTTCAGCTGGTTGTAGGAGACGTTGAACGCGCCCAGCGAGGTGAGGTTGAGGTCGGGGATCTGCCCCGTGAGCCGGTTACTCTCAAGGTAGAGCGTCTTCAAATGGGTCATCTTCCCGAACTCCGGCGAGATCTCGCCGGAGAAGCCGTTGTCGGCGAGGTTGAGGCGGACGAGATTGGTGAGGGAGAGGAGCCCCGCGGGGATCTCGCCGGAGAAGAAGTTGCGCTGGAGGTTGAGGTTGCGGAGCTCAAGGAGGGCGGCGAGGTCGGAGGGGAGTGGGCCGGAGAGGGCGTTGAAGCGGAGGGAGAGGACGCGGAGGGCGGTGAGGTTGCCGAGGGTGGAGTCGGGGATGGGGCCGCGGAGGGAGGACCCGGGGAGGTGGAGCTCGGCGACGCGGCCGGAGGAGCACACGACCCCGGTCCAGTTGCACGTCGCAGACGAGGCGCTCCACCGGAGGGCGGGGCCGACGGCGGCGGCGAAGGCGAGGAGCGCCGCGCGGTCGGAGTCGAGGTCCGGTGCTCCGCCGACGAGGGAGGAGAGGAGGAGGAAGATGGAGAGGAAGAGGAGGAGGGGGAGAGGAGGCGGTGAGTCCATGGGACAGCGACGAGACGCCATTGTTAGGGTTCGGGGAGGAAGAAGAGCTAAACCATGGAGACGAGAGAGGGAGAGGGAGAGGAAGGGAGGAGAACGCAGAGAGGAGAAAAAGAGGCCGCGTCTCTTTTTTTCTAATTTTTTGGGTTGAAGCGGTACCAAAACCCTACTATTACACTTTTTTCCTTCTACAACAACAATAATAATAATTAGTGGTAGGGGATGTAATAATGTAATAAAAGAGAAAGTGGGGGAAGGCTAACTCAAGGCGACATTTTAATTGCTGTACTGTTACTGTCCGAGAGTCAGAGGATGGGGACTACGGGGAAGAACGATTCTACGCTGCAAATTTGAACAGAGTGAAGAAAATTTCCCGCAATTGGTCGGCCGGCTTTTGAACAGAGTGAACTCTGATCGAATATGATCCTTTTCATTTTTTGTGTTTATTTCGACAAGGACGGTTTATTTCGACAAGGACGAATACTATTACACTTTTAAATTAAAAAAAACTGTTCAATACGTTATCATTATTGGAATTAATTAAGTCCAAGCGTACGATGAGCTATATAAAAAAAAAAAAAAAAATTTGATGAGAAGCTCTTCAAAAGAGGTGGCTCCATGGAGAAGTAGAATTAAAATCAAAATATATCCCCTAACCAAATGGGATAGGGTTAGGAATAGATCTTTATCTTCCCTTTATATCCCAACGCTAATTTTTTATTCGAGAATAGTAGTTCTCGGTTATCTCCACTAACATCTCCATTTTCTATATAAAATTATTTAATATTTTTCTTATTCTCGAAAATAATCTAATTTTCATCCAAGCATTATTTTTCTTATTCTTATACTTATACCCCATCTCTCCGTAATAACCATTTTTTTCGCTTAAATTGTGTTAAAGATTCCGCTTTTACATGGCGCTACGGGCGCATGTCTTAGTCATGCGTTGAATCGCGCGAGGCCACGCATACTACGCAATGAGTCATACGTGGCCGAGAATACACAATCGTAATTCTATGCAATGAGTCACAATCAGACTGGTCAAGCCGACGCTTGTCAACTTGCATTGGCAAGAATTTGTCAAGGTATTTCAAGTTCTGAATGTGACAATGGTTACGTCAACGATCCACGCTTTTATTTATATCCGAACCAAACGATACCAAAATATATAATTCTATAAGAATATTTTTTATGTATTATATAAAAGTTTATACGATCTAGACGCTTTGTCTAGCTAACAATTTGTGAAAACTAAAAAAATATATATATATATATTATAATAAGCATCCAAGGTGCTGTTACATAATAGTAGTTGAATAATCAATATTTTAAAGATTTTTAAAAAATGTGAACATTATTGGGGCCCATTTTACCATCCGAGGGAGACCGAGACTTAGGAAAATGCCTTATCGTAACGGTTCGGTTTAAAGCAAAAGGAAAAAAAAAAAAGAAAAAAAAAAAGAAAGAGAACATTCCACTGTTGGACGCGGTCGCACCTGGGCCTGGCAACAAATAGCGCGTTATGTGTGGACCCCACCTAAGGAAGAAAATTAATCCCTACGCCGGGTCCACCACGTAATTCATGCACCGGACCCGCGTAAATGCAAGACGATGCTGATGCGATCATGCGACCGGGTGAGCGGATCAAAAAGGAGTCGGCGTTGGGATCGGGGGATCGCCGTTTTGCACGAACGTCCCCGGACGCGGGAATCCTTGGGAAAGCCGTATTCGATCAGGGCCGTCCGTCCACCGATAGTTCTCGGCAGTTCAACGGACGGATCTCATCGGGTACCACGGCTCACCATTGCCTCGTCGTTTTATATTTTTTCCACTTCTCGTCATTTTACTACACCCGTGTGGATGTGGACTATGTCTGTACTAACAAAAAAAAATATCATAATTCCAAATCTATAACATAAATAAATAATTTTTTATTCAAGATAATTACTTATATATCTCTTGAAATTTTGAAAATATTTTATTTATATTTTTTTCTTTTCAATATATTCCTTATATATATTTTTTTCGTTACTTTAAAATATTCATACAGTTATGTTCCGTTAAGTTAACTTGGATTAAATATGAGTTAATTACCTACCAGAGTTAAAAAATAAAATAAAATGCCTCTCTTATTCTTAACTTAAGAAGAAAAAAAAAAGGCTAAATTACATAAAATCCTGTCAAAATTCGATTTTTAATTTTTTTCTCTGTATTTAAAAACCTACACTTTGCCTCCTTGTAAAATAAAAAATGTCCACTTTCTCCCTACCGTTACTGCTATATTAGGGTTTCGTTAAAAAATAATTTTTTATACCAAAAAATACCCCTACGTTCTTTCCTAGTTGCTTCACCTCCCTCCGCCTCACCGCCGCCTCGCCCTCGCCCTCCCCTGCATCCCCTTCACCCTTCTCAGCCACTCACCCTCGCATGCCTCTCCATCCATGCCCACTCCGATCTCCTCGAAGAACGGAAGAGTAAAGACGACGAGCGAACGAGGTTGTGGCGCTCGCCCTCGCATGCCTCTCCGTCCATGCCCATTCGATCTCTTCGAAGAATGGAAGAGGATGGACGACGGCGGAGCAAGATTGGGAGAGAAGACGAAAATGATGAGGGGCATTTTTGTCATTTTGTCACGGTATACTCCTGTAAATATTTCTCATTTTTCAAGGGGGCAAAGTGTAGGTTTTTAAATGACAGAAGGGAAAGTGAAAAAACAGGTATTGATAAGAATATTTTCTGTAATTTAACCAAAAAAAAATATTGATGATAATAAAATGTTATATTTAAAAAGTTTAAAAATTAAAATATTTTTTGTAACCCTAAGCAAATAAAAAAAATCAATGACAGTGAAGAACATATTTGAAAGGATAAAATAGTAATTTCATACAGATAATATATATTGCTAAATAGAATTTGACCCTAGAGATATATTTGAAATAGATTAAAACGTAAAAAAAAATATTAAAAAAGATAAATTAGAAAATCAAAAAAAAAATTCTAAAATTATATAAACAATTACCCATTTTTATTATTATTTAAAATATAATGTAATTTAATAAAATTTTTATGCAGAAAAACTGTGAGGGAGAGAATGCACCGGAGGACGATGAGAGAGCAGACAAGAGTGGTGGGGTCCAGTGATCACGTGGATGGTGCCGTGGCAGACAGCTGCGAGGAATTTCCTCTGCTATGAATAGGAAGTCTTCTGTATTATTTTTTGCCCTGTATAATCATAATCAATAATAAATTAATTATATTTTCTAAAAAATATAACTAAAATATTTTTTATATTTATGATAATATAATTTCATTTTAAAAAATTATTTGATTGATTAGAACGTCACGTTATTAATACAATAATCGATTTTTCGTTCTCAGTGGCAATGATTAGTTTTCTCAACTTGGGTGGGCTGTCAGTCTGTCACCACTCCTGACGGTGCCACTAACGCGTGAGTTAGTTTAATTAGTTAGGACGCTTTAATTTTTCTAGTCGATGACAAAAAAAAAAAAAAAAAACATGTATAAAATTTATCTAAGATCAATTTCAAAATAACTATTAAGATCTGGAGTATCCGCGTACCACTTAAGGTCAAAGTGTTCTGCTGGCTTGTTCTGAAGAAAAGATCGTCGACAACTGATAATCTTGTTAAGATAGGGTGGACTGGGGATACAATTTGTGTATTGTGTAGGGCCCACAACGAGACTGTGGATCACCTATTCACTCAATGTGCTTTTCTCCGGTTTATCATGGTAATGGGACTTGAGGATGTCCACGCTGAGGAAATAGGTGAGGATGTCCTGGTTGTTTGGGACAAGTGGAGGGGTAAGACTCCGGCGAGCGGTACGGGTAATAGTCTCGCCGGTTTGATCGCTTGCTGGTGGACTATTTGGAAGGCTAGAAAAAATCTTATTTTTCGCCAGATGCAGTTCGACCCTTTTGTAACTGTCCGTCAACTCAAAACCCTGTTAGCTTCGTGGATGGATCTACTTTGAGTTTTTTTTTTTTTTTTTTTTCGCGAGGCTCTCGTTGCCTCACCTCTCGTAGCCCAAATTCATATATTCAATAAACGGGGAGTAGCGTCTACCTTTCCTCAAAAATACTATTTGATTTATTTAAAATTTTAACCTAAAGTTTAAACTAATTATTTATTTTAATAAATTTGTAGTTGTAAAGACTGTATGAAATATACTAACTAGATTTATAAAGATAAATAACATATTTAAAATTTAAAATTAAAATATTATTAATAGATCCAAATTAAATAAATTGAGAGAATGAATAGCCATATTAAAATTTTAAAATATTGGATCGTCAATTCGAAATAATTTACAGCTCAACGAAGTTAAATATATTTTTACTAACATTTATTGTAGTCAAAGGTAAAATTAAAAAAAATGCCTGTATCTCATAAGATATTGGTACCAAAATGCATCTGAAATGGTAACGCAAAGCAGATCTAAAATTTGAGACATTTATTAGGCAACATAGTATTCTATTGCCATAGGACTGAATAAAAGGTACCGTGGCAAGAAAACATGCGTATTTATTAACAACCCACAAAAAATTATACACACTTACAGTTACATATGAAGGGGCCAAAATTGTACGAGTATCCTCCCCAAACTGTTTAGTTTGGGGAGGTTGCGGATGGGCGCCGCGTGGCCCACGCGCGCCCATCCTCGCCCTCCTCTTTCCTCTGCCAACTTCTTTTTCTCTCTCTCTCTCTCTCTTTCTAAAAAACGGAGTTTTTTTTTTTTTTTTTTTTTTGGTTTCTGAGAGTCGTGATGGGCGCCGCGCACCACGGCATGGTCCCCACACAACTTGTTGGGGACAATGCTCAGAAAATTTTTGCCCCATATAAAGTTACTAATTGACTATTTACACCTAGATTCTCCCAGTACAATAAAAATTTAATGCGGACAACTGGATGGCCTTGTTTTTAACAATTTTTTTATATAAGGAAAGATCTCTTATTTATAGGCCTAAGTCAAATAAAAGAAAAGATTTCTTATTTAAAGGCGTAAATCTTAATAGTGTGGTCTTACTAGTCGTTTTCGATGACGCTTTCGAATCGTCGATCATAAACTTGATCTGCAGATTCAAGATCTGTAAAATAAATTTTATAATTTTTCGATATCATTTGCCTAGTGATCGAAGGGGCACAAAATCAAATAATTTTAATGGTCATAGTGAGCCGTTTGAAAGTTTAACGGTGTAGAAATATCCAAATTACATGAAATTTTGATAGAAAATTCTTTATACTATATAAAACAAGATCAATATCTTTGATTTAAATTTTTAATGCCATATTATCGCGTTTTGTAAGATTTTTATTTTCAGCTTTTGATTTTTAGCCCCTTCGTTCGCTAGGCAAATAATATCGAAAAATCGCAAAATTTATTTTACTTCAAATACTCTAGATCAAGTTTAATCTAGCGATCGACGATTCGGAAGCCACAACATCGAAAACGACGTGGAAGCACGGAGCCCTCCGTGCTTCCAGAAGCATAGTAGCCTTACTCATCTTAATATAATAACAAAATTTAGTTTAAAGATATTACTAATCTAATGAATATTAGGTTTTTAGATGTGGAGGTCTCCGCGGAGGGCACCGGTGATCTCCTCGGTGGTGCGGCCTGAGGGACGGAGCAGGAGGTTGGGTTTTTAGAGGTGGAGGAGGAGGAGAGCGCGGAAGGCACCGGTGATCTCCTCGGTGGTGCGGCGCAAGGAGCGGAGTAGGAGGTTAGGTTTTTAGAGGTGGAGAAGGGAGGGCCGTTGCGGCAGAAGAGGACAGAGGAAAGAGGAAAGATTGTGCTGCACATTGAAGTAGTTCATGTCTATTTTAGAAAGTTATAATTTGGAGAAGATCATAAGTAGTGATAAGGGTATCTGCTCTCGAAGAAAATACAGCAGTTAGCTGAGGGAGGGACGAGAAGGGCGGTTGGATGCATGAAGTGGAGGTGAAGACGGTAGTATATATAATAATTCGATTGGTTCTGAAACCGAATTCGGGTCCAAATGGGATTCGCATATCAAAATTGCCTACTGACTCGAGAGTCTATTGCTAATAAAGACATTCTTTCATAAATCAGCAAAGATTGAAGCCATATATAGCCTGCCCCGATGAGCAGAAAAAGATGAATCCGAAGAGAACGTGGACGCGGAATCTAACTTAGTTCATACAATAATCAAAGTCCGATTAAATAAATAAAAACAAAACATTAAACAAAAAAAAAATACCAAGAGCTTGTTGATGATTAGGATACGACACTAGAGAATAGATTGTTGTAAGAGAACGGCGTACTCAAATATATAGAAGAGAGATCAATGCAAAATTGAATCCCGAGCAGGTGTAGAATAATAGATGCAAGTAATATGATGCTCATAATTAGCAAAGATTCAACATCAGAGAGGGGAAAAGAAAAACAAAACAAAATTATATATATATATATAGAGTTGAACTAGAATACTATCGGTAGTAAAACGGTCGTTTTACTACCGATTTGTTTTCGATGATAGAGCTTCCAAATTGATGATCGGCTCCGTTAAATATGATCTAAACTATTTAAACTATCTAGAAATCAAATTTCACGCACTTTCGATATTGTTCTTTTATCCATCAAGTGGACATAAAAATGAACGGCTGAAAATGAATACTCTTTAAAAAATGATAATAGGAGTCTTGTAATCAAGATCAAGAGTATAGATCTTGTTTTAAATAGTTTAAAGAATTTTCTAACAAAAATTCAATTGATTTGGATATCTTTACGCCGTTAAACGAGAAAACGCCTCTTATCGACCATTAAAATTATAAATTTTGAAACCGTTTGATCATTAGGCAAATGAAGTCGAAAAGATTTGAAATTTGATTTCTAAACACTTCAAATGATATAGATCATGTTCAACGGAGTCGATCGTCAATTTGGAAGCTCTATCATCGAAAACAAATCGGTAGTAAAACGACCGTTTTACTACCGATAGTATTCTAGTTCAACTCATATATATATATATATATATATATATATATATATATATATCAGTTGAAGCTTCTTTGTCTGCAGCATCAAAGAGAGGGAGTTGCAATGGCTTTCGCCGAATAGGATTAAAAAAGTAAACAATTCGTTCAATCAATATAATACCCACACTTTTAGCCGCTCCCATTACTAGAGCTACTCCACTGCAGAAGAACTATAAGAAGGGCCTAATTATGAAGGAAGAAACTGCTTCCTTAGCCCTCACCGGAAAGAAATAAAAGAGAGCCAAAAATTAAAATTGTATCTCTTCAAGCTTAAACTTTTACGAGCTCAAACCAAAACCAATATAAAGCAACCTCTGCTCAATGTTACCATATATTAGGATTTGTTCGAAGCCAAATATAACTTGCTATTCAAGAATCATTATCCAAACTGATACAAGCTGGTCATCAGAAAGCTCAAACAAACTATACCCAATTAAGAAGTACCTTCTGGTTTTTGTAGAGCCGACGAATAAACCAACATTGTCAGTTTAGGTACACAACTAGGAATTCACAGAACAAGGCAACTGACTTAACTGGACCTCAAAAATATTGCAAAGTCATTACTGTAATAAAAGAATAATACCATGAATAGCAAACGAATATCAATGTAGAAAAGAAAGAAAAAAAATTCAAAGAAAATCCTTATGAAGTAGCAGGCACAGGACATGAATACTGACTTAAGACACAACGAAGGTCTCTAATAAGCGATATCCACAGCGGATATACAACTCAACATATCTGAGCACAAGCATGTCATATATAACAGCAACTTGAACAAGTCTACAATAAAATAAAATAAACAACAACAACAACACAAGGCACAAGATATCAAGTTACGATTGATTTTATCAGATTTTAACAAAATGCTGAAATTATTCCAGCTGCACCTAAAAGTTTCCTGGTGCGTATGAAACAGTCATGATAGTTACCAAATCTGAAAACATTATATGGACAACAAAAAGGCTGATAGCAGTCGTTAGGCACCAAAAATAGTGTATCGGAACCAGTGTCTTCGCAACTGAGATGTAATATGAATGCAAATATATGCCCAAAAGTTAAATACTGGAAAATATGCTCTTAGGATTACCACACACTAAGATCCAACCTAACACAACCAACCCAGTTCAGTTCAGGAGCTCTCTCCAGCATTTTTGGTGATCACTCCAATACTCAGCAGCTTTAGTTGCAAGTAAAGGTTCAAACATACAGTGAAACACGAATAAAATATAAACCAAGAAAACTCAACTTATCAGATAATGATGCTTCTACTCACAAGGCCAATATTTAAATCCGAAGCCTTCTAAACTAGATTACGCAGCAATCTTCACTACGAATCAGAAAAGTAACCTCTTAAATTCGTTCAGCAATAAAATACCAAACTATTGAAGATGCATCAGCACAAAATCCCGAATCAAATTCACTGTTCAAATTCGATAGCATGATACGAATATGAGTCTTAACCTAAAAATACGAATCACATACCAAATTACGGGCTCTTCCACAGTATGATCTAAGATCAAAACACCCTAACCAGATCTCCGATTCACTTTATGCAAATTAAGAATCCGGACACACAACAACCAAAAAGGAGAAGATATCCAAAAAAAAAACTAAAGGGGATGGAAACCAGAACCTAGATCGAGATCGGATCCGAGACGGCGGAGCTTAAATGGCACGAGATCGGAGGCCGATCATGCGCTCACTCCTGGCGCTTGAGCTTCTCCAGGCGCTGGTTGAGCTGGTCGATGCGGACGACGAGGGAGGTGACGGAGAAGAGGAGCCAGTAGAGGATTAGTGCGGCGGCGATGAGGACGGCGTTGCGCTGGCTCTTCATGATGGACTTTTGGTGGCGGAGGTGCTCGGCCGGGGTGCACGCGTGCTCCTGGTCGCACGTGGGGCGCGTCTCGTACTTCCAATAGATGTCCATGAGGAGGAAGAGGCAAAAGGGCACCACCGCGAGGAGCGGCTTCAGGGCGCTGCGCACCGCCGCGACGAGCCCCCGCCGCAGCGCGTCGAGCCCCGGGAGCGTCAGCAGCACCAGCATGATCGCCTCCGCCCCCGCCGCGTAGCCGAGGACCACCCACTCCAACGCCATGGGGGAAGCAAGAGAGGGAGAAGGGATCGCGCGATCGAAGAAACCCTAGAAACCCTCGAAACCCTAGTTTGGAGGAGAAGGGATCGGATCGGGGGTCAGAGCTCGATAGCCCTCTTTTTCGAGAGGTGCGAAGGGGAAGAAGAAGTGGGAACGAGGGACACGTTTACAGCTTTTAACGGCGTTAGTACCGATGCAGTTGCAGGGAGTTAGGCGCATATAAAGTTCTATGCGGAAGAGACAACCGGGCTTTCTTTTTCTGTATGGGCCTGAACGAGGCCCAGCTCACTTTGAGGACCTAACGAGCTATATTTTGGGCTCAAATATTACAATTTTTTTAAGAGTTGTCAAATATTTTTTTAAAAAAAATTGCCCCCTCTCTCCAAACCAGATAATGACTTTTCCAAAAAAAAAAAAGAAAAAGAGAGAGTGTATGCCAATTAATAATGTAATAATCCATTGTTAATTTCTATTCACATTTTGGAAGATGAAACTTATGGAAATGAAATAATTTAGACAAATTATGAAATAATTGAGTTGGTGAGCACCGTGCACCTAACTTGCTTTAGTATATATATATATACACATAAAATCTTAGATTGAAGAATAACCACCCTTGACCATTAATTGTATGCGATCACCAGCCAAGCCAATACCGAGGAGATAATTAATCTCATCACACAACAACAAGGGGTTCAATTATACCATGATTAATTTTAAGTACAAGGGAAATAAATTAAAGACAAGATTGCAGAAAAGACAAGGCACATTGCATGCAGCGTGATATAATTATTTGCCTGCAAAGAGGAAACAAAGATGGTATGCTTAGGACCAGATCAAGCAAATTCAGAATTGAACTGGAGGATTAGAATTAAGGTTGCTAAGTAAAGATGAAAAATGCGCCCACCTCGCCCGGCTCTCCTAATGAAGGAAAAGAAGCCGATTAAGAGGGCGACGCCGACCACAATCCCAACGATGATCGCCGCAATTTTCTCGCTCTGATCTTCTAACAATTGATAAACAATCAAAGAACGCCGCATTAGTCAAACTCAACGATATTAATTATGCTCTCTCTCTTAGTTGAAGAAGGGCAACGGTATTACCTACCAGAATATCCATGCTAATTCATTGAGGTTATAAATCACGTTCAGTTCGTGAATAATAACCAAAAAAGTAAAATCAACTACATTAATTAATAGCGTTTTTAATGCCGAATAGAGACCTTAAGTATAATAATTAAGTTTGTTTTTGTACTTCCCTAATGGCTTTTAGTGTAAAGGTAATTTCAGAATTAGCAAGATAATTAAATATGTTCTACACCATTGCAGGTTCCATCTTCTACCAATTTGTGAAAGTTAAGAAGAAATTCTAAATTAATTATCTCTTTCATTCCTGGGAGAAGCACTCGCAGGTTTCTCACCTACCGGGTCTAACTTATTGCACAAAGTATCGGAATATCCTTCAATTTGGATTCTATAACTTATCTCATCTGGGCCCTATGAGGAAGAGTACGTGCAGGGTTTTAATTTGTTTTATTTTTCTGGTGTATTTTGGTAGATGGTTGGCTACACACGCCAGTTTGCCACCAAATTGTGTCCTCTGATCATCCAGGTTAAGAAAAATATTCTACTACATTAATTATATTGTCAATTCATTAATAATGTATAATAGTGATATTATAAGGGACCTACGGCTATATGTACAAAAAGAAACTCTAAAGATTACTTGCAGGATTCATATCTCCACTTCATCTTGTGATGAATATGCATGTACACAATTTAGCTAGCATGTGGCCACCTGAGAGCAATATTACGTACAAAATGCTTCCAAATTATTTAGCTGGCTGGGGACCTCTATGCTTTTTTAATTATTCTAGCTAGTGGTTGAACAAGCCAAGATCTAATAAAGGAGATTTATTCTCCAATCCACCCATCACCTAATCTTGCTAAAGGAACCATTAATTATTCTTGAGTTCCCTTATTTCTCTACACTAATTGACAATTATTGCAAGAACTGTTTTTATTAAGCTCTCTCTCTCTCTCTCTCTCTCTCTCTCTCTCTCTCTCTCTCTCTCTCTTTGTTTCTAAGTTCTCTGTTTTGATATATATCAAGCCCCTGTAATTAATTAATGAAATATACTATTCTCTGTAATTGAATTAATTAACGTTGTAAAGTCTTAGGTAAAGGTTTAACAAAATTAATAATGTACGTACGTACTAGTCCACAGGATTTATTCAAAAAATTTCATATTTTAGTTGCACCAATGTGTACATAGAGTGACATATATGTAGGCACAATGTTTGAAACCAAACCAAACTAGCAAAACACTGCAATCATTTGAATATCTATTAATAGCAGAGCAAGTGGCCAAAATTACGAGAATATAAACAGTACATGCAATACTAAAAGTTAATTAAGCAATAAATTAATGTTTCACTTATATCATATATTTTTGAATATTCATGTAGATCCTATACGGTATTCAATCTCTCATAAATCATGCAAAGTTTCTTCCCTAAAATAACTAATCTGCCCCTCTATCAGATAAGGTATAACCATAATCTATTACATGAAAAATAAATAAAAATATCATTTTATAGGAGAGCACGTACGTTGACACCTGATGACTAGTAATGCAATTGCAATTTTTTTAAAAAGAGAGAGAGAGAGAGAAAATCATAATGTACGGAAATTATGACAGATTACCTCCGCGGCCAGTGCCGCCGCCACCAATGCCACCGCCGCCGCCAATGCCGCCGGCGCCGATGCCACTGCCGCCGATGCCGCCACCACCGATGCCGCCGCCGCCAATGCCTCCACCACCAATGCCACCGCCACCGCCTCCAATGCCACCGCCGCCACCGATGCCACTGCCGCCAATGCCTCCGCCACCAATGCCGCCGCCGCCAATGCCGCCGCCACCAATGCCGCCGCCGCCGCCACCGCCAATGCCTCCGCCACCAATGCCACCGCCACCGCCACCTATGCCGCCGCCGCCACCTCCAATGCCGCCGCCGTCTCCTTCTTCATCGGACCAATACCTTACGTAGCACTTGCCGAGGTATGCCTCCCCCTCCTCCGCCGCCGCCCCGCACTCGCTCTCCAGCTGCTCCACTGCCGCCTTCACGCACTCCCCGCACTCCTCCGCAATCAGGTCGCCGACGCACTGCGCCACAGCCTGCACCCTCCCCGCCCCGCCCACCCTGTACTCCCCCCCGCCCTCCATCACCGCCTCCAACGCCGCATCAACATCGCCGCCACCGCCAATTCCCGCGCCGATCGCGGCGCCGCACTTCTTGAAGAGGAGGGACGTGTCGGGTTTGCCGAGGAAGGAGTCGTTGCCGTAGCGGAGGAAGCAGGCGCGGAGCTGCACGGCGGCGCCGGCGGCGGAGGGGCAGAGAGAGGCGAGCTGCGAGAGGGCGGAGCGGACGCAGGAGGTGCAGGCAGGGGCGGGGAGGTCGGCGCGGCATTGGTAGAGGCCCGACACGGCGCCCGGGGACGTGAAGTTCGCGAAGGAGGACCCCGCGGCGGCGGCGGAGATCGACGCGAGGATCGAGTCCACGTAGCTCTCGTATGATGAGCCTGTTGTGTAGTGTGGCGGGGAGCAGCCGCTGTATACGAAGGTGTTGTAGCCGGTGATGTTGTCGTTGTCGGCGGCGGTGGTGACGGAGAGTAATAAGGTGAAGAAGGAGAGGAGGAAGGTGAGAGAGGAGCCGGACATGGTGTGATCGATGTTGGATCGACGTGCATGAGATAAATTGTTTTGATGTTGCACATACGAACACGAGAGGGAGGGGACTAGTGGAGGTGTGTAAGGGTGATGTATACTTAGCTTGTATATAGTGTGCCTGTGCGTGTACGAGAGAGAGAGAGAGTGCGAGAGATTTGGTATGGAGGGTTGGAATTGGCTTAAAAGGGAATAAAAAAGTGGGAGAATATTTTTAGTTAGTTTGTACGAATAGTAATTTTCTGTTTGGACAATGCAGTGTTCTTGATAAAATATGTTTTTTTTTTTTTTTATAATAATTTTCTGGTATGCCAGAAAATTAGAAGTTTTTTTTCCCCGCAAAATCAATAGTACGGAAATTACTTTTTCAAAATCAATTCCCACAAAATTAATAAGTTTTTTTTTTCTTTCATACCATAAAATTATAAAAAAAAAATTAAAAAAAATCACTTATTACTGGAAAAGTAATTCCTGCATAATTGATTTTAGTTTGGAAAAAATAATTTCTGTTAAAAGTTGTAAAATGTTTGGCTGAGAGATAGTTTGAGTATTTTTATAAAAATTTTAAATAAAAAAACTGATTTTGAGAGAATCAATTTTGAAAAAATAATTTTTTTTTTATTAAAATTAAATTTTTCAATATTTATTGTCAAATATACTCTACTGAGCCCAAAATTACTTTTGAACACCTCCTAACAGGCTCGGTTTCGATTAAGGCCTAGTTTAAAATTGTGAAGTTCAAAAACATTTACTTTCATGCTTAATTTAAAAAAGAAAATTTAAAAATTCTCTCCTTCAATACTGTAAAAGGATAATAAGTTTAAAATAAAGATTTGCTGGTGCGAGAACAACAATCACATGGGCGAAGCAGAAGAATCTTGTTGTATTTTAACTGTGTTTGACCTACACCATAACTTGATACAGTGTTGCGATCACAGGAGATCAACTTTCGAAAGATCCCCTGGGCCCTGGGGCCCATTAATCAACAAAACACTTTGGACCTTAACGCCTAAAGCCCAGCCCAACAAGCCCTTAGAAAATTGGGCCAAATTGAACCTCCAGAGCTTTCACAATCCACTATGGCCCACAAACTTATGAGTTATTTCTAACTAAGGCTTCCTTTGAGATTCCGTTTACGTTGGTTTTCCGTACATAATATCAAGGCTCCTGCCATTTATATATTTTCTTTTGGTCCTACCGGAAAACACAGAAGCATTATTCTTTTTTCTCAACTCTATTTTATCTAATAGCATTAGATAATCCTCAATACCAAGCTAAACCTAAGAATCAGATAATGTGCTAGCAAAAAAAAAAAAAAATGTTTTTTATGTTTTAGAAGATTTAAAAAATATAAAAGAGCTTTGGAGTCTCCTTCAACGCTATGAAATTGGAATGGTTACCGTAACCAAAAAAGCAAGTCTACTTTTAGCCACGCGATATTACTAAACTAGACCTAAATTTGTTTCATGATACATTTTAATGAAATGAAATGCAGCAAACGTAAGCAAATTTATGTTCGGTTCTAAAAGTTATTTGTTTTATATTACACCAACGTTTATTGCCCCTCGATCACATGCATTATTTAATAGCAATGAGGCTCCAATTGAGGAAACCATGTGTTCGTTATCCATTCGTACACATATATATGGGAACAAATTTTTTGGAGGAGGTGGATGTACCAAAAAGATTAGTCACTATTTTGAGTTGACTTGGACCCAACATTATCTACAATTAGGTGAAGGTTGGAGGCTAACCTTAAAGCGAAAATTATCAACTAACAACTAAATTTGTAAGTATATAAACAAAAGAGAATTAATTAATATGTTGAAATAATACTACCGTACTGTACAGTATAGCATTGTTCGAAAAAATGAAAAATCGAACGTTTCGAATTAATTTCAACTTTTCGATTTCAAAAGATTGTTGCGCGAATTGCAGCTCACAACAACGAGGGAAATGATGTTTTGACCAACAAATTATTTCTGGATTTTATTTTGCAAATAGCCTTCAGACAAATTTTTTTTAAAAAAAATTAGGCCTGTCCAAAATTTATTTATACGTAAGTATAACGCCAACGCTACAGCAAGCGGAGAGATATTTAAGTTGAACACGGTAAATCATTCACCGTGTTCAAACACGGTGAATGATATGCCGTGTCTAATGCGTATATTTTGGACTTAGTCATTTTTTGGCTAAATTCGGGGTATTTGTATTGGACACGGTGTATCACGTGTTCAATACAAATACCCGGAACTTGGCAAAGTTTAGGTATTTGTATTGGATACGGTGAATGGTTCACCGTGTCCAATACAAATACTCAATTTATTCCCGAAAGTATTTGTATTGGACACGGTGAACCATTCACCGTGTCGAAAAGTTCATTATTTCTTGATCTACATCGAAAGGATCTTAGCTCAACGTAAAATTGAGTTAGTTCAAATTGCGACTAGGAATTGTACTCATTGAACTATTCGAGCTAGGCAGTTTGAAAGGGGCTGGAAATTCACGCTTTTCGAAACGAGGACTATTGAATAGAATTAAAGCAAATTAGAAGTTTGACAAATTGAGTCCAATCGAGAAATTACAAAAAATTAAATTAATTTTTTAATTTGTGTTATTTTGGTTTTTCCGCTTGGTGCGTATAGAAGATGAGCACACCACCCACCCAAGAAGGTTTACTTTGTTAGGATTTCCATATATTGTGGCCCAATTAATCATATTCATATCTGGATTTACTATAAATAAAGGTCAATCCTAACAGATATAGAATTACTTGATATGGTATATTTTTTATCCCTTTCCCATCTAATTAATTTAAAATAGAATCCTAATCGACTTTGATGGGAAGTCGATCCGGACTCTATATAAGGGGGTATTGGTCCTGCCACCTTCTCATACGCATTACGGTGAAGAATTACCATCGGTTCCACACCATACGGTAGAGTGCATGAGATAGGGGGAGAAACCAAATCACCCAAGTTCGGTTCGTGACTTTCAGATTATAGCCGGACTTTACGCTTCCGCTTATTGATCAAAGGATTTCTTCTCTACGGCGCTCTGTGAGTTATTTTGATCCTGGATTTAGGTATGTATTTAATTTCTGATTTGTTTTACATACCTTGAATTTCTATCAATTGGTATCAGAGCCAGATTTGCTAAATTAAATATTGTATGTATTATATAATTGGATCAAATTATGATTAAATTTGAGTTTTCATAATAAAAGGTTTTATGGTTCTTGATCCAAATTAAGATCACATAATAGTGTGCGGAAGGTTTTATGTAATGACTCAATTTTTAAATTTTATAAAATATTACGCATGACGTGATCTTAATTTGTGGGTCAATTAAGTTTGCATCCTTCTTGATCACATGAGGCATGGTTGACTGCGGCGGTGACATGAGACCATGATCGTTAACCCTTGGGAAATTAGGTTAATATTAAGGTGCGGCACATGTTGACCGCGCGGCTTCTTACATAGTGGTCAAGATTTATTAATTAGTTGGCTTCTTTAAACTAATATTCATTAGCCAATTACAGATTGGTTCTATTTAAATGCATTATTTTCATGTTGCATTAAAATTAGAGCCCATTGGTAGTCCCGTTGATGAGGCCAAATTATTTTGGAGATGGTCGAGTCCGACCAATTAAAATTTTTCTTTGGTTCTGCATCGGACCTCAAGCATTATTAATTAATTGCAATTAAGGTCGTTTGACTATGTGTTTATACAGCCTCTTTTATTCAATGGAGTTTGTATATATCAAAATTTGATCCTCAAGTTTGTTAAAGTATCGTGAACATAGAGAATCTGTTCACGTATGGATTTAACTCTGCGTACAATATTTAATTTACCATAAAGTTATTTATCTTTTACTTGCATTAGTTAATCTTATATTTGTGGTCAAATTAGAATATATAAAGTTTAAATTTGATTGTGATGTTATGTTTTAAATTATCGCATCTATATTCTTATTTTGACCGGATAAACATGAAAAATTAAATAATCATAATTATTTTTGATTATTTAATGTTTGGCGTTAAGTTAAATTAATTTTTATTTCGATTGATTAGGTGCAAGCCAAAGCGGCCCTAATTAAAAGAAATAAAATTTTAATTTACTTTAAAGTAGCGCTTTCGGATGATTTTCATGTTAATCATGACTAAGTCGATTAATATATTGCTTCAACTGTTAGGTGCAAGCCAAAGCCCAGGAAGAAAAGATAAATTAATTGCTTTAAAGAAGTGCATGTGAAAATTGCACCCTAATATTATGTTTAGTCTGCTCCCAAAGGAGGTCTAGACATGAAGGTAAATGGGTGGTGTAGGATGGTAATTCTCTTATAACTCGTTTGGAGAAATTTGCACGGCCAAAGTCGACAATTTCTTTATACGGAAAATTTGAAATTATCACGACCTACAGAAAATTTAAATTAGTCTCTGATAAAGAGATTGCATATTTATGCTCATAACTCTGCTCCCAAAGGAGGGGTTGTGATGTCATATAAAGCATATGCATAAAGAACGAAAATACTTATGTTCATAACTCTGCTCCCAAAGGAGGGGTTGTGATGTCATATAAAGTGTATTTTTAATTTTGGTGTGGTAATTTTGATGTGGTATTTTATTGATAAAACATGCATTTTATTTTTCAGCGATGAATTCATTTTCTGTTCCTATTGGTGAATCTGTTCCTATACTTAATGGTTCTAATTATTCGGAGTGGAAAGAACAGATCATGTTTATTTTGGGTTATATGGATTTAGATTTGGCTCTGCGCGATGAGAAACCGCATGAAGTAGTGGGTCCAATGACTCCACAGAATCCGTGCAGGAAAAGTGGGAGCGATCCAATCGCTTAAGTTTGATGCTTATAAAGTCAAAAGTATCAAAAAGCATAAGGGGATCAATTCCAAAATGTGATAAAGCCAAAGATTATCTAAAGGCCATTGAGGAAGCGGTTTTGTGCTCCGATAAAGCCTTGGCGAGCACCTTAATGAACAAACTGTCTTTCATGAAGTACTCCGGAAATGGCTCGATTCGCGAGCATATTATGGAAATGCGAGATATTGCAGCGCAACTCACTGCACTTGAAGTAACCATCTCTGATTCATTCTTAGTGCATTTTATTCTGAACTCTTTGCCATCTGAATACGGACCATTTCAGATCTCTTATAACACACATAAAGATAAATGGTTAATTAATGAATTGCTGACCATGTGTGTGCAAGAGGAAGGCAGATTAATACATGAGAAACAAAATGGAGGTAACTTTGTTTCTCAAAAGAGACAAATAAAACGTGCTAAGAATGGTAAGGGCAAGAATGACTCAAAAAGAAAGAATATGGAGGTTCCATCTGGTTCTCAAGGCCAATCAAGTAATTGGACTCCCAAGTCCTTCTTTTGTAAGAAAAAGGGTCATGTAAAGAAGGACTGCCAAAAATATCAGAAATGGTTCCAAAAGAAGGATAAATTTTTGGTTTTGATGCATAAGTTGCATTTAGTTTATGTTCCATCTAATATTTAGTTGATTGACTATGGGTTCCACATGCCACGTGGCGAATTTCGTGCAAGGATTTCAGAATCGTAGAAAAACCCAGAAAAGATGAAGCAACTATCTATACAGTTGAAGAAAATCCAACTAAAGTAAAATTTGTAAGAACATTTAGATTAGTTCTTTCTACTAATCACATTTTGGATTTAGCCGATATATTTTATGTTCCAAATTTTTCTAAGAATTTAATTTCTATTTCGAAACTTGTTGGATTGGGATATAATTTTAATTTTGATAATAAAGTTTTTTCATTATCCTATGAATCTCAGATAGTTGGCTCTGGTGTTTTAGAAAATAATCTTTATAAAGTATTTTTAGATGATTCATTTAGTGAAATCCTTCTCACCATACACGAAAATATTGGATCAAAACGTGGCATTAATAATGAAAGATCAATCATATTATGGCATAAGAGGTTAGGACACATCTCGAAACAGAGAATTCAAAGATTAATCAGAGAAGGCATTTTAGATGATTTGGACTTCTCTGACTTTGAAATGTGTGTGGACTGCATAAAGGGAAAGCAGACCAAAACCTCTTCTAAAGGTGCTAAAAGATCTGATGGAACATTAGAATTGATTCATACCGATATATGTGGACCTCTTCCTTTATCATTTACTGGCCATAAATATTTTATCACATTTACTGATGACTACTCTCGATATGGCTATCTCTACTTACTTAAAGAAAAATCTGAAGCATTAGATGCCTTTAAGGCATATAAGGCTGAAGTAGAGAATCAACTCGAGAAATGGATAAAAGTAGTCAGATCAGATAGAGGTGGTGAATATTTTGGTAGACAAACAGATAAGGGCCAAATCCCTGGGCCTTTTGCTAAGTTTCTGGAGCAGTGCGGAATTGTTCCACAGTACACCATGCCGGGGGACACACGATCGAATGGTGTTCTTTGAAAGAAGAACCGCACATTAATTGATATGCTCAGGAGTATGATCAGTAATTCTACCCTTCCGATATCATTGTGGAGCGAGGCACTCAAAACTGCTTTGTATATTCTTAATCGGGTCCCTACTAAGGCTGTCACTAAGACTCCTTTTGAGCTTTGGACAGGTAGGAAACCCAGTTTAAGACATTTTCATACATGGGGTTGTCAAGCTGAGGCCAAATTATATGATCCACAAATAAAGAAATTGGATCCTCGAACCATATCAGGATATTTTATTGGTTATTCAGAAAGGTCCAAAGGGTATAAATTTTACTGTCCATCACTTCCTATAAAGATTACAGAAACTAAAACAGCACGGTTTATTGCGGATGGTGCAATTAGTGGGTGCTCTGAACCTCGGTTCATTGAATTTGAGGAAATTCAAGAGCATTCGGATTCTGTACATGACAGGCCCACTATTGTCACTCACAATTTAATGGTTCCTGCTCCAGTAGAACAACAAGTCGTTTTGGAACCACAAAGTGATTGTGAACCTATCATTGATAATTCACATCAAGATGTACAAGTGGATAATTCACATCAAGATGTACAAGTGAACAATCCACGTGAAGATGTGTGTGTGGATAATCGGATAGATTTAAGAAGATCCTCAAGACAGAGAAGAGGCTATATCTAGTGATTATATTGTCTATCTTTATGAGAATGGTCAAAGTTTAGATGATCCTCTTAGTTTTTCCGAAGCCATAAATAGTAGTAATTCTACGGAATGGTACAATGCTATGAAGGATGAGATTGAATCCATGAACCACAATAAGGTATGGGATCTTGTTGAGTTACCTATTGGAGTTAAACCGGTGGGATGCAAATGGGTTTATAAAATCAAATGGGACTCCAAAGGTAACATAGAGAGATACAAGGCCCGTCTTGTGGCAAAAGGATTTACTCAGAAAGAAGGCATTGACTATAAAGAGACTTTCTCTCCAGTATCTAGAAAGGAATCTTTTCGTATTATTATGGCTCTGGTTGCTCATTTTGATCTCGAGCTACATCAGATGAATGTTAAAACTGTTTTTTTAAATGGGGATCTCTATGAAGAGGTGTATATGAATCAACCTGAAGGATTCTCGCGAAAGAAAAAAGGAGCACTTGGTATGCAAATTAAAGAAATCAATATATGGACTAAAACAGGCTTCCCGACAATGGTATTTAAAATTTAAACAAACTATTTTAACCTTTGGTTTTAAGGAAAACATTGTTGATCAATGTATTTATCTAAAGGTTTGTGGGAGTAAAATAATTTTCTTAGTCCTTTATATTGATGATATTTTGTTTTCCAGTAATGATCTTGGATTATTGTATAATACCAAAGAATTTCTTTTCCAAAATTTTGAAATCAAAAGGGATAGACATAAAGGTTTACTCGGTCTATCTCAAAAGGCCTACATAAGGAAAGTTTTGGAAAGTTTTGAAATGCATAATTGTAAGCCCAGTGTTCCTCCTGTTCAGAAAGGGGATAAGCTTAATACTTTTCGATGTCCCAAGAACCAATTAGAAATTGAACAGATGAAAGACATATCCTTTGCCTCTGCAGTTTGTAGTCTTATGTATGCACAGACGTGCACACGTCCGGATATTGCTTTGCGGTTGGATTACTTGGCAGGTATTAAAGTAATCCAAGCATTGAGCATTGGAAGGCTGCTAAAAGGGTTATGAGGTATTTGAAAGGAATTTTTGGATAATATTGCATGTTACGAGACCACATTACAGATTATTTGGCTTAGGAATTTTATCACGGACTTAAGAATTGTGGACTTCGGTGTTCGTCAATAAAGATTTTACGTGATAGTTAATTGCGATTTCCTTTGCCAATAACAACAAGATCACAATGGTGTAAACACTTGGACACCAAATATCTTGTTGTGAGAGAAGATAGATGAAGGTTATGTTACAAATTGAATACATCGATTGCAAGTATATGATTGCAAACCCAATGACCAAGGGGCCGGCACCTGGGTCATATACAGATCGTGTTAAAGTTATGGGTTTGATTAGTTCTTTTGATGTATAAGGTTCTAACATCTATCTTTTTCAATAAAGTTAAAGTTTAATGCAGCTGTGTTGGACCTTTTAATAGGCATAAAGTTTAGCCTATGAACGAATGAATATACGGTTTAAGTTCATTCATAAAGTTGTGCCATATAAAGTACTCGGCTAGGAGATGAAAGTGATACGGTAATTATGGAAGGAAAATTTCGTTATGAAGAGGTGGACCGCCATAGTTCCTATCATTGTAGTCTTTTAGTTTGAGCTAAAGATCAAGTGAGTTCTAAGGTATTTGACCATAAAGTTTCCAATAATGCGCAATAAAGTTTGGAGTATAGAAAATCCGTTCATGGAATATAATTAATATGAGCCAAGTGGGAGATTGTTAGGATTTCCATATATTGTGGCCCAATTAATCATATTCATATCTGGATTTACTATAAATAAAGGTCAATCCTAACAGATATAGAATTACTTGATATGGTATATTTTTTATCCCTTTCCCATCTAATTAATTTAAAATAGAATCCTAATCAGACTTTGATGGGAAGTCGATCTGGACTCTATATAAAGGGGTATTGGTCCTGCCACCTTCTCATACGCATTACGGTGAAGAATTACCATCGGTTCCACACCATACGGTAGAGTGCATGAGATAGGGGGAGAAACCAAATCACCCAAGTTCGGTTCGTGACTTTCAGATTATAGCCGGACTTTACGCTTCCGCTTATTGATCAAAGGATTTCTTCTCTACGGCGCTCTGTGAGTTATTTTGATCCTGGATTTAGGTATGTATTTAATTTCTGATTTGTTTTACATACCTTGAATTTCCATCATACTTGACCCACGATTACATAAATATTGTCCCGTTGAAGGGTCTAATTAATTTCCCTGGTTTGAACATTTCACAATTTGGGTCACCTTTTTCCTGCGCGAACAACTTTTTTATATGTGTCATATTTGAAAGAATCATTTTATCAACAATATTACCTAAACTCATATTCAAGAAAATTAATTTATTATCAATTTTTTTGTAGTAGCTTTAGCTTTTCTAAGCCATGTGGTTTACCAATTTGATCAGCATGTTAAAGTCTAATTTTGTATGAAATAGAATAATCCAAACGGTTGAGGCATAGTGTTTCTTTCCTCTCCAATTATATAAACTCCTCAAACTATAAGATATATATATATCCCACCCACCATCTTTTTCCTATACATTCAATTATCCCTCACATACCCCTCTTCCTCTATAAATAGAACAGTGTATGTGCGACGAGTAACTAAGTTTAATTAGTTTCCTCTTAGTTATATAGATTTATCAATGGAGAAAAAAGAGGAGAAAAATATGAAAGGTGAAGAGGAGGTTAAGAAGGGAGAAAAACAATTGCGATTGCGACAACCAGTTGTTCATAGCCGAGTGAGAAAGATCAAGCAAGAGGATGAGAAGATCAAGGATCAGCTGCAGCTGCCTCCGGCGTTCGAGACGTGGCGGCGGCCCGTCTTCAGGGACCTCGCGAGGCAGCAGCTCTCGCAGTCGCCGTTGGGTCGTGTCGGCCGCGCGATCTCCGTCGGGGACTGATGATCAGCAGGAACTAGTTTTCTTGTTTGTGAATTTGGTGTTCTTGCTCTATCTTTAGATCCTACTCTCTCTTCTGTACAGATACTATATGGTTGTAGTAATTATACATTAATTAGATGGTTATATGTAATTATATATATATATATTTAAGTTTTTGTGACTACTGGTGTTGTGAGAGGGATCCCTTTGTATTATGTTTTCTTTCAGCCTATGTAAATATATTCATTGATGACATCCCCTGTTTACTATGGTCATGCTCAACTTATTGGAATCCTCTTTTATGTGTCCTTCTTTATATTTACAAAAAAAATTTAAAAAAAAACATTCGTGAAAGCTTATTCGCTCTTCGGTCTAAAAGCTTCTTCATAATTAGATAGAAAGAAGAAGCCTTTTGGAGTTTGTTAACCTACTTCTTCAAGAATCTTTCCAATTAATTATGTTCCCACTTCAGTCTTAACGTCCTACTTTTAGAAAGTTCCCCATACATACTCTTCATAAGAACGGAACCAAAAAAAAGTTCTAAGGTCACACCATAATTTCCAAACACAAAGTACTGATGGAATCTATTTTTCTTATTTTTTTTTTAAGAGAGATAGGTAGCATACTATCCGGTTGTTTATTTTATTTAGAAATAAACTTAGATAGAAATGTAAAGCAATTAGGATTTGAACTTGAAATTTCGAATGCCAACCATCAAGCCTTTTGTCACTTGCGTCAGAAACGGTCAGTCTGATGGGGTTTTTTCTCTAGTAAACGATTATACAAGAAGCTCAAAAATTGAGCTATGTTTTGAATTGCATGAAGATTATGCGGCTTGAGGTGAGAAAGTACTTGGTTATGATATATATTCTGTGGCTGTGGCTACTATATTTATATGAGTATAGAGCCCTTTGTACTCATAACTTTTTGACCGTTCAGATGAAAAAATGTGCGGTTAGAATGAGAATGGTTACGGTTAGGTTGATAGTGGGTCTCCTAAAGTTGAGTAGGTGGTTGGTTGAATAGTATAATCTAACGGGTGAAAATGATTAAAGAATAGATCAAATGGTCAAAAATTTACAAGTAAAAGAGGCTCTATACTCATAATAGTATAGTAGCCCGACTCTATATTCTGTAGTGCTAACTTCATTTGCCTACTAATCTTAAGATAACTCTCAATAGCAAACGGACGGTGCAACAATGTTAGTAGTTAGTACGAGCCAAATATACTGTTATGATATTTGTGGAAACAGCCTCGGCCCATTACGGGACAGACAATGTAGGAATGGGGGCCCAGAACTGAGCAATGCAACTGTAAGGCCCATCCATAATTGGTCCGGCCCAGTGGCATAGGCCCAGTAGTGTAGAAATGAAATACTAGGCCGAGCTATTAATTGTGAAAGGTCTAACTGTGATGAAAATTCCGAAAAATCGTGTCAGATTTGTTCAAACGGAGTGTTTAAATGGTGTCAAGTGCGGCTGCTGTCAACTTTCCAAGCTTCCCTTGGTTTGATGATTCTAAGTCTTAGAAGAAGGACTTTAATTCCCAGTTGTGACAAGTCCAAATCCATGAACATAACATGGGCCCGGGAATAAACCTCCGCCGGCGGCGGCAGCCATCTCACCTACAAAATAAAACTTATATATAAATCCAGCAATATATTGTTATTTCTACTATTTTTTTTAAAGCATTACTTGATATCTAGATGATATATAATTTTTAAAATTGTGAATAAATATGTTACGATTTAATTTAAATTATTATCTATAAAAAAAAATTGAATTTCCGGTCCATGAAATGTATTGCTGCGCCTAGTGCATGCAATAGTTCTGTATAAAATCCCCAAAAGTTCTCTATAAAAACTTTAAAAAAATTTACTTTCCCTCTGTTACTGGTTGCTACTCCATTGTACTTCCTTAAACTCCTTTGTCGAATTCGAAGTGAACGCCAAGTCGCCAACCCAAAAGGAACGTTTCTCTCTTCATCTTCCTCTTCCGTTGTTGCGCTCAACGCGCTTTTGATCCTCTCCGTTTCCCCTTCTCCATCTTCGTCTCCACCATCGCCGTCGTCGTCGTCGTCGACGACGACGATGTCGGTGGCGGGTGGGTTGGAGTGCGTGGTGTGCGTGGGGTGCTCGCGGTGGGCGTGGAAGCGCCTCAACTACGTCGGCGCCTACGACAGCGAGTCGTGGCCCCTCTCCTCGGCCGCGGAGTTCGCCCCCATCCCGCGCGCGTGCCGCGCCATCCTCGGCGTCTACGCCGACGACCTCGCCGACCCCAGCTTCGCCCCCTCCCTCGACCCTTCCTCCATCGTCAAGCGCGTCCCCTACGCCGACACCCACCGCCGATGCCCCCCCTACCTCATCTACGCCGATCGCCCCCACAAGGAGCTCGTCCTCGCCATCCGCGGCCTCAGCCTCACGCGCAACAGCGACTACATGGTCCTCCTCGACGACGGGCTCGGCATGCAGGTGCTCGACGGGGGCTTCGTCCACCGCGGCCTCCTCAGGGCCGCCACCTGGATCCTCGACCAAGAGGCCGACACCCTGCGCCGCCTCCTCGAGGAGCTCGGCCCCGATTACAAGCTGGTGTTCGCCGGCCACTCGCTCGGATCGGGGATCGCCGCGCTCATGACCGTGATCGCGGTCAACAACCGCGACCAGTTCGGCGGCATCCCCCGGAGCCAAATCCACGGATACGCCGTCGCGCCCGCCAGGTGTATGTCGCTCAACCTCGCCGTCAAGTACGCCGATGTCGTCACCTCCGTCATCCTACAGGTGATTGTTGCTGCAAATATTGATTGCTCGATGAGTGGAATAAGTTGAAATTGTAGAATTGAAGTGATTAATTTGAGCACAATTGCAGAATTTTGGGATAACCTGGTATAGAATTACGGATATAGCTGCTGATGAGTGAAGTGTCACCCTATTAAGAACATTTAGGGCATGTTTGGTTCATGATTGGAATAGGAATAAGAAATGGAATTGGATTGCTTTGGAACGAAAAATGGAATGATCAATGAATCATCCAAAAATATTTTGTTCATTAATAGAATGAAAATTTAGAATTTTTGAAAGAGAGTTTTGATTAAAGTGATGAAGGAAGACGAGGTAGGTGTTGGTGAAAGAGAATTTTGAATAGTTTATTTTGAAATGAGCTAATCCGGGATTCAAAGTCGGATTGGACCATAAATAAATTTAGCCATTCCCATTCCGGAGTGGAATGGAAATTGGAATCCGATTCTTATAAAACAAACGACAGCAATTGGAATCAATGAATTCCATTCCGATTCAATAGTCTAAAATAGGCGAACCAAACTTGCCCTTATAGTTTCTGGATGAAGAATTCTAAGCAATGTAATGTTTATATATTAAAAAAAGAGGAAAAAGTAATACTAAATATGTTATAATTTTTGCTTTATATGCTTTTTGATAATGTTTCATATTGTACAAGATTCAACTTATAAAATTTGATTCCTATACATAAACCTGTGCAGGATGATTTTTTGCCAAGAACGACGACACCCCTGCAATATATTTTTGGGTCAATATTTTGGTAAATTTTCATATAATTTGCATAATTTTCCCAGTACCTCAATTTTTGTTCTTATTTTTACATCAATTGCTACACAATGTATTTATGTTTTACACTATGTCTTACTGCTTTGGACAGCTTGCCTTGCCTTTTATTCTTTGCTTGCTTGCGAGATACGTTTATTTCAGAAAAAAATAAGCTTAGTGATCCAAGAAGGCTCTACGCTCCTGGTCGAATCTATCATATTGTCGAGAGGAAGCTTTGTCGGTAATGGACTTCTTTACTCTCACAATCTTAAAATGAAGGATTAGGTGCAGAAATTTCCACTGTACTTTAAAGAATGATAGTGATTTCTATATGTTTTTAACTCATTTGATATACGCTCCGTTTCTATGACGGCATTGTTCATAGAGCTTTATCATTTCTCTCATATCTTCCGTGACTGTGTGGAAGTTACTAAGAACTCTTATGTGATTTGCGAAGTTTCTATTTTCCTATGTCTCTTAATCTTTAGATCATGGAATATTGCTTAGTTGTACACGGAAGATAGTAGGACACAATTGTTTTATTTGTTTCTTAGCTTCTAATCGAAAGATAGCGGATTTACTTGATTTTGAGGATATTAGAGTTTTCATGATTTTTAAGTAGTTGAACTAATCAACGACATAATATAGATGGCAGAGCAGAGGATTTCATCAATCCCTGTCCTTCATAGGACACATTGTTTTCTTTTTGTGTTCTGTTGGGTCTGTCCTTATCAGCTTGAAAATACGAGCTTTATTGCTTGTGCTTATGTTTTTCCAACTCAGATAATGCTGGTTATATGATCATACGGCTGAAAAAAACACAAAATATCTATGTGCAGTTCAAAGATATTTATAGATTGGCGTCCAAGAAAGAAAGGAAAATTGGGTTATTACTTATTAGTTCATTAATTGAAAAAAAAAATGTAATTTTTGTTCAAGTTTCATGACATAATGAATACGTCTTATTGTTATTCATTTACCTTTGCTTTCCTCTAGACTTGGCTCTTTTCAATATTTTGTGTTAACCTTGCCTAGACTATGAGAATAATGTTTCTATGAATATAACTTGCATTTGGAAGTTACAGTTATGTCCAATGACTGATTTTATCTGCTAAATCTTTATAAAAGAAAAGATATTAGAACTTAATTTACAAAAGTGCATTTTGTGTTCTCGATCAACTATTTGGACAGAGAATGATATAACAAACTGGTTGGTTTTCTAATGAAATTAGTCCTAGCAGAGTAAGATTACTGTACTATTATTGATCATTTGAATTTGTAGAAGAATGATTTTAGATGTCTTGGTTACATGTAGATGTGGAAGATTCCCTCCGGAGGTGAGAACAGCCATTCCAGTGGAAGGTAGATTTGAGCATATTGTGCTATCATGCAATACCACGTCCGACCATGCAATTCTTTGGATTGAACGAGAGGCACAGAAGGCTGCAGATGTAAGAAATGCGTACATTTTTCCTCGCTATTTACAAAGACTGTGGCCATTATTATATCTTTACTTTATAATACCGCCTCTAGTGCTTGCTCGGAGTAGTCCCCTTGTTGCAGAACCTTACATTATTTGGTTAATTAGAGAGATCTCCATTATTACTACTATATTTGCTCCCTTGATATGTTTTTATCTTCAGGTGTAGTAGGATTAGGATGTTTTTACCTTCAAGAAGTAAAGCCTCGTATGACTGGCAATTTTTGTGCATGACTTGTGAAATAATCTATTTTTCTTTGAGAAATGTAAAATGATTGTCTCTAGGAACAATGTATTATGCGTTGTGTTTTCAGCACTACTTGTCATACCTAGGATCACCACATTGTCTGTGAATTAAGTCGCTGGAGTACTTATTTTATATTTAACAAGAATTTAGTACAAATACGACTTCTAAAAAAATATATATTATCTCAGCTTATGCAGGAAAGTGGCGAGCCAACTAGTCCACCGCAAAAGCAAAAGATGGAAAGAATACATAGTCTTGAGCAAGAACACAGGATTGCCCTCGAATGCGCGGAAACCCTTAAAATCCCACATGCTGTAGCATCAACAGAGGAGTCCTCTACAGAGTCCATAGTTTCTGATAACAAAAGTTCGAACTCTGGAGGTAAAACCAAATGGGATGAACTGACTGAGAATCTCTTCGCTAAAGGTGCTTCTGGAAGCCTCGTCCTGAAGAAAGATATCCTTGCTAAGAACGGTGGCTAGCAGAAGATGCATTTCTTGCTGCGGCATGTTGGGGTTCTGTATCACATCTTTCTTTCAATTGTTACCAAGCTAATGTTGTTTGTACAGCGAGCCCATTAGTCGGCCTTCGCAGGGGTTTTCAAGTTGAAAGAACCATTGTTGTATAAAATGTGGTTTTGAATTCTGTGCTGAGGACATTCATTCGAGTCATTGAAAGCTGTTCGTGCCTTCGAACGTACCGACCTTTTCAATTTGCGGAGCTAGATCTTTGGTTCATTCCTATTAATTTGTTTTGTTTTGAGACATGTTTAAGGGATACCATGGCTAAGAGTTCGGGGATTTTGATTTGAACGGAGGATGAATGCGAAAATTGTGAAATTAGAGGGATCGAATTTTGCATCTGCTTCGGATCTGTTTATTAAGAAATTTGTTTTATGTGATAATCCATACAGGAAGTATGTTTTGGTTTATTTTGCTATTCCTTAGGCTAGTGTTTGGTTGGAGTTGGAATAACCCCTTAACTTCCAACTTATTTTCAAACACATCAAATAAGGAGTGGGATTAGTAACCCCATTCCACTCCACTACTCCAACCAAGTAAAATACTATTTTATCTACTATTTTTTTTATTCTATCTATTTTAACCAAATATTATTTTTTTTAATCTTGAACTAACTCTAATTATCAACCAAACGCAAAAAGATTCCAACCCCACCTTAATCCTGAACTTAACCCTTTTTCTGGAATAACTAGTTTTTTCTTAACCCTGAATCAAACGGGTTTATAAGTTAGGTTATAAGCTGTTATTTCTCCTATGTTTACAAACATAAATTTTCGTATCCGAAAATAGTAGTAGTTTTCGAATCTTTAAATAAACGGGTATAAACCGTTAAAGCCAAATAATAATGAGTTAATGGGATAGAGAGTGAGAGAGATGTGGATGTGCGTGCGCTTGTTGGGGTCTGTGGAAAATTTTTGGTTGCAGAGCCGCGCATTTATTAAATCTTGGAGAAAATGAGAGCCACTGGGAGAGGAAGCTTATCTCCTGTGAAAATAATAAAGAAAACAAAATTATTTTGCTTATAAATAAATTTTATAACGTTTTATAAATTCTACTGATCTATAGCGTAAAGTTGTAAAGAATTTAATAGTTGAAATTTAAAATTTAAAATTTTAAAATATTTAAAAAAAAAAGAAGAAAGAATGAGACAGTAGTATGCTATTATTCTCTTAAAAAATTACATATTTTATAAACCGAACAACTCAATTGTTGAATTTCAACCTTAAAATTATAAGCACGTTTACCTTTTTATAATTTACTAAATCCACCATGAGCTAGAATACTCTTAAGAGTACAGAGCTCATTTTACTCTCGAGTTGTTTTCGATGATAGAGCTTTCAAATTGACAATCGGCTCCGTTAAATATGATCTAAACCATTTAAACTACCAAGAAATCAAATTTCACGCACTTTCGATATTGTTCTTGTATCCATCTAGTGAACAGAAAATGAATGGTTGAAAATGAATATTCTTTAAAAAATGATGATCGGAGTCTTGTAATCAAGATCAAGAGTATAGATCTTGTTTTAAATAGTTTAAAGAATTTTCTAACAAAAATTCAATTAATTTGGATATCTTTACACCGTTCAACGAGAAAACGTTTCTTATCCACCATTAAAATTACAAATTTTGAAACCCTTTAATCATTAGGCAAATGATGTCGAAAATATTTGAAATTTGATTTCTAAACACTTTAAGTGGTATAGATCATGTTCAACGGAGCCGATCATCAATTTAGAAGCTCTATCATCGAAAACAACTCGAGAGTAAGATGAGCTCGGTACTTTTAAGAGTATTACTAGCTCAACTCTCTCTCTCTCTCTCTCTCTCTCTCTCTCTCTCTCTCTCTCTCTCTATATATATATATATATATATATATATATATATATATATGTTAGTCTCCAAAATTCTCTCCGATCCCTGAAAATGCCTGATCTTCCTTGGGATGCGTGCTGGGATGAAAAGTGGTTCAGATTGATGACCCTTGAGAAATGCGCCCTTCTGATCTTCAAACGATTCGATCGGCGAGGGATCAAACCGATCGGGTTCGAAAGCTCTATTCTCACTTCGGTTCGGCTGAAAGAGCCGAATAGCCAGCACAAGTAAAAGATCAAGCAAAGTAAGAGCCGAATGGCTAGAAAAAGTCTTAAACAGTCGGCCCGGATCAGCCGAGTAATGATTTATATTGAGAAAATACACTGGGGAATACAAAGGATAGACTGTAATCCTCAAAAGTGATGCCCAAAGGGCAGACAGACTCTAAGGATTACAACAAAGAGCGGAGTGATGCCACCGAAAGCGACAGGACTCCGGGAGTGATGCCGGAAGAGGCGAGACGGACTCAAAATTCTAGGTTACATGCTACTCCTAGGAAACGATAAATGCGGGGAAAGAAAGATGCGGTAGAATAAGGGTGGTCTTTTGTGCGCAGGGGCAAAGACCTCTATTGCAGGCTTCAAAGTTCCTATTTCTAGCCTGCATTAAAAGTTGGTTGAAAGTAGTGGGGAGTGGTTGTAACCATGTGGAAGTTACACTAACTCTTCATGGAAGTTATGCTAACTCCTTATGGAAGTTATGCCAACTCATATGGTAGTTCTGTCTTCAGTTCATGCTCTTGTCGCTATTTATCATGTATCTGCTCTTGGTGTCTTCTGCGCTGCATGCGTGTGGTATCAACAATATATATATATGTATCACTCTGTTTGTGTGGAGTACCAGCTAAGGTTGAGTCTCACTTGCACGTTGCGTGCGATTCCTGCGAAATGATTAGCCAATGTCCGAACCAACTTCGCACTCGACCCCAATCTCTGCCACAATAAATTATTTCCTCGACCCGGTCCACCACGTCTTCCAAAGCCGGTCCATATTTTTCAATTCCAATAACATTAAATATAGATTATTATTTTATTAGATATGATCTACAAATAAAATTTAGATATAAACTTTCAAAAATGATCTATTATTTCTACACATAAAAAAGAACTTTATAACTTTGTTTTCTTAAAAAAGAAAAACAAAAAACTCGTAGACCCCAAAATTATGAGCTCGAGATAAATTATAAGTTTTCACTATTCGCATCTCTATTGATATATTAAAATAAAATATAAATATTTATCTTGCAGAGGATAGCAATACAATCTGTAATAAGACTAGCAAGCGGCCGTTCAGTAGGAGTCTCTTTGGGAGAAGTAGAATTAGCCTTGCAAAAAAATTATTATAAAAAAAATTTCCAGATCAACAAAGTAATTAAAATTTAAATGCATCTGATAATAATAATATATAACTTCTACATAATTAGTAGAAGGTTTTGAAATGTAATTATCTAGAACTACAAAAACTTAATAATGTTATAAAATTTACTGTACACCATGTGAGATATAAGTGCCCTAGTACTATGATTTTCAACTTATTGAAACTTTGAAAATTTGTGTTTTATTGATCCACAGTGAACCAGGTCCAAGCAATAAATTTGGCCGTGTCGAACTCGTGCATTGAATATGTGGTTCGCTCACCAGTTTTGTACCCTTTTCACGAGATTGAAGACGACACGTCATTCGTTACTAGCGAGAAATTATTGCATGCTCCTTTAAAATTGTATCATAAATGTTTTTAAATTAAAATTTTGTTTTTTGTTCAAATGTTTTGTTATTAAAATATTTTGTTCAAATGTTTTGTTCAAATGTTTAAATTTTGAAGCATTCATTCTACGGTCACGTGAAATAACTGTTTACTTCACAAACACTTATACTATGTACTCCATAGAATGTGTGTACACAAATTAATTTTTAATTTGTAGAGGGGTTCTACGCAGAAACCAAAGTCAAGGGCGTTATGGAGCAATTTAAAGCAGTACCGGTACCTGGAACCGTATCATTGACGTATGCACCGGTTACTTTATTATTAATGAATGAAAATATATTTGTCTTCTAGGCCTTTTTTTGTAATTAGCCTTTTTAAAAAAAATTATTTTAAAAATAACTACAATAAATTTAAATTTGCAAAAATAATTTTGATTTTGCCACGTGGGCGCCACGTCAACGTCACGTGGACGAATTAGGATGTTAAGTTAAATACGGTGAATTATTCACTGTATTTGAATACGGTGAATCAGTCACCGTATTTAGACACAGTAATTGGTTCACCGTGTTTAACTTAAATCGATCGATCGCGTAAGCGCGACGTGGGCCTACGTGGCGAGGATCAATTTAAATTTGCTAAAACTATTTGTAAATTAATTTTTTTCAGGGGACTAATTGCAAAAAGAGCCCTTGTCTACTTCTCACCGGGTTCTTTTAATAAAAAACCTAAATAGTTAATGAGTAATAATAAGATAAAAATATTCAGAGGCAGTGATCTTAGAACTTTGTATTGAACCTGTTTTTTTTTTTTTTTTTTTGTTGCGCTTAAAAGTTGGCTACGATTCGACGCACCTTTAATTATTGTTTCAGATAATTAGGATGCTAATTCGTTAATTAAATGGTATTCATGTAGAACCACTACTCGGTTATTATAAGGATTATTAGTGGTTCTTTTTTACGTTGAAGCATCTCTCTCAAGTGATTGGTATAGTATAAAATTCTTTTTTAATTAGAGTCTATCACACTTAACATTATTCCTAAAAGCATATATAACTTGCCTGCGCAGTTGAAGCTAGTGGGAGATAAAGTGGCAGAAAATTTTAATTTATGAATGCATTGGTGCCTTTTCCTTTATCATGAAAAAGAAACTAACAATTTTTTTTCACTCAAGTGATTAAGGAGTTTTAAAAATAACTACTTTATCAACTGATGTGTCACGCTCGTAAGTTTGACGGTGTAAAATAATTCAAATTAGATAGAATTTTTGTAAAAAAATTTACTTATTATCAAAAACAAGATCAATATTTACGGTTTAAAATTTATTTTTTATCTTTTTTTTTTTATAAAATTTTTATTTTTAATTATTTATTTTGAGACAACCCGTTTATTGACCAAACAAAATGAATATAAAATTTGACTTCTATATAATTTCAAATATTATAAATTATATTTAATAGAAATAATACAAATCGAATGCCTCATCATAAAAAAAAAAAATTTGAAAGGATATTGTACTTTCAAAGCATAATAGCTCAGTTCGTGCACTCTCTCTATATAATTATCCTAGAGGTATTCTAATTGGGTAAGTGATCAACTTTTTAATGATGAGTGACTGAAAAAAGACTAAATAACTCGTAATAATATTGAGATAAAAAACAAAATCTCTCTTTGTGCCACCTAAGAAAATCACTATCATTTTAACGCATACTTTTTTTATCAAATGAGAAAATCTAATCGCTCGAATAATTTTATCCTATTAATAATACTATACTATATATATTGTGTGTATATATATATATATATATATATATATATATATATATATATAGAGAGAGAGAGAGAGAGAGAGAGAGAGAGAGAGAGAGAGAGAGAGAATACTTTTAGATTCTAGTCATTGGATCTACTCCTTTATTACTAATACCCTTGGATCAAGTACTATTCTACTTACCACCACCTATCATCATCATCTCAACCTCATATCTCTCCTTCTAATGGCTAAAAATTCAACAAGCATCACCATCACGATGTTTTTGAAAGTATTCTAACTCAACTCTATATATATATATACTGTTTTTATTTATTGAGAAAAATAATTTTTTATGTTTAGAGAAAACCCAGTAATCTCTAACAACAACATAATTTATTATTATTATTATTATTATTATTATTATTTTGAGAATTTTACTAGGCAAACAAGAGAATAAAAAAAGTCTTTTTTTGATTTTCTGGGGGTGTGATATATATATATATATATATATATATATATATATATATATATATATATATATATATATATATATATATATATATATATATATATATGAATATATTTCTTATCTTTTATGAGTATTAGCTTATACTCATAAGTTTTTAGCCCTCGATTAATTAATTGATCATTTTCACCCGTTAGATCATACTATTCAACCAACTACCCACTCAATCCCAAGGAACCACTATCATTCGAAGTGGGGACCACCATCATCCTAACCACACATCCCATCAATCAACTAAAAATGTATGAGTATAAAAGGGAGTCTTATCATAATAATAGTATAATTTATACTATATATATATATATATATATATATATATATATATATATATAGCAATTAGCAAAGGCTCTTTTAATTCAGCTGGCATAATTAATTAGGAGAAGAATATATGGGTACCCTTTCCACGTGATTTTCCATATAATGAGGGGCAAACTTGTCCACAGCACAGCTTCTTCACTCCTCCCGTCCTTCAATTCAAAACCCCCATCATCCCACACATCATCTCACTCCACCACACTCTTCTTCCCCCCTCTCTCTCTCTCTCTCTCTCTCTAAATTCATGGCGGTGAATCGAGATCACGGCCTCATCCCTTCGTCCCCGAGCAACTCGTCACTCTCCTCCTCCGACCTCGACACCGAGGTGAGTAACCCTAATGCCGATGCTTCTAGCTCCCACACAATTGCCCCCTCGATCGTTTCTCTCGCTTAATTGAGTAATTAAACCATTGTGTGCGTTTCGCTGTGGTGGCCCTCCACCTCCCACAAAAGTCCACGGGCTCCTTCTTCCCCGACCGGAGCACCTCCCTCGGAACCCTAATGGGCGTCTCCTTCCCCGACCTCCCCGCGCCGCGCCCCGCGCGCCGCGACCATCACGGCGCTGACGCCGGCGGGAGGAGGCCGAGGCCCAGGCCGAGGGCCCCGGAGCGGCGGCGGCGAGGCAGCCGCGGCGGGGGAGGGTGGTGGCGCCTCTGCCGCGACGACGCGGCGGCGCCGGCCTCGCTGGGGGAGTTCCTGCAGGTGGAGCGCAGGATCGGCGTGGGGGCGGTCGACGGGGACTACGTCTACGGCGGCGGCGGCGGCGGCCCCGGCCCGGCGGAGCACGAGGCGGTGGGAGGGGGCCCGCTCTTCGAGGACGGGAGGGATTTGCCGCCGGAGGGGAGGCGTCGCGGGCAGCAGAGGGCGGCGGAGGGGCCGGGCGGGAGGTGGCCGGTGCTCCTCACGGGGATCTGCACCGGTGGAGAAGCGCAGTAGGGCTTTTTCTTTTCTCTTTTTTTCTTTTTTTTTTTTGGTAATTTCGTGCTACTCTGAGGTTATGTATAAAACTCTCTTATCAATTTCTCTACTTTACCCACCTTTTTTTTCTTTTCTTTTTTCCCTCCTTTTTTCCTTTTTCTTTTTCTCTTTTTTTTTTTATACATTAAAAAAAAAAGAAAAAAAAAAAGAAAGAAGAAGAAGAAGAGAGAGGGAATGGAGGAGCCGAGGATGAATAAAAACTGTGTTTTCTGCGGAGGCACTCTTTTATAAAATCTCAGTATCTCGAGGGCCAAATATTGTTCTGACTAAGGCAGATCTGAAACAAAACGAATCATCTCAAAAATCTCCAAACATTAATGGAATGTGGAATTAAAAATGGTTTTATTGTTATCGATACCACATGCATCATCCCGTCACTTTGTGCGTCCCAACCCCCAGTACTCCTATTATTAAGTTAAGAACCAAACTAAGCCACAAAAAAAAAAAAAGGAACTATGCATGGATGTACTCAACAAGCAATCAATAACCATCCAATGAGCCTTGTTTGGTGATGTTGGTGGTGTAACCACGTATCTTCACGGGCCACCGTTGCAGAATAGTTCTATAAACCACCGTTGCAGAATAGTCCTATAATAATAAAAAATAGTCTTATTCAAACAAACAAACAAAAAAAAGAAAAAGAAAAAAGATTAGTCCTAGTGTAGGACGGACATGTTATTATTATTATAGGGAAAATGATTTTGGAGTTGAGCAATGATGGGAACGAAACGAGACAACACAGAGGTTGTTTGTTTGCTTGTTACATGTTGGGTTTGTCACTAAACCACACATCGACGTGACAAGTGCCTCCCTGACCAGCCTGATGGAGCTGCTTAACCGTTGTGCTCTTTTGGATTTCCTTAGGTAGCGTTTGGTTCGGGGATAAGTAAGAACTAGCTGTTCCAGGGATAGGTACAAGTATGAGGATAAGAGTAATTTTGTGTTTGGATGAAAATAGATATAAGGATAGGGATAAAGGGATATAATGAAAAAAGTGTTTGGATGGTATTTGGGGATAAGAGGATAGTGAGGTGGTAAAATTGTATAATTACTAAAATACCCCTATATATATATATATGTGAAAAAGTAATGGGTGAGTTGTAGGATTGGTTTTGATTTTGATATTTTGTTTTTGATTTTTTGAATTTGATTTAGATTTAGATTTTGATTTTTTCCAGAATTTGATTTTGAATTTTAATTTGAATTTGATTTTGAATTTTGATTTTGATTTTGATTTTGATTTCTATTTTGAATTTTATTTTGATTTTGATTTTGATTGTATTTTATTTTGATTTTGAATTTGATTTTGAAAATTAGGGAAAAAATTAGAAAATAGTTGTTACAATTATTTACATCCCGACTGCAACCATTTCTTTTTCTTCCTCCGTATTTTTATTTTTTTTAATTAATTTAATTCAAGCAAAGTACTCAGCAGGCTCCGTGAGATATCCTCCCCCTACCCTGTTTCTCTCCTCCTACTGCTACTATTAGGTAGATCGTTTGATTCCTGAATCAATGAAGGGCAAGTTGGGGTTGGGTTTGGTAGGGTTTTATATCACTCCTAGTACCTTATCGCCCACCGCTCTCTCTCTCCCCTCCCCTTCGTCTTCGTCGTCGTCTTCGTCGTCGTCGTCGTCGTCGTGTTGATTGATCGATGGGTGGGAAGAAGCGAAACACTCAGCAGCGCGTCCCGCGGGGCAATCCCGATCCCGATGCGGTGGCGGCGGAGGTGAAGGGGGAGTGCCAGCGGGCGATGGCGTCGCTGCGGCGCGGGAGCTACGCGAGGGCGGTGCACGTGATGAACGAGGCGTGCGTCAAGTACGGGGACGCGTCGGCGCTCCTCCACCGCGTGCGCGGCAACGTCCACGTGAAGGCGGCGGCGTTGGTCAACGTCCAGCTGAAGGTGTCGACCCCGGAGGCCCGGATCGCCCACGTGCAGCAGGAGCTTCGCGCCCTCATCCAGAAGGCCAACATCGCCTCCATCTCCACCTGGATGAAGAGCCTCGGCAACGGCGAAGAGAACTTCCGCCTGGTCCCGATGCGCCGCCTCCCCCAGGATCCCATCGAGGTCCGCGTCGTCCCCGCCGCCTCCGGCTCCCCTCGCCGCGCCAACGAGATCAAGAAGGCCGCCAAGACCCCCGAGGAGCGCCGCAAGGAGATCGAGACCCATCTCGCCGTCCAGCGATGCGCCCGCCTCATCCAGCAGCAGTCCTCCTCCTCCTCCGCCGCCGACCCCGCGTCGTCGCAGCACGAGGATGACGCCGCTCGCCGCGGCAGCCGCGACGCCCCGGCTTCGTCGTCGGTCACTAGCTTCGGTGAGAAAGGGGGAGAAGCACCAAGGGTAGATGCAAAGGGGGGGTTGAAGGAGGCAGGGGTATTTTGGGAATTTGGGAGTCACGGGCGGAAGCGAGAAAGCTGTGGGGGCGAACAACAGTTCCCCCCCCCCCCACAGCTTATCCCCCAAGTATGGGGATAACTGTTCCAGAATTTTTTTTTTTGTTTGGGAATAAGTTGAGGAATAGCAGGATATCCCCCAACTTATTCCTTTGCCAAACATAACCTTAATAAATTGCTCATATTTTCTAATCTTGATCCGATATCATTGGATCATTCTGATTCTTACTCCTCTTTTTTGGGCACTTTTTGATCATCCCATAAAAGGCACATTATTGAAATAGAACAGTTTAATATATTGATCAAAACGTATATGAGTTTGTTGTTTGGGTTGTTTGGATTTTTTGTGGTTAATGTGACGATTCGAGTTAGACGGGCTAGGTTGCGATTGAGCTAAGCTTAGATCTGCAAAGTTTAATGGGCTGATGAGGGCAAGGTCAGTCTCGGGTAATTCACCGGAATTTTGCAGTTCACCCGACCTCTCTACAGCCAAAACGCATGGTAGATGCAGTTCATAAACTTTCTTTGCAAAAGGGAATATCTTGGTTCCCCTCGAATAATCTTGCAGAACGGGGAGAATCATCAAATTTAGAGTTTATGATCCTACTCTAAATAGTATTTCATCTAACTATAATACATACACCATAGCAAGGCAAAACTGACTATAAGAAATACAAAACTTTTGAAGAGTTGGAAGAACCCTCTTTCGGAAACTTGGAACGACGCCAAAGGAGTTTTGAGTCTTCTTAAAAGAGGAAAAAGAAGAAGAATCGACAAACTGGGAAACAGTTCAATCAAAGGATGTGTCCGCTTCAGAATACCAGCACAACAGCTTACTATCATCAACTGTAAGTTAAATAGTCATAGCAAAGAAGCTAACAGTTCATGCGAATTACGAAACAAGATATAGGTTTATGATGGCTGCAAGAAGGTACTGAACATGCAAAGCAAATACGGGGCTCGCAATTCTCATGCAATAACTGAGCACTAATAAGAGTGCAAGAGAAACATTCTGTGATGGCACTTAGAAGCAAGCAATATCTTGCAGAAGAAGAAGAAACAAGCATTATTATAACAATCATCATGAATAATCCAATCATTGTGGTGATTCAGTATGGCAACGGTTGGATTTGAATCAGTGCAATTTAGATTTGGGTCTAATATATAACACACAGCACAAAGAATTTGAGACTTCGTTACCTTAATACACCACTCAGAATAAGCATTCACGACGACAGTGCACTACTAAACATCACAAGAATGAGAGGTTTAAGAATCAAGCATTTGTCCTAATAGCCTCGGGATATTTCTATCTTGCAGGTCGGGTACAGAGTATATTTATATATGAACTACAACAGCTATGTTAGCTCCATTCTAAATGAACCTGATGATAAATGGAATGGTAAAAGTTCATAACAGTACAGAGAGAAGTCACCTTTACTAAAAGTCGATATGCAGGAAAAGAAGTTCAAATTAGACATAAAAACCTTGAATCATCGTTTAAGTCCCTGCTTGTCATGAGTATCAAGCATGCATGGCAAGCACCATACCATGCTATTGATGGCGAGAATTTGGGTATCTTAGCAGCGATTCAGACAACAACCAAATTCTCTTGCCCTGTAACACTAGATTAATGTTTATGTGCAGTCAAACTCTAGCATGATATAAATCAAAGCCTCTCCCCCAAAAGTAGCAGCAACCTTTAAAGTCCGAAACAATGAAAAGCTTTCTTTACATGGAACTGCTCCCCTGATGTCTATAAGCCATTATTCCTTGCCCGGATGATGTCAGCATTACTATCGGAACATACATTACAGAAGGCAATTAAACAGGTCTAGTACATATCGTTCAAAGACGGATAATGTTCAAATGAATTAAACAGTTTTGAATCATGCTCAAAGATAGATTGCATGGTCAAATTGGATACTGCAAGAATTAATAAAAGGAGAGCACAATCAGAGCGCAGGACTAGAATGGCCAATTGCATCTCTCTTTCGTTTTGCGATCCGATTGTGGGATACAGATTTACTCACAAGATATGGCCCATTGATCATGCTAGTGTGGTTACAAGACTTGCATCGATCTGATGCCATAAACTCTTGAGCATGGACCTTCAATCCATGTCAATCTAAACTAAAAGAAAACCAACATAGGAAAGAAATTGCAGTGTAATGTACAGGCTTGGCGGCAGATATGATTATCTAACTTAACGGCTGCATCTTAAGATCATAAACTCGGCGAGAAAGTCGAAGAGTCTTTTAAAAGATTTGAAAATCTATCGATACTTGGGAAATTAGAGTTAAAAAGACGAAAACAAAACAAAAAAGTGGAAGCTCACTATGCAATTGGTGGTAGCCATGCATATCCTTACAAATTATCCCACAAGTTTTATGAGAAGTAGGTAGAATAGGATATACCAAAAAATTGACATACAATGCTTTACCATCACAAGTTTCGACATCATGAAGTATTCAGCATTTCTCACCAAATGTTTTGACTTGCTTACTGCATACTAACATGACGCCTGCGGAACAATTAGTCGATCATAGGATCATTAGTTAGTCCACTGTATAACGTTAGAAGGACACACTTAGGCAGATAAACGAACACCATTTACGTCGGTATTAGAGAAGTAAAGCAGATGAATAAGCTCGTAATAACAATACTAATTGTCGTAACCTTATAAGGAAACGACGCACGAAAACATGGAGCGGCTAAAGACAAACAAACAGCAGAAGGTTGAAAACAATCTTGCGAATTTCGCGATGAAAACGTGAAACCATTCCTGAAACACAAACAAAAATAGGAGCAATACTAAAAGCAACGGCGTGGCCTCAAACAGACACTCGATAACAAAAAAGAAGACATAAACAAGCAGCAGGAGCGCTACTGCGAGAAGCAAACGCAGGAGCAAAATCCACGAAAACAAGAGCATATAAGATGACCGTCCACAAAAACATCCCAGAGGAGCCTCGGCTGAATTTAATAAGATCTCCGCTACACCAGCATCGAAACTATTAACTAGACGGATGGACGGACTCGCTAATAAGTAGACAGAAACTGGGTATTGCGAAATTATTGATAAAAATTCTCGATCGAGAGAGAGAGAGAGAGCAGAGTTGTAGGGTTTAGGATACGGGACGGCCCTGCTCTGTCCTGCTCTGTCCTGCTGTGCTGGTGGTCACCGGCCGAGGGCGGTGGGGTTGAGGCCGAGGAGCATCTGGGAGCCGTCGCCGGAGGGGACGTAGGCGACGTTGGGGGTCTTGGAGAGGGAGGCGGCGATCTCCTTGGCGGCCTCGATGCGCCTGAGCTCGATGAGGCCGAGGCCGGCGGCGGCGGTGGCCTCGGAGATGAGCCGGGCGGACTCGCTCTCGCCCTCGGCGCGGATGACGGCGGCGCGGCGCTCCTGCTCGGCGCGCATGACGAGGAACTTGGAGCGCTCGGCCTCCTGCTGGGCGACCTGCTTCTTCTCGACGGCGAGGGAGAACTCGGTGCCGTAGGAGAGGTGGGTGATGGCGACGTCGTCGAGGATGATGTTGAACTCGCGGGCGCGGCGGATGAGGGAGTCGCGGACGAGGGCCGACACGCGGGGGCGCTCGGTGAGCAGCTGGTCGGCGTTGAACTGCGCGACGACGGCCTTCAGGACCTCGTTGCCGATGGAGGGCAGCACCTTCTCGTCGTACTCCGTGCCCAGCGACGTGAAGATGGTCGGGAGGCGCTCCACGTCCGGGCGGGACAGCAGGCGGAGGGTCAGGTTCACCATCTGCAGGTCCTTGGTGCCCGAGTTGGACGAGAAGGTGTGGGGGCGGGTGCGGATGTCGAAGATGTAGGGCTTCTGCAGCCACGGCACCAGGAAGTGGGTCCCCTCCCCCACCGTCCGATCCAGCACGCCGCGGAACCGGTCGAAGATCACCGCGCGCTCCCCCCCGTCCACCGTGTACAGCGACGCCCCCAACACCGACGCGCTCACCCCGATCCCCGCCGCCGCCTTCGCCACGCTCGCCAGCAACGACGCCGCCGCCTGCGCCCCTCCCCCCGCCGCCATCTCCTCCTCCTCTTTTCTTCCTCCTCTCCTCCCCTTTTCTTCTCCTTCTTCTCCTCTGTAAACAGTCTTCCCCTTTTTTTCCCTTTTTTTTTAGGGGGGTGGGGGGGCTTTTTTTTTTTAAAAAAAAAAATTTATTAGGGAAGAAGAGGAAGGGTGGCGCCGCGGTGTGATCTGAAGTGGTGGTGTGGTGGGAAGGGGAGAAACGAAGCAAAACCCTAAACCCTCTAACGAGAGTTATATGATACGGCTTGGGGAGGAAGAAAGTTCGATTGGCGGGCGGGCGGGCGGTGGTCTTTGGTGCAGCAGTGATAAAAAAAAATAAAAAAAATAAAAAAAAATTCTATATATTTTTTTAATTACAACTTTTCTAAATTCTAACGTTAGTAATGTATTCATTCCCTAGTCGTAAGCTATTGTTTGTTGTAATTATGTTGTATATACTTGTATGGAAACAAATAATAGATGCTTAATTAAATTAAATTGAATCAAATTTTAATTTTATTGGTATGGAGTATGGTAGGTACTAGCTACTAGGTACTTTCGTATGAGGTGCACGGTGCACCAGGTTCATGCAACAACGTCTCCGCTTCCAGAGGAAAACCAGTGGAGCCTTCTCGGCTCGGATCAAACGTTCCGAGCCTTGCGACGCGCCGTCCTTTTCCTCCCAAATCCCTAATCCTCTCACCGTCCTCCTCGTCCCTCCGAACCCTAATCCATGTCTCACGCCGCGCCTCCTGATCCTTTCTCCACTCCGATCCAACCCCACCTCGGCCGTTCCTCGCCCAATTCTCTCCCCCACCTCCCCTCCTCCTCCTCCTCCTCCTCCTCCTCCTCTTCCAACGCCCCAATGGGCCCCCATGGCGCTCTATTCCTGGTGCTCGGCTACCTCCCCCTGCGGGAGCTCTTGGCGTTCCAGAGGGTGTGTCGGCTCCTCCGGGACGCCGTCGCAGACGACGCGCTCTTGTGGCGCCACATTACCGTCGAGCCCCCGCTGAGCGCGAAGCTCACCGACGAAGCGCTTTTGAGAATCACCTCGAAGGCCGAGGGGAAGTTGAAGTCTCTGGCTCTGGTCGATTGCTGGAACATTACTGATGCGGGGCTTTTGCGGGTTGTTGAACAGAATCCGGGAATTACTAAGGTATAAACTGTGGTTGAATCTCATATTTATGCTTAATTTTTGTTAAAGTTTTAATTTTGTAAGAATATTGTATCGAATTCTGGGAGGAACGCCTGAAGTCTTCAGATTTAATTTTCACGCCTTAGCTTTACTTCTTCTTTTTTTTTAATCTCTTATGGTTTTTTGTTTTGTATAGAAAATTTATAGAATATCCTGTGAGTGACATGAAATTCCGTTAGGACTTACGATACTGCATATTTCGTTTAAAGAGTTAAAGATACTGTAACTATTTCAAAATGTGATACAGTTCGGGTAAGGTAAAAATTATTGGGTAATAAGCTAAAATGTCAGTGAATGTTCGAAAAACGACATTTAGAAACACTGATTTTAGGAATTTACATTCAGTTTAAATATTCATGAGCCACTTGACATGTAAATAGTGGAATTATGTTGGTACGCAAATACTTAAAAGCTTGAATTTCATTCTAAGATGCGTTATTTGATATTGCCTCCTTAAAAGAGCAATCTTGACCATTATACAATTATATTCTCTTCTCTTTTTTTTTTCTTTTTTTGCGCTAGATATATGCTTTAATAAGTTGCTTTGAAAGGCGTATTAGTTAGTATAAGGTGACTTGCTACAAATATGTGAATCTTTGCAGTTTCCTAAGTAACTAAGAAAGAGTTCAAACTTTACAGTCGAGCTGTAAAGCTGACGAGACCAATATGCACATTGGTTATGCAGTAGGTGTGTCGTACATAAGTTAGATCACCGTGTGATCGCTTCTTTAGTTTGACAATTAAATACTAATCTTTATTTCAGCCTTTATTTTGATATACACCGACTGCCTTCTGATATAAAAGGCAACCTTAATACTTGGTCATGAATAAATACTAATCTGATATATACTAATTTGTTTGTGAAAACATTGCAGCTCTATGTACCGGGATGTACATTCTTAACTGCAGATGGAATGGTGAAGGTGGTGAAACGGTTATTTGAGTGCAAGGGAAATCTAAATCATCTTCAGCTCCGTGGTCTCTCCAACATAAGAAGAGATCATCTTGACATCTTTAACTCTTTCTTGGGCAAGAACAACCTGCAACGAGTTTCCCAACCATCGTTCTACAACTCAAGGCATCTTACATCATTTGACAGCGACGATGGGCGTCCTATTGATGTCGATTTGTGCCCAAAATGCACGAATGTTAGGCTAGTATTTGACTGTACAAGAGAAAGTTGCAGGTTGTAAAATGCTGAACCTTTACTTCCTGTCCTACTTTAAAGTTAGAAAATCTTGTGCCTGTATTGTTTTAATTTTATGGCAACTTTGGCGTTGGTGAGATTTTTCAAAATTTAAAACGAAGTCACTCAGATCAGTCTACTAGTTGACACAGGGTGGTTGGCTAGTTTGCGCTTGTGTCAATTTGGTCTGCAGGCTGAATAATGTGCAAAATGTAATGTGCTCTGAATAATATGCAAAATTTCTACTAATTCTGCCTCTCATTTTAATAGCAACACACCATTACGTGACATCTGTTCTTTCGAAATCCGTATTAGCCTTTTGCAGTAGTAGTAATAAACTAATACAAAAAGGACCTATGTTTATTTGATATTTGACTAAACATACATGTAATCTCTTAATTTCTTTCTCGTCATTCATATGTTTTGTTCTTTTTAAGAATTGCTTGCTAAACATGAAAAGTTCTCTTTTCGCTTAAAACCGTACCATGTAGTATATAATCTTACTGACGAAGAACGAACTTGCAGGGCAATGAAGTACAAGCGGATTGAGTGCAGAGGGTGCTTCTTCTGCATAGCCAGATGTGAAGCATGCGGGGGTTGTATTGACTTTGACGAACTTGGCGAGGAGACCGCCTGCTCTCACATTCTGTGTTTGAAGTGTTGGCTTCAGCTTCCAAAGTGCAATACGTGCAACCGGCCGTACTGCGACGGACACGCAAGTTCCCTAGCGGAATCAGCATGGTCTTCTTCAGGGTTCATTTGCCATCAGTGTGCAGAGCTTGATTAGTACTGTAAACTTGTATTTATTTCTGAGTTGTGAGCTTGAGTTGATTACCATGAACTCTTGAAACTGAAGCTATATTTTTGCTCAGATGAGACCATTTTATTACCGAATACGGGGAAACAATTTATCTTCCAGCTGCTGCTCAAATTGTACTGAAAAGCTGAGAGTTTAAAATTGGGCAGAATTGGTATGTCAGTTGGTAAATATATAAATGTAAATAATGCTAGGATCAGCTGGCCTCTGTTGCTATTTCATTTTCTTGAATATATCAGCAAATAGTCTCATAATCTTTGAGTTGAAATGAATTGTAGTAGTAAGAGGAAACAAATGGTTTGGCAATTTATGCAGTATGACATTTATTTTTTATTTATTATTATGCCATGATAGTTCAGGTGTATATTAGCATGACAATTTTATGCAGCATGACACTCTTTTCAGGATTCTAATTAAAATGTTAAACAATTCTACTTAAATAATACTTTTTTGTTACACACTCGATAGGCCCTTTGTCAAACAATTCTACTTAAATAACACTTTTTTTTACAAACTCAATAGGCCCTTCTTCGACTAGTTAATCGAGGAACTGATAGTGCTTTTCCCACTTAATTTTCATACTTAATTTAGGTTACTTACACACTTAAACCTCTCACTGTGCCTAAAAGGTACCAGCTTTAGCCCCACCTGGAACTAATCTACTGCTAAGTAGCATTACTCCCGCCAAACAAAGTCCACAACCATTTGAAAATAATCCTCAACAACCACACCCACCACCCCTCTCTCCAAAACACAAGCCAAAGTGCCTCCAAATTCTCATCTCTTTCTTATACGATTAATCCTTACAAGAATCTCTTAACTAAAACTTAGAGAAATAGGCATGACTTGAGCAGCATCACTGCAGTATAAATACTCACAACTTCACAAGCACAAAACATCCCACCATCACAGCTACTAGAAAACAAAAAAAACAAATGGCAGCTTCAATAGCAATTGTTCTCACTGTTTTCGCTCTCACAATCTGTAATGCCGACGCTGCTGATGCTACTGCCGGACAGGTTACGTACGTGTTCGGAGACTCGATGGCGGAGGTCGGGAACAACAACTACCTGCCAAACGCGCTCGCGAAGTCGAACTACCCTTGGTACGGGATTGATTATATCAAAGGGCAACCAACTGGGAGATTCACTAATGGAAGAACAGTTGGGGACATCATGTGTAAGTTATAGGACTACCAGAAGATCCTCAGCCTTTTTATTCGTCCTAATCTTCGCGTTTTGTTGAACCTTTTCTCTACTTAAAATGGAGAGAGATATCAATATAGTAACTGCGCAACTGCTAGTGAGAACATTGGAAACAAAACATAATTGTTAGACACCTAATTGCAAAGAATATAATTTTGGCGATCGAAAGTAAAATTCTAGGAAAGATTCGAAGTTCTAAAAATTGTGCTATGATTGATACTAGCTGCTAAGCTGGGAGTTGCATCGCCACCGCCATTTCTTTCCTTATCAATGAACGACGATGCGATCCTTAAAGGTGTCAACTATGCGTCGGGTGGTGCAGGCATCCTCAACGAGACCGGACTTTACTTTGTAAGAGACGACAATAATTTGTAAAACATTTGATCAAACTTTCCACATTTTTGAGTGTATGTTCCTGAAAAAGATGTTTGTGATCGCAGATTCAGAAGCTCTCTTTCGACGATCAGATAACTTGCTTCGAGAAGACTAAGGCTGCGATCGTTCGTAAGATCGGGAAAGAGTCTGCAGAGGAACTATGCAATGACGCAATCTACTTCATTGGACTTGGTATTGCACTCTACTCCTCCTAGAACAACTAATATTACTCGCAGTTATGTTCTGTACTGACAAACATTTGTTTCATGCATTTTCCGTCAATTGTAGGCAGCAACGACTACGTGAACAACTTCTTGCAGCCTTTCATGGCGGACGGTCAGCAATACACTCACGACGAGTTTGTCAGGCTCGTGATTACTACTTTAGATGGCCAATTAAGAGTATGATATATGAAATTGCTTTTGTTTGTACTATTGGAAATAGAGGCACCAAACCTAAATTATGCTCCTTCTCTAACACCATGTTGTTTTCGTCGTGTATGCGAAGAGGCTTTATGATCTCGGGGCGAGGAAGGTAGTGTTCCATGGATTGGGGCCATTGGGTTGCATTCCATCTCAGAGAGTGAAATCTAGGAATGGGCAATGCCTCCATGTTGTGAACAACTATGTGACAGAGTTCAATGCGCGAGTAAAGGATCTGCTTGATGGCGTGAACAATAAACTACCCGGTGCTCAGATGGCGTTCGCCGACTCCTATTCCATAGTCATGGATCTCATCAATAAGCCACAAAATTATGGTAAATAATTGACCACACATATTATGAACTCTCCAAATGACTCTTCTCCTTAGTTTCGCACATGAGCTTCTTTTCGGCGCTGAATCCCTGATTTAGTATTAGTTAGTTTGTTTGTTAGTTTGATTTTGCTTTATCTGTACATTAATTTGTTAAGAGTTAATCTAATGACCTTGAAATTTGTGTAATATACAGGATTTAAGATTTCTCACACATCATGCTGCAATGTGGACTCTGTCATTGGTGGCCTCTGCTCTCCCAACTCAAAACTCTGCGCCGACCGCAGCGAGTTTGTGTTCTGGGACGCGTACCACACGTCCGATGCAGCTAATCAGGTTATCGCCGATCGACTCTTTTCTGATCGCGCCGAAGTAGGACAAGCGCCTTCTCCAGCGCCGCTTCTCGGCCCTGCGGCCTCCCCCGGCCCTGCCCCCTCTCCTCTTTGATTTGTTCTTTACAGTTTAAACCGTTGGTTACCGGAACTCAGCTTGATTTTGTCATGGCTTTGTTTATAGTTAAAGTTGTGGTCATTGTTTTAATTTGTTACAGTTGATTCACAAAGTTAAAATACAGCAGCAGGGGTTTTATACATTCCGAGTTTGTGTTGTAAGTTGTAACCTGTACTGATGCACATATTTGTATTGAAACTCATTATATGCGGTACAAATGTTGCTATCTAAAACCAATTACACGATCTTTTCACCATCAGTTTGTACAAAGAACAAATATCCTAGTACATTTGTTCAACCCAAATTAACTTCGAACATAACAACTAAATCCAATCTCAAAAAAGATTAAATTTAAAAATCAGCTGCTCAACCTATTCCGAAATTAACTTCGAACATAACAACTAAATCCAATCTCAAAAAAGATTAAATTTAAAAATCAGCTGCTCAACCTATTCCGAAAGAGCAAGATGAAACTAGATACCGAAGATGAAACTAGATACCGAAGTACGCTAAAACCGAAAAAAATTAGAAAATAACCCAAAACTTAAATAAAAAATCCACATTTCACCTTAGAAGAAAAAAAGAATATTCCTTCCTCAGTTCGTGCTTATTGATAAAATTTGCAGCAATAAGTGATCAATAAATATAAGCAAACAACACTAAATAAAAAATAAGGTTCGCGGAGCTTTCTAATACAAACTACAATCTAGTTAAAAATGTGAGCAGATAAAATTTAAATCTAAAGTAGTGTAACAAAAACCACCCCACCAAATACGAAAGCCGCCAAAAGTTGCATGCTTTTTCTGAGGCTTTCACTATTTAAAGATGGCCCTGAGTTGCAAAAAAAAGAAAAACTATTATTAGCTAATGATTTAGTTTTATATAAAGTAATGCTACACTACACTGTTGGTCTTGCAATCAAGAATTAAATTTCGTTACTGATTAGATAATAAATTATCAAGCAACTATTATTGCATTTAATAGAGAAACAGAGAGGAACAACAGCAAAACAAACGGTGTACAAAAAGTAATCAAACATCGAGTATTAATATTGAGATTATAAATAAATCATCACAACTGTATAGCAAAAGATGATATACCATTCGAAGACGCCGGAGGTGGTTTTGTTGACGGCGCTCCTGGAGAAGGATAAGGTACTGCAGCTGCAAATTTACTCAACACAAGCACGCACACATAAATCCAGGAAGGCAAAGTGATACATTTTAAATCGCAGAATAGTAATCTATTAAAACAAAGCGCGGCGAGATTCGTCGTCTAACGTACCCGAGGAGTTCTTGCAGAGGCTGAGGTCGGGCGGGGCGTAGCCGCATTTCTGGGGGAAGTGGAGCATATCAGACCGGGTGACGTTGAAGGTCCCGAGGAGCGCCAGGTCGTCGAAGAGCTTGCAGAGGCAGGGGGCCTCGGTGTCGAGCGCGATCTTCAGCGGCAAGCAGCACACCGCGGGCGGCTTCTCCGCCTTCAGGTACGGCGTGCACGGCATCAGCTCGCTCAAGCACGGCAACACCGACTCCGTGGCGTCGTCCCCGAGGGATAGAACGGCGAAGGCCGACGAGGAAGCGACGAGAACAAAGACGCAGAGGAGGAGAGATTTGGTGCCCATGGTGTTAGCAATCTCTACACTTACTATTCTACGTATTGGAAGGCTAAATTGTAAGGGAGAGGGGGTGCACCGTGCACGTATGTTTATATATTATTGTTATTATATATATAAGGGGAGTAGGGGAGTGTTAAAACTGAATGGCTTAAAATGAGGAGGAGAGGCGTTATAGTTGTTAGGAATATAACGGATTTTCAAACTGGAGGGAAATAGAACAACGACGATGGATTTCAAATTTGTTTTCAAAAAAAAAAAAAAAAAATTCAATCTATCATTTTTAATTTGTTTTCCCTTTTTTTAAATTTTTTTTTTCTCCTTTTTAAAAATTATCCCGCGTTGCGTACTTGCATCAGGACATGGTGACCATTTGGAGAGCGTTTTTTATACGAACTTGAATAAGCTAAAATAACAATAGTAATAATATAATTTCTCAACAAAACAATAATAATAATATACAATACAATATACTTATATACGTACTAAATAGTAGGTTGGGTTTTACTTTAATCTTTTTCCCAGTAATAAATAATTAAGTTTGTACAAATATCCAATTGGGCCGTCACTTGGGTGAGTTACAGCCCGGCCCAATGGGCCGCTGACACACGTCTCGTCGTCCTCTTCGTCGTAGTCCGCACGCGACCGAACTTTATGCGGGTATATAAGTCGCCTTCCGTTCGTTCCGGAGAACACACTCACCCACCGGGGTTCAAGAAACCCCCAAAACCCCCCTCTAAGCTCAAAACCATTAGAGAGAGAGAGAGAGAGAGAGAGAGAGAGAGAAAAAGAAGGGGGGAAGATGGAGCAAAACCAGAGGGGGCCGAGGCCCCTCCAACTCCACCCAGCTCGATCGGCCATTGTCGATCTCTTCAACCTCTACCTCGGAGTAATCCCAATTCAAATTGCGATTCCGATTGCAATCTCTCCGCTTATTCTCGCGTTGGTAACCCTAATATTTTCCCCACTTTTCAGAGGAATTCGCGGCAGAGACCCGATGATCCGGCGCAGGATACCGCGTGAGTCTCCTAATCCCAGCACTTAACTACGTTTTGTCCATAATCTTTGCCAATTAGCACCTGAATTTCGTGATCGGATTGTTTCTTTTTCAATCCTAGTTCCCCATCATAAGTCGAATTTTGTGGCCTTTTATGATTCTTTTGTAATACTCGATTCATCTTGATGTCTTCGGATCATATTAGTTGTAAGCAAGCTGTAAGTCTTAGAATTGTTTTTTCGATTAACGTGGTGTCGGCAGTTGCTCTCTCTTGAAACTTTATATTGTCTGTTCTATATAAAGATAAAATCTTTCTAACCAATGTCTCCTTCTGAGTTCTTTATGTATTAGACTTTGAACAACGGGGGCTTCTTTTCTTGAAATTTTTTTCAAGATCTTTAATTCTCTGTTGGGATTAAGAGGAACTGGAGAGGAGAAGAGAAATTTTTGGAGAAAGTTGTTTTCTTTCACGTGGATTAAGAAGGAATGGCGAGTAAATAAACTGTCGAACGGTCATTTTTGGGTCATTTCTGGGCATAAAGAGAGAGAAGTAAAAATGATCATCTTCTCTTATTTTCTCCTCTAAACTTCAAACAGCAGAAGAGGAAGTCATTCCCTTTCTTTCCTTTTTCTCTTCTCTTCTATTTCTTCTCTCTATGCGAAAGACCATAAGTGAATATTAACTACACGGTTTGCTCTATTGATCGCTGCCAATTTAATCCTGCAGGAACAAGATGCAGAAGAGGGTTACTGCTCTCAACAGAGAGCTCCCGCCCCACGACGAGCAGTTTGTCATAGATTTTGAGCAGTTGCAAGGACAATTCCCAGTGAGTATGAGATATTCCTTTTTGACCTCTTTGTGGATTCTGAACTCTTCTCTGGAAGGTTTTATAATTAGCCTATATTGTACTTCAGGATCAGGAGCAACTGCGCGCCGTCACAGAGTCTGTTCTTATATCTTTTGTCGTGCAGTGTAGTAGCCATGCGCCACAATCCGAATTCCTCTTGTTTGCTATACGAAGCCTGTGCAGCATAGGCTATCTGAAATGGGACTCTTTCCTCCCTTCTCTTCTCTCTGCAGTTTCTTCTGTAGAGGCATCAGCTGGGCAGGGGAATTCAGTTTCTGGTGGAGTGTTATCTCCAACATCTTCAGCTGTGATTCCTAATGCTTCAAACTATCATGCTTCAAATCCGGTGTCACCCCTATCAGCAATTCATGCAATAGGATCACCTGCCCAATCAACTTCCGACCAACTTGCAAGTACAAATCTTTCTCCGGCTAAACCTCCTGAGCTCTCTGGCTCTGGGCAGCATAGTGGAACAAGAGGTAGCCAGTACCTTAGAGGCACTGCTAGCAACTATCTTCGCCAGCTCTCGTGTAGGGTTATTCTTATGGGTCTTGAATCCAATCTTAAGCCAATTACCCATTTTGAGATATTTCAGCACATGGTAAATTGGTTGGTTAATTGGGATCAAAGGCAACAAGGATTAGATGAAGCTGATGGCATGAAAAACTGGAAGCTAGAGAGGCCTTTGCACGAATGGATGCATCTATGTTTGGATGTTTTATGGACTTTGGTTGCAGAGGACAAATGCCGTATTCCCTTCTATGAACTTCTTCGCAGTAGTCTACAGTTTATGGACAATATTCCTGATGACGAAGTGTTGTTTAGCATGATTATGGAGATTCATAAAAGGAGGGATATGGTGGCTATGCACATGCAGATGCTGGACCAACACCTTCATTGCCCAACGTTTGCGACTCACCGTTTTATGACCCAATCCTATCCTGCTGTAGCTGGGGAGCCAATTGCAAATTTGCGGTACTCTCCTATTACTTATCCCAGTGTTTTAGGAGAGCCCTTGCATGGAGAGGTGAGGAAGCGCTTTTTTTTTTTCCTTATATTCCTGATGACGTAGTGATTGTAATAATTTATACTGATTTTGGCATATAGGATCTTGCAAATTCTATTCCTAGGGGGAGTTTAGATTGGGAGCGTGCTTTGCGCTGTTTGAGGCATGCTCTTCGTACTACTCCATCACCTGATTGGTGGAGGCGTGTACTTCTTATTGCCCCTTGTTATAGACCACATACTCAGCAAGCATCAACGCCTGGTGCTGTTTTCTCTCCAGAAATGATTGGTGAAGCCGTTGCTGATAGAACAATTGAACTCTTGAAAATGACAAACACAGGTACAACAATGCATTTTCCCATTTGTTTTCTTTCAGTTTTTGTTTCACTTGTACATTGTATGACAGGAGAAAAATTAGTTGTGCATCACTTAAAACATGCCAGTTTAGTCCTGCAAGATTCTATCATGCTATATAGGTATGAATGAAGAGGCTAGTTGTGCATGTGATTCCAACACAGGATGTGTATTGTGATTGTATGTAAAGAACCTGATATCACTTTTCAAGTTCGCCTGGATAAATAGTTTACCACTGCCACTATGTTTTACAAGTTTTAAACATATATGCCACTCACTAGTGCATTGAGAGAGAGGGGACTATGAAAATTGAGAATGCGAGTAAGTGCACAATAGTATTCGGTTGACAAAGATATTGTCTGCAGCTGAGGTAAAAAGAGGAATAGTTAGGACTAAATGCTCTGGTGGTGGTACTATTTGTTTCCGTTATTCAAAATTATTTTGTGATTAAGCCTTTTGAAAATTTTATACACCTTATCCTTCTTTTCGTAGAGGCACAATGCTGGCAGGAGTGGCTTCTATTTGCAGACATATTTTTCTTTCTTATGAAGAGCGGCTGTATTGACTTCCTAGATTTTGTTGACAAACTTGCCTCTCGGGTTATTAAGGGTGATCAGCAGATCCTTCGAAGCAATCATGTGACATGGTTGCTTGCACAAATTATTCGTATTGAGCTTGTGATGAACACCTTAGGTTCAGATCCAAGGAAGGTAGTGCATATTCATCCAATAGTTCATATGTTTTCCTTTTCTTCTTGCCCGTTGATCAATATAGACATACATGTTGGTCAATCCATGCCTCATTTGCATGTCTTATTGTTGTTTTATGTTTTTTGATCTCAATCACGTTCTTGTTGATAGGTTGAGACTACTAGGAAGATTATTTCATTCCATAAAGAAGACAAAAATCTCGATTCAAATAATATCAACCCACAAAGTATTCTTCTTGACTTCATTAGTAGTAGCCAAACTCTACGCATTTGGTCTTTCAACACGTCTTTCAGAGAGCATCTGAACAGTGATCTGCTTCAGAAAGGAAAGCAGATAGATGAATGGTGGAAGCAAATGACAAAAGGTATTTCAAAGGCCACATCTAGTGCTATGTAAATACTTTCTGCCGCATCAAATCTAGTACTTAACGATGTGCATGTTCTGTTTTTTTTGTATTTCAGACCTTATTGCAAAAATTACTTTTGGCTGTATTAAATCTAGCACCTAGCGAATTGTAGTGTTCTAATTTTTGTTTTTGCTTTGCTTTACATATTTGTCTATGCTTTGACTAAATATTACCTTTTATTTATATACATATTTCCTCCAGTTTCAGGGGAGCGTCTGATAGATTTTATGAACTTGGATGATAGATCAATGGGCATGTTTTGGGTTCTTTCGTTCACCATGGCACAACCTGCTTGCGAAGCTGTGATGAATTGGTTTACGTCAGCAGGAGTTACAGATTTACTTCAAGCTTCTAATGTACAGACAAATGAAAGAGTAATGATGATGCGAGAAACTTACCCTCTTTCTATGTCGTTACTTTCTGGTTTGTCCATCAACTTATGCTTAAAGCTTGCCTTTCAACTTGAAGATGCCATATTTCTTCTTGGCCAGGTATAAAAGTGATACTTTTACGGTTTGTCTTTTCTTATTCTCAATACATCCTTAGCAATATATACTTGTTCAAGATTTACGTTTAAGCATAATTTTCTTAGGCAAGTGTAACTTGTGTTGTGTTACAATTATTTTTTACTTGGCCATATTTTGTGTAAAATAATAGTGTTTTGACCGATGTTTGGAAGCTAGGATTCGTCATTTGGAATTATTAATCATGCTGTTGATTGTTTAATGATTTTTTATCTTTAATACATAAGGATAATCAGGGCCTTAGAAAGTGTGTGTGTGTGTGTGTGTGTGTGTGTGTGTGTGTGTGGAGTAAGGCTACTATACTCTTATGAGTATAGAACTCTTTGTCCCAATAGGTGATTTTCAATGATGGAGCTTTTGAATTGATGATCCATTCCGTTAAATATGATCTAGAGCATTTGAAACTTTTAAAAGTAAATTTCGTTATTTTTTAAAATCATAATAAAGTTCATCAAGTGGACATAAAATGAACGGCCAAAATTAAACGGCCTCCTAAAAATAGAGGATTAGAATTTTAATTTAAGTTTGGAGTTATGGATCTCTATCTATATAGTGAATAGAATTTTCTATAAAAAATTCAACCGTTTCTGATACGTTTACACCGTTAAACTAGCGAGCATCACATGCTGACCATTAAAAATGATCAATTTTGAAATCTTTTGATCACAAGGTAACTGATTTCGAAAAGCTATGAAATTTGATTTCTAGAAGTTTCATATGCTCTAAATCATGTTTAGCAGTATGGATTATTGATTCGTAAGCTCTATCATTGAAAACTTGTGAGTGCGAAGGCAATCGTACTCATAAGAGTATAGTAGCCGGACTCTCTCTTTCTCTCTCTCTCTCTCTCTCTCTCTCTCTCTCTCTCTCTCTCTATATAGATATATATATATAGAGTCCGGCTGTTATGCTATCAATAGCACGAAGCATTCGGTGCTACCAAGTTTTCCACCGTTAGATCCACCCCTTTGATGATTTTCACCCGTTAGATCATACTATTCAACCAACCACCCACTTAACCCTAAGGGGCCCACATCATCCTAACCGCACATCTCTCAATCCAACGGCCAAAAACTTGGTAGCACCAATGACTTGGTGCTATTAATAGCATAGTAGCCTAGTTCTATATATATATATATATATATATATATATATATATATATATATATATATATATATTTATGTTCTTGAAAATCCAGAGCAAGGATTGCCCATGCCACCCGTGCTGCCCAGTGCCGTACTATGCTGAGGTCGTGTCGGCACGTGGCATGGGGTCGTGCACTCGTGTTGACACCATATTGACAAAATGAGTTTTTTATTTTTTTAAATATTTTTTGGGATTTTTGTTGAGTTTTTTGAGGTAGAAAGTTTCACAAAAGTTGTTTTCATACTTAAAATATATAAATCTTGTAAATCTACTAACATTTGGACCAAGTAGTAAATTCCGTCACATTATAAGGCCAACTTCTAGTGAAAAAAATACAAATATAAGATTCTCTTTTATCATTTTAGATCTAGTTATTTTATAGATGTTAGTCTTTTCCTATAAATTTTTATTCAATTATCACTTTGGTTTTGGTTACGTGCATAGACTTTAATAATAATGTAAAATAATTTCCTTACTTATTTTGATGATTATGACTTTATTCTTACTTATTGTGCAAGATATAATATAATATAATATGTAAACCGTTTTTATAGCATTTAGAGATATTAAAATACTCTAAAGTTAAAAACTAGTTGTCATGGAAATTTAGGTAAGAAACCTGCAGCAATGCATGCCAATGTTCTAGTGATATGCCACTGGCACAGGGGCCGTGCTGATGTTGGAATACCCTGTGCCACCATGCCGTGCCATGCTGCTCGCACAGTGGGCATGCGCCGTGCTAGTGGCATGACAATCTTTCATCCAGAACCTGGAACTTTTCTTCCTGGGCCAGATTGGAGCATTTGGTAAAACCTGGACAATCAAAGCTGTGGTACTCCTTACAAGAAGGAAAAACATGATGTTTCCTTTAGTACAGCAATGCTGCTGACCTGTATCATATGCTACTCCACGTTTGTGCGTTGTTTTGTGTCTTTCTGTGGAATTTTTAGTTAATTTCACATATGAATATTAGAACGAGAGGAATGCCTGTGTTATCATAGTTCATTGTGCTTAGCTTAATAAACATTTAGTCGATTGTTGTTTCTCTGGGGACTGCTTAGAATGTTTAAGAATTTCTGTCAAAACACATTCTAAGTAAGGTTGTAAATATGATATCTAATTATGTTTAAGAGGATTAATGTTGCGTAAATTTCTTTTTAGACAAGAGAAGCTTCTCAGGCAAGTGCTAGAATTTGTACAAGGAACAAGATTAGCTTTTTGTGCGTAAAACGTGATGTGCCTTTATGTAGTATAAGTCATTGCCTGAGTTCTGATCAGAAAAGAAAGATTCTTTATCTCCTAAGGAAATTAGCCCTTTAATTAGAGCTGTTAAATTTCCATTTTATTTCTATTATTGTGCACCAATCAGATTCTATGCTGCTAAAGTTCTGCTTTTATTTTGCAGGCTATTCCAAGTATTGCAATAGTTGAAACTTATGTTAGATTGCTTCTTATTGCTCCTCACTCGTTATTTCGGCCCCATTTTACGGTAAAATTTTACGGTCAATTCTGTTGTTTTCTACTGGCTTAGTAGTCAAGTTATTCTCTGCCGTAAGATGCTATTGGACTATGTGAACAATTTCCCTCAGGTTGTGAAGTTATGGGTCTTCATTGTGCATGTGACAGCTAGTGGTGTGCTGGCCTTTTATTATGTGGTGTGCAAGTGCAAGTCCTTATTGAAGTAGGATGCACCGATAACAGCACAAGAGGGGTTAGGGAGGAATATGGGACAAGTAATATCATGCCCTTTTAATACTGGCATCATCTGTATTAAAACAGAAGCATGATCCATTTTAAAAGCCACTTTAAAGAATACTTTCTTGCTCAACTTGGAAAATGAATCTACATAGTGAAGATGCTATAAAATTGCTACATAATTTCCATGTTAAGCAGTACTCGGCTGCTTGCTATTGGTTGGTATCTGTTACTTGCTGCAACTGTTATGAGTAGGAAGAAAATAACAATCTATTCATTGAATCATTGCTTTTCAGAAAATTTGCCTACTATGTTATTGATCAACTGTAGTGTTACAGCTTCATTGAAGCTGAAAGCTATGTACACGGACACTTATCACAGTTTGGCTCGCTTCAAGCATTATCTTCCTCTTATTTCATGTGGTTCATTTGATAACATGCTGTTGATGACTTCACATTTTCTGAGTCAACTGATTCTTCTGTTATGACACTCAATTCTGCTTTACTCAATTTGTCAGAATATTTTATTTTATTCTTACCTTTTAATGTTGTTTTATAATTTGCAGACTTTGACACAAAGATCTCCATCTATTTTGAGCAAATCTGGTGTATCCCTCCTGCTACTTGAAATATTGAACTATAGATTACTTCCTCTGTACAGGTGCTTTCTTTATCTGTTAACTTTGTTTGCCGTTGAAGAGATTTCTTGAAGTTATACCATGATTGAAATGTCTTCTTTAAGCGGATGAATATCTAGAGCTTAAACATCCACGGTGCCTCCCATTTCTTATGTCTAAAGTTAAATTTCAGTCAAAATATTATGTATTGCATGTTGCTGGATCACTCATGCTATTATTATACTTTAAGATGTACCTTAAATCCTTTGACTTTGTCTGGATAAATGTTGATAACTTACAGTTTCTATTTCCAACCATGTAACTTGGTAAAGTTTCTGTACTAGATTATGCTAAGTTGCAGATGATGCTTCTCATGTAGATATCTGAAAGAGATTTTGAAAACCTAGGTTTTGTGTGCCCCCCTTTGTACTCTTTCCACTGCTGCTAAATGATTAGAAGTTTTCTTACCAAAAAAAAAAACAATCAGAGATTGTGTCAGTTTAAACCTGTTTGTTGTTGCCGTGTTGTGTCAATTGAAAGGAAAACATGGGGAATGGTGTTGGTGCAGCCTGTATACCAAACATTAGGACAAGTTTGGATGAGTGGATCTAAAACTTCTATTATCAAGTTCGAGGAAGTTTGCACTAGTTTTTTTGTATTTTTGAGATTCTTCGATGTGCAGAAAATAGAAGGGGAAAAGCTAGTTTGAACAGAGTTAGCATTTTCTGAAGCAATCAGATTCTTCTTGTCTGCAGGTACCATGGCAAGAGCAAGGCTTTAATGTATGATGTTACAAAGATAATTTCAATGATAAAGGGAAAACGTGGGGAACATCGTCTTTTCAGATTGGCTGAAAACTTATGCATGAATTTGATTCTTTCAATACGGGACTTCTTTATGGTGAAGAAAGAATTAAAGGTTGCTGGAAGTAACACAATTACCAATGAGGATTTGCTATCTTAGTTTCAAATTTTACGGATATATGATTTTGTTATGCTTACTCTTCTCAAGACTGTTATTGCAGGGCCCAACAGAATTTACTGAGACACTTAATCGAATAACAATAATTAGCCTTGCTATCACCATCAAAACCCGTGGAATTGCTGAAGTGGAGCACATGATTTATCTCCAGCCGTTGCTTGATCAAATAATGGCAACTAGCCAACATACATGGTCGGAAAAAACTCTACGATTTTTTCCCCCTCTTATTCGGGATTCTTTAATAGGGAGGATAGACAAGAGGGGCCAAGCCATCCAAGCATGGCAGCAGGTCTGTTGTTCTTCTTTAGTATTTGATAGCTACTATTTATGCCTTCCATGTGTTTCTTTTCCCCTTTTCTTTGGCAAATCTTCGAACATACTGGATCAATCCCCTCATTAAGCTTCTTGATTTTATCATTACGTAATTTTTCAATATTATCCCTATATTATATCAATGGTGTTTAGAGTGGCTCCAAAGAATGCAGAGTTCACACAAGCTTATCATCTCTTTTCTTGTTCAGCGTGATTCAATCATTGAGTTTTTGGATTTTTTTAGGGCAATAGGTACTCTGGCTTGCTTGTTTCGAACTAAAAAGTAGAAGCATCATTAGTGATGCTCGACACTTGTAGTCTTTCAGTTTCTTGGGGCACACTATTCTATTGTAAATAGGTTATATTTTCACCAAAAAAGAAAAATAATTATAATTCACGCCTCTTTTATTATATGTATTGTTTCTCACTTGTATGCTCTTTACTCTAGGCTGAAACGACAGTTATCAATCAATGCACTAAGCTACTTTCACCATCAGCTGATCCTACTTATGTAATGACCTATCTTGGCCATAGCTTTCCTCAGCACCGACAATATCTTTGCGCTGGTGCATGGATGTTGATGAACGGACATCCTGAGAGCATCAATAGTGCAAATCTTGTATGACCTTATCGTTCACTCACCCTCTCTTATATAAATACTAGTAGATACTTGATATTTGTACTATTTTTTTTGGGATACATGTGACAGTTTCAATGCAGGGCCGTGTCTTAAGGGAGTTTTCACCAGAAGAAGTGACATCTAACATTTATACTATGGTGGATGTTCTTCTTCACCATATCCAGGTTGAACTGCAGCGTGGACATACTGTGCAGGTCTAATTCTTGTTAATATTTGGTATATGTAATTTTTTTTTATTGTGTTATGTATGCTGATTATATTTGCTGCAGTAGGTCAACTGTAATATTTTCTTATGCATTTACTGCAGGATCTTCTCTCTAAAGCAATTGCAAATCTTGTCTTTTTCATTTGGACACATGAGCTACTTCCCTTGGATATTTTACTTCTAGCCCTTATCGACAGGGACGATGACCATTATGCTTTGCGTATCGTGGTATGTTTTCTTCCATGCTTACGTAGTGTCACCTCTAGGAGAATAACCACATGAAAAATCTGTAATGTAATTACTTTTTTTGAAGAGGTAGGTACAAATTATTAGCACTTAAGGAAAAAAAGTTGTAGTCAGCTGTCGACAACATATGCAACTGTTTATCTTTCAAGGCGGCTGAAAATAATAGTGGTCAGCAGTCAACTCAACTGGTTTAATGTTTCAATTGACTGGTTGCAATAATTCAGTGATGTTCGCTGGTGTGACCTTCAACCGGTTCCAATTGCTCTCTGCTGGTCAAAAAATTACTGGTAACTTCTGTAGAACTCCAACCTGTTGAACCAATCTGAACTGATTCAATAAATTTCAGGAAACTTTAGAAAAGTTGCAAGGTATGAAACGTTTTTTTTATTAATAAACTTAGAAAATACTATAATTATAAAATAGTCCTGTAAAAAAATTATTTACAAAACTAGGTCTATACGGTGAATGAATTACAGCTTTCTAAATGCGGTAAATCATTCACCGCTTTCTTCAAAGGATTAAAACTATTTTTAGTGTTTAATACCATACATCTTTTGAAGTTTGGATGTGGGAAATATATAAATTAGGGTAAAAGCGGTAATTATAAATATAAATAAAAATCTTGGATACCTATATTTATATTTAAAAGATTTTGTAGGCTTAGTAGCTCAAAAACTACGTATGAAACTGTCTGCTGCCTAGGTTCTACCGGTTGAAAATGCAGAAACTTTTGTTTCTAAACGTATTGAATCAGTTCAAATGAATCTGTGTCTGGTTCATATTTGCTGTAGAACTCTTAACACAACGTATTTCAAACCAGATTGACTGAAACGTAAAGCACATCAATTCCAAGATGCAGTGGATAATTCAGATGGTATGATGATAGAAACTTACCTTGGTTTGTTCATTTGAGTGAATCTTGTTGTTTTAAACAGTCTTGATCTTCATCAAAACCAAACTATTCATAAGTTCTTTAAACTTCTCCTAGTTTAACTTTGATTGTAACCATACTAACTAATCATACATGGTCATAACACTTGCCAACATTCTCTTATTTGACTTTTTGAATGTTTTTGAATAGCTGTTTGTCAGGGAGTGAAAATAACAAATGCTGTTATATGTTTGGAATTGTGTAATGGCTTGCTCGTCATATAGTCAGAACTTTAGCTTATTGGCTTGATTTTGTTTCACTATAAATCACACTTGTGAAATATGGCAAAGGGCATCACTTCAGTGCCCACTTTACTGTCTATATCTGCTTTGGGAAATGAGGAAGCTACAAACTTGATGGCACTGCTGTTCACAGATAAGTCTGCTCGAAAGACCTGAGCTTCAGAAAAGAATCAAAATGTTCTGTTCAAATCGTTCACCTCCCGAGCACTGGCTTAACAATCAACCACCAAAGAGAGTTGAGCTTCAGCATGCTCTGGGGAACCATCTTTCATGGAAGGACCGGTAAGATTTGCTTTTCATAATTTGTGAATCCTTGTTTTCTTCATCAATGTTGAGACACAATCCAGTGGGACACTTTGTTGGAGTGATACTATGTCCAATATTTATGTATGGGCACTGCATAATCTTGATGTAAATTATGCTTTTATCAATTGTTGCAGGTACCCTGTCTTTTTTGATGATATTGCAGCACGCTTGCTGCCAGTCATCCCACTAATTATTTATAGGCTCATCGAGAATGACGCCATAGATATTTCCGACAGAGTTCTTGCTTTCTATTCGTCTCTTCTTAATTTCCACCCTCTCAGATTTACATTCGTCCGGGACATTCTAGCATACTTTTATGGCCACCTCACAAGCAAGCTAATAGTACGAATACTGAAAATACTCGATATCTCTAAGGTAAAAGATTCTTCTGTGCCTTTATTACTCTCTTTTTTTTTCCTCTGGTTATTTTACTAATCCAATAGTTTCCTCAGATTCCCTTTTCAGATTCATTTCCTCAGCATGTTGGTTCATCAAATCCTGCTAGCTGCCCCCCACTAGACTACTTTGCCAACCTTCTTTTGGGCCTTGTTAATAATGTTATACCTTCTCTGAATAGTAAGTCCAAATCAGACTCGACAGATTCCTCCAGCAATTCAGGGCGTGCAGCTTTTAATAAATCTCAAGCATCTCCTCAGTCTGGCACAATCAATAATTCCGATGGCCAAAAAGCATTTTATCAAAATCAGGATCCTGGTTCATACACACAGCTCGTCCTGGAAACAGCTGCTATTGAGATCCTCTCACTTCCAGCATCAGCTTCCCAAATCGTATCTTCCCTTGTTCAAGTGGTTGTCCATGTACAGTCGACTCTAATACAGTCTAGCAGTGGATTGTCAAGTGGGCCTGGGCAAAATCCTGGCCTACCAACTTCTCCATCAGGTGGAAGTGCCGAAACAATGAGCACAAGCCGTTCGACAGCATCTCCGACGGGAATCAATTGCTCCAACTTTGTTTCCAGAAGCGGCTATTCCTGTCAACAGTTGTCCTGTTTGATGATCCAAGCATGTGGCCTTCTTTTGGCACAGCTACCTCCGGAGTTCCATGTCCAGCTGTATTCGGAAGCATCGCGAATCATAAAAGATTGTTGGTGGCTTGCTGACAGTAAGAGGTCGATCAAGGAGCTGGATTCTGCTGTTGGATATGCTCTGTTAGACCCAACATGGGCTTCTCAGGACAACACTTCTACCGCGATAGGTAAGATTTAAGCTTCAGTGGGCCTTCTTTTGGTTGGATGGAGCTAAAGTTACCGTATATAATTTTCGATACATTGTAATTATGTCTATATTGACAATATAAAACTAGAGAAAATTCCTTACTGAACTAGAGTTGTGAATTATCAATGCATAAAAGGAGAGAGGTTTCTAATTTACATTATTAAATAAACAATTAACTGCTTGGGCCAATAAGTGAAAAAAGAGGGAGGTTGAATATCAAATGGGCCGAGTGATGAAGTTAACCTATTTAGAAAAGAAATTGTTATGAGTGCTAAGATCCGTTTGTCAACTCATTTAACTGGTTTGTCCTAGTAGAAAACGGATAATTTCATTGAATTTTGTCAAATGAAACTCTGAAATGCTGGATGTGAGAACATGTTTATCAAAGGTTCTGCTGTTGGTTAACTTGAAATTGATTTATAAATTCCCCTCGCGTAACTGTTTCAGGTAACATCGTTGCTCTTTTGCACGCCTTCTTTAGCAATCTTCCACAAGAATGGCTAGAATCTACACATACAATAATAAAGCATTTGCGCCCTGTGACTTCTGTTGCAATGTTAAGAATAGCCTTCCGCATTTTGGGGCCATTGCTACCTCGTCTAGCCTTTGGTCGCCCTTTCTTCATGAAGGTATGCAACTTTCTTAAACATTTCCTTTACAACTGGAAGCCTGGACTCTATATCTGCTGTTCAGAATAATTGGAGTATGTAACAATTATCTTCTCTTTTCAAGGCATGTGCAACACCTTTTTTCCTTTTCTTGCAAAGTCATTAAGCTAAAATTTGAAATAATGCTTTTCTAGACTTCAGAAGTACTTGCGTCTCTTAGTTGGTTCCTTTGTCTTCATTCATTGCATTGTAAATTGTACTGAATTCTTACAGTAAGTCCATCAAGTTCAGTTATGATAATAGCTTCAGAGTGTGCCAATGTACGATGCCTGTTGATTGGTCTACACTTTATTAAAAAAGCAAAATGCTGCTTCCTGAAAAGCTCTTATTTATCTTTTCCATGTTGACCTTAATAGATTGTGTTCTGTACAATATATCCTTTCAGCGCTGCACGGAACTGTAAATCATGTAGATAATAATTTGGGTTAAGACATTTAGTTTCGTCACTTCATTAAGTGGTCTTCCTTGTTTTCTTAAAATAAGTTTACTTATCTACTTTTGATCATCTTTAGTGCTTTCCATTAGCCTTACGAATATATATAACTTAATGTGGTGTCTAGACTTTGGCTCTGCTGTTCAATGTGCTGGTCGATGTGTTCGGGAAAAACTCGCAGTCCTCTGCTCCTACTGATGTGTCAGAGATCGCAGACCTCATCGATTTTCTGTAAGAAGATTCTTTCATTTTTGTTCTTTTTCATGTTAAACATGGTCGTTATTCCAAGAGCCTCATATAGTTGTTCTGGAACTTCCAAAATACAGGCATCACGCCGTCATGTACGAAGGCCAAGGAGGGCCTGTACAGAGCACAAGTAAACCCAAGTCAGAGATACTGACTCTCTGCGGCAAAGTGACGGAACTACTAAGGCCGGATGTTCAACATCTTCTTTCGCATTTGAAGACCGATCTGAACTCTTCAATCTATGCCGCAACTCATCCGAAGCTGCAGAATCCAGCATAATTGTTTTCTTGTAAGTGCCTTCAATATTGTCAACCGCTATCTAATTTCTAGTTGTAAGGTTTTAAACTGCAACTCAGAGCATACATATTGGTGTGGATTTATTTAACAATTAAAACTAGCATAGATTGATCAAGACTCCAGTGGTGTAGCCTACTATTCATCCTTAGACCTGTAAGCCAAATTGTTAACGACATGATCATAACATAACCATAGCCACATTGTTAATATATAACATCTCGTGGGGCGATAATAGATTGTCGAAACCTCTCACCAGCTCAAAAGCCGTTTGACTTGTAGATACTTCTAACTAATTTCGAGCAGCATTGACTATAATAAGAAGTAAAGGGAGGGGAATAGAGAGTTATTTTTCGGAAATATTCTATGCAGGGAGAGTTTCAAGCTTAAAATTTGCTTGATCCCTATTTAAAATTTGGTCGACCTCTAAGTTTGATTGCATTAAATACTTTCTCATCGGGTCTAGATGCTGCCAAAGTCGGTCAACGTATGCTCTTATAAGGACTTAACCCTGAAAATAATGTTATTTCATTTTTATAAACGCGAAAAATTGCGATTTGTGAAGGGAAATCAACGCAGGCTGCTTGGATGCTCTTGAAAACAATCTGAAGATTTCCAGGCAATTGCTTAGGTAGCTTGGTTTTAAGTGCCCGTCGGTACGGGCCGTATCCATCGTGCCGTACCGTGCCAATAAAATATCGGTACGATACAGATCCCGTGTCGATGGCACAACTCAAAAATCCTATATTCTTTAAATTAGTAAGTAATTTTCTCAATAAAGTTCAAATGATGTGATAAAAAGACATAATTAATAGCCAGAATATTTTGTTGCTAAAGAAAATAAATATTTCATGCTATTATGTGCCGGCACACAAGAATTTTTTTGACCGGCACACATCGGCACGGCTCGGCACGCACCGTGTCGTACCGTGTCGGTAGATTTCCGGCACGACTCCGTGCCACGGTATTTAAATCCTTGTTAGGTAGTATAGTACCGTTTTATTTATTTTATTTAAAAATAAACCTATCTTATTGTTCTTGCTGCTGAACTTCTCTGGCCATCGCAGAAGCTTTGACCCCGTATGATCCACTGTGGCACAAAGTTTAAAAATAATAATAGTAGAAGACTTCATAATAGTGCCAAGTCTCGGGTGGTTGAGTTATGCGAAATAACCTAATATTTCTTTGAAAGATGGAGTGACTTGCTTTCGAATTACAAGTGCAAACCTTGATTTTAGTTAATAAATAGTAGATAAGTCTAGTAGAATTCAGATTTTAAGATCTAATGCTTTATTAATATATTATGTGGAACAACTGATTTATTTTAAAAAAATTTAGAGCAACAGAATATAATCGATTGGGCATGTTCTCAGGTAAGTGGGAAATGGTTAACTCCTTTTGTAAGGTTCCAGTGTTGATCTCTGCGTGCATGATCTGTTTTTTACATTAATATCTTCGCAAGTATACCGACTGGCCCTAAAGTAAGTAGTAAGGGGCTCGATTGTTGGTACCTGAGACACAAATTTGAATTCTAGTTAATTCACATTTTCAGTTAAATTTATTTTTAAATAAAATAAATGAAGCATGTAATGTGTTATCTATCTCTCTCTCTCTCAAAAAAAAAAAAAAAAAAAATCTTCACAAGTATGAAGTTGCAGGTTAAAACAAATCACGTGTGAACTTACTAGGTTAAAACATACGCAACTGTAACACCCGAATAGTCCACGTCCACATCGGGTAGTTACGGTTAGGTGTAAGGATATATAAATTTTGACTATGTTAAATATAATAACTAGATTTAAGTACTTTAGGCCGATGATTTTGACTATTATTATTAGCAGGACAATTTTTTTTTAATTATAAATTATTTTAAATTGATTATTTAATTTTTTTTTATTTTTATTTCACTTATCATTTTTTCTATTTGTTTGATTTGAGTCAGTCAATCCTATTTTGACTTCAAATTTTAATTTTATAATTATAAAAATTATATAAAAAATAGTAATTAAACCTATAATAATAAACAACGCATTCAAAAGTTTGAAGTCAAAATTTTATTGATGGATTCAAATCAAATAAATTAAATAAATTGAATAGTAAAAATAATTTTTTTAAAAAAAAGATTAGAGTACAGCCGGCCGGCTCAAAAAGATCGGAAAAGTTGAAGATTAGCAGACCCGTACGTCTGAGCTGTCGGCAGTGATCTCACATTTCCATTTTGCCCATTACCTGCACAATATTGAAATCACTACATTAACTGATCACTTCCATTCTATAGTTAAAAATCAACGCGTCTCTGATTCAAAAATAAAAAAAAAAAGGGGATTTTAATATTTGTTTCCCGTATTTTCCAAGGTGGTTGCGCTCCGGAATACTCTTCGACGCGGAAATTTTAGCGGAAAATGTTAAACACTTCCCCCCCCCCCACCCCCAAGAAAAAAATAAATAAAAAAAAGGAAACGGCTTTCGATCGGGAAACAGCTCTCCCACGTGCGAGAACAACATGCATCTTCCGACCCCGACACGTGTGCATGAGCCTTTGTATTATTATTACTTCCTCCCTCTTATAAAAGGTGGTGTGTATTCTCTCTCTTTTCTCTCTCTCTCTCCTCTCTCTCCTCTCTCCTCTCTCTCTCTCTATATATATTTTATATATATATATATACACACACAAATATAGAAGAAGATTAATGGGGAGGAAACCATGTTGTGATAAGGTGGGGCTAAAGAAGGGGCCATGGACTGTGGAGGAGGATAAGAAGCTGGTCGAGTTCATCCTCGGCAACAATGGCCACTGCTGTTGGAGAGCTGTGCCCAAACTTGCAGGTTAATTTTCTACTCGATCCAAATTGCATGTTAATTAGTCGCACCCACCATGCATATATGGAGTTCTTCTAATTATTCACACACACGCACAAAATGCTTCACTAGCTAGCTCAGCATACATAAAAGGAATTAATTGAGTACAGTTGCATGCATGCACCAGTACTGCATTCATTCATTCAGGTTTTGTTAATAATTAATTGGTTCTTGATATTAATTAATATTGAATTGGTGTGTATATATATATAGGACTGCTGAGGTGTGGGAAGAGCTGCAGGTTGAGATGGACAAACTATCTCAGGCCTGATCTGAAGAGGGGTTTGCTGTCAGAGTCTGAGGAGAATTTGGTCATTCATCTCCATGCCCAGCTTGGCAACCGGTTCCCTCTCATTTCTCTCTCTCTCTCTCTCTCTCTCTCTCTCTTATTTCTTCTTCTTCTTAATTTCTTCCTTTCTTTAATTCCCTACATCTCCTTTTCTTCCTTTTTTCTTTTGTTTTTATTTCTTTTTTTTGGCGTTATGTGACATTTTAACCTTTCTTTATTTTTCAAAAAAGATTAAGGAAGTAATGTTCTTTTTGTCTTTCCTGAGCAGGAGATGTTTTTCTACTTAGCCAGCCAACTAAAGCCGGCTTGCTTGACTCGAATCCAGAATCTTTCAAATAAATTGTACCATTTGTTGTTTACCACTGGATACCACTATACGTAGTAAATATTATAACATCTATATGCACGGAAGAAATAATAAACTAATAATTAAATCTTATAAGCGGTACTGTGCTATTTTTTCTTTCAAAAGAAGAATTTTTTTTTTAAAATAGGTATTTATACATTTCAAAAAATGTGTATATTTTACATTCTATTTATCTGATGATCGAGTAAGGTGTCACTCATCAGATATATCATGTGATTAATAAAAATATACTATCTATTAGATGGATGCATGGTATGTATATTATATATATATATTTGTTCGGAATGTATGGTGCAATATATATTATTATTATTTTTTTATAAGAAAGCAAGAAAGAAAAGAAAATTCTAACTTTTTTTTTTTTTTTCGTTTCTTCATTTTAGGTGGTCTAAAATTGCAGCTCGGCTTCCCGGAAGAACCGATAACGAGATAAAGAATCACTGGAACACGCACATTAAGAAGAAGCTAAAAAAGATGGGCATAGACCCCGTCACTCACGAGCCCGTCTCCTCCCCACCACCCGATCACGAGCCCCACCACGAGCAACTGGTTCATGACCAACTCCAGTGCCCTCCTCCTAAGGAGCCCAATGGGGAAACACTGGAGAAGAGCACCACCACAAACACCACAACTAATCATGAAGGAGCTGACCCATCACTCAACACTAATTCCCCTGCTTTCAACACTGATGAAGTGCCCATGATTCAACCCCATGAGATCATAGCTCCCTCTGCACCACTTGCTTCTTCTTCTTCTTCTTCTTCTTCTTCTTCTTCTTCCTGTTCCAACTCTTCTTCTTCTTCTTCTTCTTCTTCTTTTTCTTCAGTTTTATTCTCATCTTTTGATGAAATGGTGGTCCCATCCATGGAGTGGGCAGAGGGGCTTGATGATGTACTGGGATGGGAGTTCTCTTATGGTGATGGTGGGGAAGATTCTAGAGCTGTTTTTGATCAGGAAGTGTGGAAAATGGAGCTCTTCTGATATGAATTAGTCTCTATAATGCAGCTTTTGCTTTGGGATCATGTGACAAGAATGAGAGTTCATCTCTGTTCTTTCAAAGGTGAAACATGTAATTATCAAATGGATTAATCTAATCCCTTTCATAGCTATATAATAAATGTTAAAATATCATCAACTTAGACTTTGTTTAGATGTTATCTATGAAAAAAAAAAATTTGTAAAGAAATATAATTTTAGATTTAAATAGAAAAGTTTTTAAGTATCTAAAAAATAAGTTATTTGTTTCTAAAAAAGTGAAGGTTAAATATAGCATATCTTTAGTTATTTAATCACGGCAAACTCACTTATGTGAGACTATATATGCACTAGAAAATTTATTAGTCCGTGCACCCTTATTAGTATTTATCGGGTCCAATTATTTTGAATGCACTAACTCTATGATTCCATACACGAAATTGTCACGTTCACTCAATTACGTTCTTATATCGTGTTATATCATGACTCATCTTCCCAAATTTATCATATTCATAAGAATTATTATTTCTGAACTCGTCATGTGTGTAAGAGTCATTATTGTACCGTACCAGTAACTTACTTCGTCATGTTCGTACGTTATTGTACCGTACCACTAACTTATCATGTTCGTAAGAATCATTATTGTATCATACCATTCAAACTGAATAATTCAAAATTGTCAAACCATCGGTTCTAATTCATACTCCTTGTTAGGAAGTTAAGGCTCGACCTAAACTCACATGAGTCTAAAGATTAATTGGATATATTTAATCAAATTTTTTTTTTTGAGAGAAATATGAATCAAACCAGATTCAACTCAGACTGGTATCAACAAATGCCTTTTCGCCACTGCTTATGAACGATTGGTGATATATCTAATATTCAAAGCTGTTCAACCTAAAATTAGAGTGTGTTTAGTAAATTATAAAACTAAATTAACAACTATTTTTAGTATGAAAAACAGCTTTTCAATTGTTTAGTTTGATGTAAATCAGTGTTCTCATAAAATTATTTTTACGGATTTCAAGAAAACTTGGGTTTTTTATTTTCGCTTTTTCCCAAGCAGAAAATGAAAACTCAAAACTGAAGGATGTTGAATCGTGGATCACCGCAAAATTTTGTGATCGCGGTCCACCAGCTAGCGCTGACGAATGTGCACCACGTGAAAGCTCCACACTGGACCTCTCCTTCGTAAAGCTGTCCGTGGACCGGATTGAATAATATATTACATCCGAACCTTAAAAAAATTAGGTAGAATATGCTTGGTAACATAGGAGCTCAATTAATTTTTTATATATATATATATATATATATATATATATATATATATATATATATATATATGAGCTTTTATATTTTTAAAAGTATCAAATTATTAAATCTTGTAAGTTTTTGACTTTTGGATTAATAGATATGTGGTTAGAATGATGTGGACCCTTAAGTTGAGTGGATGGTTGGTTGAATAGTTTAATCAAACAGTGAAAATGATCTAATGCGTAGATCTAACGATAAAAATTTGCTGATGCTTTTACAAGCACCATACTCTCTCTCTCTCTCTCTCTCTCTCTCTCTCTCTCTCTCTCTCTCTCTCTCTATATATATATATATATATAGAGTCCCATTACTATGTTATCAATAAAGACGAAGACTTCGTTGCTACTAAGTTTTCCGCCGTTAGACCCACCCCTTTAATCATTTTCACTCGTTAGATCATACTATTCAACCAACCACCTACTCAATCCTAGGAAGCCCACATCATCCTAATCGCACATCTCTCAATCAAATGGTTGAAAACTTGGTAGCACCAAGTCATTGGTGCTACCAAATTTTTAGCCATTGGATTGAGAGATATGTGGTTAGGATGATGTGGGCCCCATAGGTTAAGTGGGTGGTTGGTTGAATAGATGATCTAACGGTGAAAATTATTAAAGGGGTGGATCTAACGGTGGAAAAACTTGGTAGCACCGAATGCTATATATATATATATATAGAGTGGAAGAGGGTATGGAAGACGGAGGCCTCCGTGCTTCCACTTTGTTTTCGATGTTCGGATTTTCGAATCAACGATCGGCTCCGTTAGACTTAATCTAGAGTATTTAAAGTATCTAGAAAATAAATTTTGCGATTTTTCGATATCATTTGCCTAGTGATCGAAGTGGCTCAAAATCAACTACCGAAAATAAAAATCTTACAAAATATGATGATATGACATTAAAATTTTAGATCAAAGTTATTGATCTTGTTTTATATGGTATAAAGAATTTTCTATCAAAATTTCATGTGATTTGGATATTTCTACACCGTTAAACTTGCAACCGGCTCACCACGGCCGTTAAAATTAGTGATTTTGAGCCTCTTCGATCACTAGGCAAATGATATCGAAAAATCGCAAAATTTATTTTCTAGGTACTTCAAATACTCTAGATGAACTCTAACGAGCCGATCGTCGTTTCGAAAGTCCGAACATCGAAAACAAAGTGGATGCACGGAGGCCTCCGTGCTTATAAAAGCATACCAGCACAACTCTATATATATATATATATATATATATATATATATATATATATATATATATATATATATATATATATATATATATATATATAGTGGGTGTTATGGAAGCACAGGCCTCCGTGCTTCCACTTTGCGATGTTCGCATTTTCGAATCGACGATCGGCTCCGTTAGACTTGATCTAGAGTATTTGAAGTATCTAGAAAATAAATTTCGCGATTTTTCGATATCATTTGCCTAGTGATCGAAGTGGCTCAAAATTAACCCGAAAATAAAAATCTTACAAAATATGATGATATGACATTAAAATTTTAGATCAAATTTATTGATCTTGTTTTATATGGTATAAAAAATTTTCTATCAAAATTTCATATGATTTGGATATTTCTACACCGTTAAACTTGCAACCGGCTCACCAATGCGGTTAAAATTAGTGATTTTGCGCCTCTTCGATCACGAGGCAAAGGATATCGAGAAATCGCAAAATTTATTTTCTAGGTATTTTAAATACTCTAGATCAACTCTAACGGAGCCGATCGTCGTTTCGAAAGTCCGAACATCGAAAATAAAGTGGAAGACGGAGGCCTCCGTGCTTATAAAAGCATACCAAAGACAACTCTCTCTCTCTCTCTCTCTATATATATATATATATTCTAATGCTATGCTATCAATAGCGCGGAGGTCTCCGTGCTACCAAGTTTTTCACCGTTAGATCCACACCTTTAATGATTTTCATCCGTTAGATTATACTATTCAATCAACCGCCCACTTAACCTTAGGGGGCCCACATCATCCTAACCGCACATCTCTCAACTAACTACCAACTTAAGTAGTACCACCCACTCTGCCACACAGCATAGTAACCTGCATTCTATATATATATATATATATATATATATATATATATATATATATATATATATATATATATATATATATATATAAACTATTTAACTCACCGTGAAACTTGCGTCGTGGTTCACGAGCTACCGCTGATGCTCGTGGACCGCGTGAGAGCTCCACTGTGGACCTCTGAAATGTATGATCTATATTTTTTTCTACATAACTGGTCAATTAATCTTTTAATCAAGCTCTTGTTTTTTTTTATTATTATTAAACTGTCTAGCTAGGAGATTTATATGTATAACTTATAAATATATTTTTATTTCTTATATGACAATATATATTATTTTACATATTTATCATAGATATATAGCCTAATTTTAGATATGTTTATTTAATAAATATAGATTATACTAATATAATATACAGTATGATAATTATTATATATATAAATAATATATAACTTTTTCTTTCAACCATCAAGTGTTAATTGTTAAAAAATCAATTTAATTTCTTTTCCTACAAATTAAACAAGTGTAAAAAAAGATTCGCCAAAAATTATATATTTTTCACTCTCTTTTATTGATTATCTGAACTATTTATATGTATGAACAATTAGTATATACTATATTCATGATTATGACAACGTGGAAAAGGATCACCCATGCAACCATATTTAACAACGTGGTGTATTTAAAATGTTGAATTTGTCTCTTAATTTTGTGATTCTTGACTTACCACCAAACTAATCAAATCAAGCATTAATTATAATTAACTTCTATTAAGTAATAGAATTTTGTTGTAACTAGTGTACGCATGTGTGTATAACTGTATATACGAAGTATTTAATTAATTACTCAGCTCAAAAAGTCGCAAACTTGTGGGCCGGGTATGTTCATATGAGTACACTTCTAGAGGAGATGCATGTGGTCTATGCTCATTTAAAACTAAGAAGTTAATTTGAAATTAGGAAGTGTTATAGTCCTTTGGCTAATTTAATTCTGATATACGACATATATTTCTGGTATACGACATATATATAATTAAACAAGTCTAATTAATAAACGTACTATATATAATTAAGCACCAAAGCCTTTATATAGACATTTAAAAATAAGGGAAAACTTCAAAAATCCCCTCTTTGGTTTCACACTTTTTTATTTTAGTACTTGTGATTTAAAGTGTATCAAGTTAAGTTAGTACCTGTGGTTTCTCACTTTATCACTTTAGTACCCTGTAGTTTAAAGTGTATCAAGTTAGTGCCATGTGGTTTTGAACTTTATCACTTTACTATCCTGTGGTTTCACACTTTATCACTTTAATTAGTACCCTATAATTTAAAAAACCAGAGGGTACTAATTTGATACAAAATTAAAACCACAGGATACTAAAGTGATAAAGTGCAAAACCACATGATACTATTTTAATACTCTTTAAACCACAGGGTACTAAAATGATAAAGTGAGAAACCACATGGTACTAACTTGATACGTATATTTTAAACCACAGGATATTAAAGTAAAAAAAATTGAAACTACAAGGAGAGTTTTTGAAGTTTCTCCTAAAAATAATTGATTCAGCTCATCTCTCCTCTCTCTCTCTCTCTCTCTCTCTCTCTCTATATATATATATATATATATATATATATATTGTATTTTTGTGCACACGTATCTCATTTAGTTACGTGTTGTAACTTTATTTACATTATTATGTTTCTCCTATTATTTCCATATTAATTAGTTGTTTCACAGCCATTCTATTTCACTTTAACGTGAAAGATCAAATTGATTCATTTTGCCGTAAATTTAAGCTTTTACTGAAAGGGACATCGCTTTTTTACTCTAACAATTATATATATCTGAGAGATGATATACAGTAATTAAAGCTTCACGTATACTCTGACTATTATATATGAATGCAAGAATATGTATATTTCTAGTATATATATATATATATCCACACGGTAATTATTGTTGTTTTCATGTGTGAAACCAAATCTTGCTTTATTCTGGGTGGGGGGAACAAATTACGTTGAGATTGACTACAAAAAGTCATGTTCACGTGTCTAATTATTAATTACTTGCCACATTAAATGATATGAATGGTCATGAGGTTGTGAAAAGAAATTTAGGCATTTGCTCGTGCGATTTTAACGTGTTTCGTCTTACTTACTACGATGACATGCATTTCAATATCTGGAATCAATTCAGATAGCTAAGTCATGCTTATGTATATATCTCTCTATCATTAAATTATTAAATTATTACTGTACGTGGTGACTCACACCAGAGTTGGTGAGCAGAATAGACTCTCTGAATTACGAAAATTCTTAATTAAATCAGTTAACGGTGAGAGAATAGTAATTAATTAATTAATTAAGAAGGATACATCCGTAGTCCTATTTTTGTTAAAGTTAGATTTATTTTTTTAGATAATATGATATCATAATTAATTAGTCCTAATTTTTTTTCTCTATTTAAAGAGGGTTCAAATTAATTTATTTTTTTTTTTCTCTTTTTGTTTATCTTATATTCACCGTACCGTACACGTAAGTAAAAGTGTTAAAACTAATTCTAAGTTATTTTTTTACTAGATTAGTTTTTCAAAGGGTCAAAGGCCTCTAGAACTTTTTGACCGCACTTAACACATTGACTTCGATGGAGTTCATGAAGACAAGTTGTGTGCTCCAACAGTTCTCTAATATCACTTACTTTTCTTTTGGCGGCTGCAACGGCCTATTTGTTTGACCGAAGGTGAAAACGGGGTAAAGTAATTTTGAACTATATTAGTTCTTTTTTATTATTTGGTTCATTGTATAATAATTTCGATCGTAAGTCAACTTTTTCAACGCGTTATAATTGCGGGTGCACGCCCTAGTTAGCTAATTCCAAAGTTAATTACCAAAAAAACAAAAAGAAATGGGAAAAACTAATAACAAATTAACTTTTGTACCCTTTTTCAAAACAAACAATAAAACAAAAAAATTATACTTCAGAAAAATTTAAACATCACTGTACTTGAGTTATGTTGAATCTAAAAATTCGTAGATCCAAATGTAGGTGGATATGTGACATTCTTCAGCTAGTTTATGGCCGTGTTTTAGTCATGTTAAGTTTTATTGGTAATGCCAAAAAGATCAATCACTATCACCATAGAAAACTAAGTCATTGTTTGGTCGGGGGTTAAAGGGTGGAATAACCCCTTCATCTCCATTTTATTTCCAAATATTTTTAAAAATAGGTGGGGTTAGCTAAACTCACCTCAAATGGTTTATCCCGGCTTAGGTAACCCCACCTAACCCCAACAAACCCCAGCCAAACACTATTTTTTATTCATAATAACTTACTATCCTTCTTATCCCACCTACTCTAACCAAACACTATTTTTCACTACCCTTGACTAACTCCAACCCCCAACAAAACGCAAAAATACTCTAACCCGACCTTAACCCTGAACTTAACACTATCCCAGAAATAACCCGTTTTTTCTTAACCCCGAACCAAACGGTAGCTAAGGGATTACTTGAGACAAAAACAATGGCATACAGGGAAAAAGCTTAGCAAGCATTTATTTTGGACATTGCAAAAAAGAATTTAATTACTTGTGTAAAATCTTAAATCTATTAATAAACTTGTAATTTTTACAAATTTAATTTGTTGTGAGCTAAAACATTAGTTTGATAGAAAATGGTGGGAACTACTCTAAAATTATCAACAGTGGGTTTACTTAATGTATCATTTGGTTTGGGGCCGGGATATGTAAAAAGTGGCTATTCTAGGTATAGGTATAAATTGAGGTATAAACAAAAATTAGATCAATTTTGTATTTAGATAAAAATTAAATTATTCCTAGGAATAAGAAAAATAGCGTTTGGTTAGGTAAGATGGAATAAGAATTAAAGTGAATAATTATAAATAAAAAATAATGATATTATCCTTCTTATTATATTTAATTTAAATAAATTATATATATTTTTAAATTTAAAATTTTAACTTCTAAATTTCAAATTTTGAAATTAAAATTTTAAAATTTAAATTCAAAATTATAACTTTTAAATTTTAAATTTCAAACTTTAAATTTAAAATCAAATTTAAATTTGAAAAATATAAAATATAAAATTTTAAATTTTAAACTTTAAATTTTGAAAATAAGAATAGGGGTGGGAACAATTAATAAAAATAATTTATTATAATAAATTTATAAATTTGATAATAATAATTTTTTTAATAAATTTATAATTTTTTATTATTAATAAATTTATAATTTTTAAAATTCTACTTAAACTTAAATTTAATACAAATATTATTTTATAATATTTAAATATAATTTATTATGAAATTTATTATAATATTTAATATTTAAATATAAATAATATGTATTAATATAGTACAAATAATAATTTTATAATAAAAATAATATATTATAAGAGTAAAGCTACGTACTATGCTATTGGAAGTATAAAGAATTTGATGTTTCCGATTTTTTGGCCGTTAAATCAGTTCTTTAATTATTTTTAAACTTTGGATTAATACTATTACCTTGTGGGGGCCACTCAACCCTAGAGATACTACTCAACCCTGAAAGGACCGCAATCATCACAATCGTATAATTCTTAATCCAAGAGTTAAAATATCAGAAGCATCAAATATTCTTTCCATCCGATAGTATAAGCATAAAAAATTTAGCTATTGATATCTGAGATATATATTAAATTCAAAATTTAATTATTTTACATTTTCAGCTAAGTTTATGTCTAGCTAACAAATAAATAAAGTGAATAACATGCTTACGCCCTCTCCAAAAAAAAAAAAACGGAAAAAAAAATTACAAATTCCAAAGGTAAAAAATTGGTGTTTTCCTAAGAAGGAAATGAGCAGTAGTAGCACTAGCACCACAGTAAAATCCAATTTGCTTACCTCATAATGAGCTTATCCTTGCGTAGTTAATGGCTACTCATCATTTTTCTATGCACAGTCATTTTCTATCTATTCGAGTTTCCCCTCCACACCTTCTTATCTAGTCTCTTTCTTAGTTGAGAAGTGCTTTTCATTGTACTGAGAATCATTTTGAATATGATCACTGCATACAATACATTATGCCACGAAAAAGTTATTTAAGATGCATTAATTTAATTTGTTTCTAAAATCTCATGGGTAATTTGCAGGGGCGTCAAGGAGCTGAACGCGAGTCGGCTTACGAGCCGGCCAACGAACGATAAGTTAAATAAATTAAATTGAATATATATAAAAATAAATTTATAAAAAAAATTTCATTAGATTTTGATCTAAAAGTTGAAACTTTTATATATAAATAAATTTTTTTTTTTTTATAATTGAGCTCGATTTTATATTTGTTTAGCTAAAAATTAAATAATAAAAAAAAATATATTATATATCATTATTTATTTATATATAAATATATAAAAATATAAAATAAATAAATTACTATATAAATATAAAATATAATTCGAATTCAATTATCACCAACATCCTAGCTCGTGTTCAAATTTCTGTGTTTCATTTATTAAATAAGTTGAAAAATTTAATTTGTGTTCATTGTTTATCGAACGAGCGATTCGATCTCGATCTCATTTCGAACCGAATACGAGCTTGCAAACAACGAGCTGCATCACCACCCATAGTAAATTGTATTGAGATCTTTATCACTTTTATGGTATTAATTGTTATTTTGTTCATTAAAAAAGAGATCAAGATTAGGTAAAGCATTCTACTCAAGATTAAGATCATTATATATATATATATATATATATATATATATATATATATATATATTCATAATTAAACTTTACAATGAGCATGATATTACTGATTTAAATACGCGACGAAATATTATAATTAAGTGAGAAAGAGGTCTCGCCGCCAGAATAATTCTTAACTATAGAGAGAGTTGAAATTGAAGTGCTTTACAAAAAAATTCAAATTGTATCTCTTTCAACTAGTTTCTTAATAGTTAAAACGGCCTCTATTTTCCCTTCTACTATAGGTAAAGATTCAAAATATTGCATCTTAGTCTGAATAGAAAAATAAACCCCGTCGACTAAGATGCAACATTTTGACCGGTGAAAATGCATAGTCATTGTCATTTAAATATAATATATAGTTTTAATTTTTTCTTTTTAAAAAAAAAAAAAAGAAAAAGCAGAAAAAAGTTGTAAGTTGAGAAGCTGATTTTTCTACAAGAAAATTTAATCCAGTTCTTTTCAGAATTAAATGACAACCATATATGGAGTTTAGAAATTTCAAACCGTAGAATATATAGGGAGGTGAAAATTATGAAAGGTCTACAAAAGAAATTAGTTGGCATGTGGCTGTTAATATATATTTCTAATTTGTTTCTTACTACATCGATTTTTTAGGTAATATATATGAACTCAAAGCTAACTCTAAATCCCTTTATTTTACGTCAACCTATTAAGTCGAAAAGTGACATTTATTTGAGAAGGGGGCTTTTGCGGAGGTTTCTAATTTACTGTTTAGATTAGGGTTAAGATGGACGGACCATTAGTTAGACCTTATATGCGGAGGGAAGGCGAAAGATTGAGTCTTTTACATGGTTACTACGGTTTACGGTTTAAATTAGGGTTAAGATAAGTGGACGCGTTAATTAGACATTATAAGTGGAGGAAGGCGAAGGAATAATTGATTTCGCAATGTGAAGTGCAACAGTAAAAAAAAAATATAGCCACCACATGGCATTTTTTTTTTGGAGATTAATGTATAGGTCTAAATATATATATATATAGATATGTTCGAGCTACTGCTTCAAGTTGTACATTAACAACTATACTCATTATCCAACAAGCTGAGATGAAAACCAGAGTATGTATATATATACATACTCCCAACTATAGCTTAATTTAGGGCCCTTTTATTTACCTTTTCTTTCTTTATATTTTTTTTGAACAGAGTCTGGCTATAATATTATCAATAGCACCAAGCACTTAGTATTACTAAGTTTTCCGCAGTTAGATCTACCTTTTTGTCTATTTTCATTTCTTAAATTATACTATTCTAACAATCACCCAGTAAACTTTAGAGAACCACTATCATTCTAACAGCACATCTCTTTATTTGAGGATCGAATAGTCTAATAGCATAATATGCTATTAACAGTATTCTAATCCAGTTCTTTCAGAATTGAAATAATGAAGCACGCCACTAAAACAATTGATCTTCTTTTTCTTGTTTTTTTCTCCACTTATTAGTTTCTTTTTTGGGTTAGGAAAGTAATGTTCAAATGTTACAATGATTGCGCACCTACACGGAGGAGTGGGAAAGGATTTGCCTCCCCTTTTTCTGCATGGAGAAATAAAAGTAGGAATTGGTGGATGACGAGTGAATGGATTTGATCATGCATGCATTGTCAAATATCCCAATTAGATTTTTTTTTAAAAAAAAATCCTTTTCGGGCCTTTTCTGCTTCGCGGGTTAGCGGGCTCAAATCCAATAAAGAAATAAGGACTAAAAACCGTCTCGAAAAAGCGCAACCACGGACCGATATTACAGCCCACAAAGGGCCCACAACCCGAACGCTAAGCTGGACCAATAAGTAAATCAACAAATGTGGTTATCAAAAGAGAGGTCCATTAATATGGTCGGCCCAAAGATTTAATTTAATAACAAGAAAAGGCGGATTCAGCCCGATCCGGTCCGGATCCGGCCCGGCCCGGTATGCGCTCGGATGCTTTACGTGTACCAGTAAAATAATTGAACAAAATTTTAATTTTAATTAATTTAAATAAAAAAAAACCCAGCGGATAAAATGAAAGAATACAGAGCGAGAACCCAAACTTCGGTGTTCTCTTCTTCTTCTTCGGGGGAGATCCACGAGCTAGGGTTTCGTTCGACGCCGCTTATCCCCCTGATCGAGATGGGGATCTGGGAATCTTTCCTCAATTGGCTTCGAAGGTACTCCGCTTTGCCTCTACAATCCGCTAGGGCTTGAAATTGTTTCTAATTGGAGATCGCGAACAGCAGGATCTTTTTAGGGCTATATGTACTAGTTAGATTTGATGAGCGTAGCACCACTAGAACGGTTTCTTAGGTTTTCTTCTTTTCTTTTTTTTTTTAAATTATGATTTTTTTTCAATTGCTTCTTGATAGGAATAATTGTTATTGTTTTTTTTAATGAATCGGGGTATCTTTTTGATTATCAAGTGATGGGATATAAGGGCTAATGTTTGGTAACTTAGGAGAGCCGAATCACGTGACTTTTAGAGTTCTTAGATCCTGAGGAATTGTTGAATTTTTTTTTTTACCTCATAGAATAGTTATAAAAATCCCTAATTTTGCAGAAATAAAATGTTGAGATTAACAACATGATAAGCTAGACTTGTTTTCTATCTATTCACATAAATTCTCTGTAATTATTAATTTGGCACCGTTCGAGTAATAATTGTTGAGTTTGCTAAGGTTTTATGTAGTAAGCCCAAATGCTTTGGTGTTTGAACCAGGGTAAGTATTCAAGACCTTCTCTTTTCATGGCCAGGGCACAGGACAATTCCATTATTTTGATAATAATAATGCCGAGCTTTTTTATCTACAATTGCAGTGCACTACCATCTTAATTTTCCGACTTGGAGCCTTGGCCGTTAATCTATTTCTACTATATGTACTCTGTAGGTGGCAGAGTGCTTGGTTGGCTGAAAATAGTTTATGTGAATTCGAACCAGGTGGAGATAAGGAGACCTTATCCTCAACTCATTTATATATGCGGACCTCAACCGCTTCAAACTAGTGGGGAGGAACTATTATGATAAGAAAGAAAGAATATATTCTAAACCCTTGATTGAGTCTTTTGGTCCTCCCTTCCTTTTGTATTGTCCGTCTAAATCTGATTAAAACTTGATCATGTGAGAGAGCTCGTTTGACAAGACATATGAAACTCGTTGCCTTGGTAGGTCTACCCAAAACTGTGGGATTTAGCTAAATTGCAAAGGCTACCCATTTGTCTTAATTTAGGCTTTGACTACTGTCTTAGGGAACATTTAACAAGATGCTCCTAATGGAAAATAATTTTTGAGTTTATGTACCCACGATATCTTAGTCTTACATCGCCTTTTTTTAATAGATCCATGCAATGTTAATGCTTTAAATGATATAATACCAAAATTTCTTTAGTTTTTACTCTAATAATCGATTTCCTAGTTTGAAACTTTTTGTGTCGCACAGTTCTACTTTCCATGATCTCAATTCTTTCTTACTATTAATCAATGTGCATTTCAGTTTGTTCTTTAAACAGGAAATGGAACTCTCCCTAATTGGCCTTCAAAATGCCGGAAAGACATCTCTGGTTAATGCCATTGCAGTGAGTATATCTCTGATCTTATTTTTGTTGAATTTCTTGGCTTCATGTTTCTTATCGGCGCTTCTTAATCCTGCAGACTGGTGGCTACAGTGAGGACATGATTCCAACTGTATGTTCATTACCTCAAAATGTTTATTGTTCTTATATAGTATTATTTGATGTATTAGATATCATGAACTAACATTATCTACTCCCATGCCTAGGTGGGTTTTAATATGCGTAAAGTTACAAAAGGAAATGTGACCATAAAACTGTGGGATCTTGGAGGACAACGAAGATTTCGCACTATGTGGGAGCGTTACTGTCGTGGAGTTTCTGCAATACTGTATTTCTCATCAACTCTTTATTACAAGATTTCTTTCACCTGTTTTCAGTCAAATAATTATTGACCACAGATTCTAAGGGTCAGAACATGCATTATCAGTTCGTTAGAAGATCAAGTTTGCATATTTTGGAGATTCTTGTTCTTTCTAGGTAATAAACGCATTTTAAATTGTGGATTGGCTGCTTATTTTTGACAGTAGGGGAGAAAAAAAAAGGAAGCAGATGTATATGCATCTAAGGTCATGTGAATTTAAATTAGTTGTCCTGTCATTTGCACTTGGATGACTAAGCGGATGAAGGTAACAAGATGTCAACAGTAAAGATCCAAATCATGGCAATATATCTGACTGTTAAAGATGTAAAAGATGACTAGTTACTGGTGACTCTTTTGTTTTTTTCTCTCTCAGTTTATATATTCATTTCACACTTTATGAACATCAGAAAAATCAGGATGAGTTTTTTCTTGCTAACTGTTATCTACTTGAGATATTCTGAGTTGTTACTGTGGTACATTGTTCATAAAGGTAAGTGTATAGCTGTTATTCGTTTTGTAGTTTGTACATCTGTTAATGAATCAACGAACCCTTGCATCCTCTGTGTACTATAACAAACAAACAAAACAGCTTAGATATCCTGCATTTTGAACTTAGAAGAGACAAATGGGTCATGTTCTGAAACTTGGAGGCTCTTTCATCTTGAATCTGATTGTATCATGAATCGCATCTTTAGAACTAGTCTATTAGTAAGATCTTAAGTCAAGAAGTTCATATGTGGTATCAGATGTCAGTTCTCATTAACATTCTTTAATCATGGCAGGTACGTAGTAGATGCTGCTGATAGGGATAGTGTTCCTATAGCCAAAGCCGAATTGCATGACCTGCTGACAAAGCCATCCTTGAAAGGGATTCCTTTGCTTGTCCTCGGGAATAAGATTGACAAATCGGAAGCTCTTTCCAAGCAAGCATTAGTTGATCAACTGTGAGTTTGGCTCACAATATTTTTACTGTTACCCTGTGTAGAAACGATTGCAAAAGAAAATATTGGCTATCTTTCCTCAATTTTGTGTTTAAATATTTAAACATTGTTTACTAATATTTCACTGTTGATGTGAATGCAGAGGTCTAGAGTTTATAAACGACCGGGAGGTTTGCTGTTATATGATCTCATGCAAGGATTCCATCAACATAGATGTTGTCATCGACTGGCTTATCAAGCACTCAAGAACAGCAAAATAAGAAAAAATTGTCTCAAAAGCCGCTGATATCTTGCGGCAAACTGAGGTGAAAGTGGATGAATGCGGTTTCAGACTGCTTTACATTATATGATCACAAAAGAAATCTACTGTGGCTCATTTGTTGCATATCCTGGGAGTTCAGTAAAGAGTGGTAACTCTTGTGTGCTGAGACTTCCGTCACATTGTACTGAATCTAGTGTTACTTATTATTTTGTACAGTTATTTTAGTCTATCAGTTATTGTACTTTTGTACTGTCGAAAGATCTCTTCGCTCATTCTTCGTTGTGATGTGGCCTTTGCTATGTTTTCAAGTCTTTGTTGATGCAACCAGGACATATCCTATTCAAGATAGGCAAAGTAAAATTTTAAAAACTAAACAAGAATCAGCGCACTGCAGAGAGACATTTCTTATCAAGAAGCGTAACAGAGTGGTACAGGAGAGTTGAATGTAGGAAGGTTTTGCGCATGAAATCTGCTTTCCAAATGTATGATCCAAAGACAATTCTGAAGCTCACGCAAATGTGCATTACTCTGTGGTGTTTAAGTACTCCTGCCGGAAGCAGCAGCAGTAGCAATTTTTTTTTTCTGATCAATGCTATCTGTATTCCCAAAACGAGGGTGCGAATCTTATGTTAGAGATCCTGGATGATTGGGTGTAAGATTTGAGGTCTCATTTTTGGATATACAAGTTGTCTATCTTTTGTTTTTTGTTTTTCGGTTTTACCTCTTGAGTTTCGGTGCTGCAGCGAAAAGTGTAGCGTATCATTTCAGCTTTCCACCTGGGCATTTGAGAGGCCTTCCAAAGAGGTATTAAGAAGCTAAATCATGCATTCATTTCAGGCGTTTTAACACAACCTGTGAGGGTTCTATTATCCGGAATAATGGTGGAACATAAAGAATTTTACAGGTGGGCTCAAGATGAATTATATGTGTTAATTTGCGACAAAAGAGTTACTATTACATTTTGTTCTTCCACGGAGTATGTAATTGGACTAATGCTCTTTTGGTTATAAATGGTTGTAGTTACTCTGATGCCGCAAACATTAGCACACTATAATACACATTACATTTCCCTCTCTATTCCAACGAAAGAACAAACACCAAATCTCTCCTGTAATAACAAAGCTGGGTCAACATCAAACTCCAAAGAACACAAAGAGACAGCTCCACCAGCCTTGTTTCTTTCCATACTTCCAATGCTCTTTTTCCATTAACCCATCAAACAAATCGCCTTCACAATCTCCTCATAAATGACAATAAACCTCTCCTCTTCTTTAAATCCAAACAGAAAACAGAAACCCCGCAATTTGGACCCAAATTCTGCAAAATAATGGGCAGCCGGAGGGCAGCGGAGATACCGCTTCGCCGCGCAGACACCAACAGAAGCCTAGAGAGCCTTCTCGACCAGGAGAAGCCGACGAACCAACAAGCGGCGGCCGCGGCGGAGAAGGTGCTGCTGCACCCAGGACAGGGGTTAGAGTTTCAGAACTTATCTTACAGTATCATCAAGACGCAGAAGAAAGATGGTGTGAAGATCAAGAAGGCGGCCTATCTCCTTAATGACATCTCGGGCCAAGCACTCCGTAGGCAAGTCACCGCCATTCTCGGCCCCAGTGGCGCCGGAAAATCCACGTTTCTCGATGCGCTGGCAGGTAGGATCGCAAGGGGGAGCCTCGAAGGATCGGTCAGCATCGATGGACGACCGGTTAGTCTGAAATCATGGTCGCTCTTTTGTCGAATTTGAGATATTAAAATTGCCATTCTCTAGAACCCCTGAAATGGTTCATTAGAGAAGGGAGATACATTGCAATAGAATTTCATGGGTAAATATTCATCATCAGATCACAACCAGCTACATGAAGAAGGTGTCATCGTATGTGATGCAAGATGATCAACTCTTCCCCATGTTGACGGTGTTCGAGACGTTCATGTTCGCCGCCGAAGTCAGGCTATCACCTTCGCTTTCTCAGCACGAAAAGAAGCAGCGAGTGTGGGAGCTCCTCGAACAGCTCGGTTTGCAGGTTTAAGGAGATTTCTCTGGTCTTTTTCTCGATCACCATTCATCCAAACATTTTTCCTGCTGAGATCAGCTAGAAATTTGGTCTCAGAATTTGATTTTGTTCTCAAAAAGTTTAAAACCTCTTAGCCATCATACAGTACAAACTAATTAACGAGTATTCTGAATCTCCTAACAGTCGACTGCTCAAACTTACATTGGAGACGAAGGACGGCGAGGCGTATCAGGCGGCGAGCGGCGGAGGGTGTCAATTGGTATAGACATCATTCATAAACCGTCGTTGCTGTTCCTCGATGAGCCCACTTCGGGCCTCGACTCAACCAGTGCTTAGTGTTGTGGAGAAGGTGAAGGACATTGCTAAGGGAGGGAGTATTGTGCTCATGACAATCCACCAGCCTTCTTTTCGGATTCAGATGCTCCTCGACCGACTCGTCATCCTCGCAAGGTACACTTTCGAGACAGCTAAAGCACTTTCGAGACATCTGATCTCTGATTATTGTGAGGAGATGTTTTTTTGCCCCATCTTTTTCTTCGTCAGAGATCCAACTTTAATGGTCTAGTTAAATGTCTTCTAAAATTTCGTCCAGAGGAAGATTGATTTACCAGGGAAGCCCAACCGCCCTCCCGGCCCACCTGGCCAGGTTCGGCCGGCAAGTCCCGGATGGCGAGAACAGCATCGAATACCTCCTTGATGTTATCAAGGAGTATGACGAGTCGACCCTCGGGCTTGAGCCATTAGTTACCTACCAGCGAGACGGCCTTCAGCCGAGCCAAGCTGCAAGAACTCCAATCCCAAAGACTCCCAAGACACCGAGAGCTCCTTACAGTAAATCCACCCTTTCCCGCCAAATCCGCCTCAACAGCACCCAGTTCTCTGTAGGCGGCACGACCCCGGCAGCAGCCAATCATGAGTCGTATGATTACGACGACGATGACGATGACGACGGTGGCTTCGATAATTCTCTTGAGAGAAGGGTACAGATGACTCCCTCGGTGAATGGAGCATATAATCCAAGATTGGCCTCTCATTTCTACAAAGACTTCTCTGTTTGGCTCTACCATGGAGTCACCCGCACGCCACACCGCCGGCCCTCTTGGACGCCAGCTCAAACACCCAGCTGCACTCCCGCCAAGACACCGGTCGCCAACTACTACCAAACCCGGCATATCACCACCCCGCCGGTCCCTTACCCTCCGTCCCCCGACACCCCGGTCTTCAACCCGCCAACACCGATTTTTGACCAGCATGACTACAACGAGATAGAGCCGCTCGACGACCCGTCCGACGGCGCACCAAAGTTTGCAAACCCGTGGCTGCGTGAGGTGGCGGTGCTGTCATGGCACACAGCACTGAACGTGATGCGCACACCGGAGCTGTTCCTGTCCCGCGATATCGTGCTGACTGTCATGGGAGTAATCCTCTCCACTCTCTTCCACCGCCTTGGCAATGATGACTTCACCACAATCAACCGCCTTCTCAACTTCTACATCTTCTCTGTCTGCCTTGTCTTCTTCTCTTCCAACGACGCGGTACCAACATTCATCCAAGAACGCTTCATCTTCATCCGTGAGACATCACACAATGCGTACCGTGCGTCCTCCTATGTCATCTCCTCGCTCCTCGTCTACCTTCCGTTCTTCGCGGTCCAGGGCTTCACATTTGCAATCATAACCAAGCTCATGCTTCACCTGCAAAGCGGACTGCTCTACTTCTGGATCATACTCTACGCCTCGCTGATCACCACCAATGGCTACGTGATGCTCGTGAGCGCGCTGGTGCCAAGCTACATCACGGGCTATGCTGTCGTGATTGCCACCACCGCGCTCTTCTTCCTGACGTGTGGCTTCTTCCTGAAGCGGTCGCAGATCCCCAAGTACTGGAAGTGGCTACACTACTTGTCAGCAATCAAATACCCATTCGAGGCGCTGCTCACGAACGAGTTCAAGGGCGGACGCTGCTACTTCGGCAGCTTGAGCGACCTCTCGCCGGGGCCACTAGGAGATCTTAAGATTAGCGATCTTCACCAGCAACTCAACTCAAGATGACCGTTGATCGGGCAGGACGTGCTCACCACCATGGACATACACTCAGGTAGCGTGTGGACCGACGTTGCCATATTACTCGCCTGGGGCGTGCTCTACAGGCTCTTCTTCTACCTGGTTCTCAGATTCTACTCCAAGAACGAGAGGAAATGATAGTAAGGATTACTTCACTCCACTTCTAGTTATCAAATTCATAGTTTATCAGTTACTGTAATCTTCGATCCATGTTCATCAAGCAAATTAATTGTACGGCACATTTACAAAAGAGAAATGTTTAGCGACAATTGGTCAAAGTGTTGTATTTGCTGCTATAATTCAATGCCAGAGCTTTTGTTCGCATCAGAGCTGCAGAAAGTCTATGCTCTCAGTTAAAAATTTACATCATGAAAAGATGATAATATGCTCTCATCAGATCATATAAGCAAGGGCATGTAACCGCATAATCACATTCATTATAGAGAACCTGTCCTTCAGAAACTGCAAATTTTAAGAGTCAAACCTAACAAAATCTGTCTTTACAGTACACAGAAAACTCGATTAGAATTTGTACCACATCAAGTATACCTGCTTGAGCAGCACATTAACACCTTTTTAGTCCGTATATATATATAGACACAGTAAGAAAAGCATGATATAGATCAATCACTCATATACCTCCAGCATGAAGAGCAATCTTCTTCTCAAGGCCATTCTTATCAGCACCAACAACCTTGTCGATCTCTTTGCCATTTTTCGCAAAGAAGAATGTTGGCACGCTGTTGACGTTCCAGCGATGAGCAACATCGCCTAATTCATCTATATCAACTTTCAGAAACACGATTCTTGGGTGCTTTTCTGCTAGACTTTTGTAGAGCGGTGCCATGAAGCGGCAAGGCCCACACCACGTCGCTGTGAAATATAGGATGACCAGTCTAGACAAGTTCGATGCAGCCCTGAACTTAGTTTCCAGTTCACTTGACGAGTGGATGCTGATAACATTTCCTGCCAACCGAAGCATATGAGATGTGTAGACGCTTCATAATCTCACAATAGAATTACTTCAAATAAGATGAGGTATCAGAATATATGATACGTGGAAACAATAACTTTGGTAACATCTAAATCTCCGCCTAAAGAGTCTACAGATGGCAGATATAATGACATAAAGATTCAGCAGATATCACTATTTGATAACAATCGAAAAATTATGCTTGAATTACATAACAAGGATTTAATAAGTGCTCAGAACAAAAAGGAAACTTTAAAGTGAGAAGGGACAAGAAAATCAACCATACCATCTTGTAAAGCAGCGGCGGCAGCAGGATCATTAACCTCGGGATCCTATTGATAGGAGCAATGGGTTAATCAATACAGCAGTATGTTTCTTACGAGAGTATTTTAAGTCCTCAACTAGATAGGAAAGAGGGGGTTCAGCAAAATTGTGCGAGATCAAGACCAATGGAAAACTTACAGAAGCTTTACTTTTCGCAGTTTGCTCCTTTTTTGCCCTCTCATATGCAGCCTGAGACAAAGTTAGCTTACATTACCAAATAAAAGAAAAACTTCAAGGCGAGGAATTTTCTGATTACGATTATACCTCTGCCTCAGCACGCCTTCGTTGCCTTTCAAGTTGAGCTTTCTTCATCTCCCTCTCTTTCCTCAAGCGTTCATATTTTCTGCGATGGGCCTCAATTTTCTGCACGTTTGGCTCAACCTGCAGATTGCAATGCACAACCATTCGATAAGTCTGTATACATACAGATTGTTTTAGTATAACAGAAAAAAAAAAAAGAAAAAAAGAAGCTTGAATCACTTTGAAAACTTAGTACCACCTTTTTAAGCACTGAATCTATTTCTTCATCAAAGTCCAACTTCGATGCCAAGTGCAGGTCCTTAGCAGCCTCTTCCCACCGTCCCAACATAGCTTTCGCCATCCCTCGTGATTTATATCCTTTCGCAGAGTCAGGATTTATCTATGCAAAAAATTTAATTAGCAAACAAGATGTACAAATTTAACACCATTTTCTCAATGTAATAATAATAACCCACTAAATATGAACGATGACATATTTTAGCGATCAACACCTGCAGCGCTTCATCTGCATCTCGAATAGCTGCATTAGGTTTCTTCAGCTTCACAAAAACACTTGCTGCAAAGAAATACAGATTACAGAGAGATGAATATTATGCAAATGATATGCTGCGGCACAACTTCTTTTCCAATTTTTTTTTTTTTTTTTTGCCATCTTTTCAGGCTCGACAGAGTAGCGGGCACAGAGGTTAAAACGGAATGTATTCAAATTAACCGGGTGAAATTATTAAAGAATGTTACCTCTGGTTGCATAGAGGATAGCTGAAGTTGGATTAAGCAAGATAGCCTCATTTAGATGCTCAATAGCTTCATCCAATTTACCTATTATCCACAATGTTTAATTCTAAACATATTTGCTGAAGTATACAAGTAGGAAATGGCGATCTGCAAGACAAATTTTAAAAGAAAATTAAAACCGCCCTGCCTTCAGATATGGCATCGATCGCATTTGCTTTGCACGCCTGAGCAGCATCGCGGCTCTCGTCAGAAACTGCAACAGAAGGATCCCCCATCTAAAAGGGAAAGAAAAGCATAATAATTCTATATTAACTGAATGCGAGCATTATCAGTTGAGCAGCCGCGCCGTTCTTCGGATTCAATTTTATCAATAAAAAAAACCTTCTGGGGAGGATCGTCGTCCGGTACCACCAGTTCGCCGCCATCCAATTCTAAATCTGACTCAACAATCTCGTCCTCGTCACCGGCGCTCTCAGCAGCCCGGTCGAATTTTTCGTCAGCGTGATCTTCTGCAGCAGCCGCCGCCGTGCCGCTGCTGTCGCTTTCCATTTTCATGTGGCCCTGCAAAACCGATCGAAAACGAAGATCCACAAGTAGTGCACAGCTACATATCAGCAAAAACGCTGGGCCTGGGAAATGAAAGAAGGGACAGAAACTAGTCGCATCTGTTTTGCGACCTAAAACTAATAATAATAATCTAATCTAATTTTACACAGCATGTATTAAACATCATTTTAAAGTATCTTAAGATCACGATTAAAGACTAGAAGCAGCCATCGTATTGGGAGACTCAAATGGGAACACCAGCAATAAGCCCCGATCAAAGCGAGGAAGAAGCGCTCACCGCTGTAGGGTCGGGGGGAATCCGAGCGCCGAGGCTGTGTTTTTTTCGCAAACAGCGGAGAACCGAGCATCGTCAGCCAAAAAAAAAAAAAAAAACGAGGATCCAATTGATTAATTAATTAATAATTACAAAGAGAGATGGTGGGAACCTGTGGAGGTAGTCCCTGAAGAAGGAGAGGGAGGGGTGGTGGAGGGCGGAGGGGTTGGATCGGCAGTAGGCCACGAAGGCCTGCAGCTGCTCCACTTTCTGCGCCTCCATCTCAGCTGCGCGCTGCAGGCTGCAGGCTGCAGCAGCGCCTCTCCGTCTTCCCCAATCCCACCTGCGGAACGACGGCGGTGGAAGACCGAACGCGATCGAACCCTGGACCCGACCGATGAGGATTATTATTATTATTATTATTATTATTATTGTTGTTGTTGGGTTTGGTGCGGATCGAGTTGGTGTTATTGGGTTTACGGGGTCGGGTGGCGGGGTGTTCGGCTCGGCGAGTCGGGTTTGTGTTCGCACTAACTTATGATCAAACGGAGAAGGAAAATAAAAAAAATAAAACAATAATAATTGAACTTTCACGTATGATTTTATTACGGATATATATAAATATATGTATATGTATATATAGCATTAATTAGATACATATAGCAAGGGGAAAAGAAAACAAATTGTAGGCGTAACGTCTCAAAGATTTTGTACTGCGGCATTCCCCGTCTTAGATCATCCCAACTGACCAAAAAAAAAAGAAAAAAAAGAAAAAAAAAAACCCCAAATTTAGAATATTGTGGTCTTGGAATTCATAGTTAGGTGCTGCAGGTTATGCTTTCCGCAGGTGAATGCTAACATTATTTCATTGATGAGACAGAATTACGGTCCCTGCAATATGCATTGTGACCTCTTCTGTAGCCCTCAAAAGTGTGTGCACAAATTGTGGACAAACATTTTCAATCGATCCAAGGCAACAAAAACCCAAAATCAAAAGTCAGATTTGAAAAGCGCACCCCGGAGTTACAGAAAGAGAAGCTACACATCATCCATTTGAAACAAGCAGCAAAAAATAGAGATGCCTTGGCACAAGAAAATAAAGAAAAAAAAAAAATAGTTTTCACTCGTTCTATGAACTGCTTAACAAAGAGGATAAGGATCGATTGTTGCCGCAGCGGAGGAGCACCTCCGGTGTGATCGCGGAAAAGTAGAGCGGCAGTAGAATAACGGAACAATTAAATACTATTACAGCAATAATACAATATGAAAATGGAGGACAAAAATAATCGTTGTATTACAGAACAGAACAATACGCTTGTTAGCGGTTGGAATGCTACATAACATTCATTTATAGAAAAGATCTGCCCAGCGATACATACATACTATGACAAAATAGCTAATCCAATATTTAAAGAGCCCAGTTGAATGTGTAAATAGTGGCGAAACTTCGGCTTCATTTAATATGAGGGGCTAATGGAATATGTATATAGACAACAATTAAATCTCTAACCTAGTACTTGGGGAATCCGCACTGTGACTGCTGTTCTTGGCTTGGGCCAAATTCCATGACTCCTCGCAATTGCTTGATAGAGTGATATCAGTCGACGAAGATTTGCTAGGCATAATGCTATTCTCAAATCCATCAGCATTCTCTGAGGGTTTCTTGGCGCAAGCATAAGGCTCTGCATTGGTCATCCTGCAAAGGATGAGGAAGAAAAATGATCAGCTTCTTCTACACACAAAAGTGTGGATGAACCCTTCGAACCATATTGACAGACCAAAATCTTTTCTATCAAAATGAAGCCAAAAAATTATCTTTCTCAACTCAAGAGAGCGGGAAATAACTATCAATATACTGCTAGAAGAAAGGATACCAGAAAAACTTCACAACTATCTAATCAGCTTCTCGTGTACCAGCTTCTTAGCTTCTTTGTATCTCTCAAAGTAAAAGTATCACATATTCTGTGAAACCTCTGTATCACAAGCAGAGACACAGACATATCTGCGTGTGTGCGCATGCACACATTATGGCATGCAGGTGTGTGCATATGCGTGTGCATGCCCCTGCTAATTTCACCACACGTTGTTTGTTTTAAATTTTTATTTTTTAACTTTCCCCCCCAGTAAACCAGCCAATTTAAAATTAAGCAATTTGATATCCTCCTGATTCATATTCACAATATCACTGGTAAATTATGGCCATACTCATCAATAGATGTTTTATTGACATTGAAGCTAAGGTGCTAGAAATAAGAGAGAGTTTTTCAGAATACAGGAAACTCCTACCTTTCCTTGCGTTTCTCCAAGAATCGAGCAAGGGATGCTTTTCGAGCCTGCGGAACAGCTGCAGTCAAATAACCCACCACCAATTCAGTCAGTCCACTGGCATTCCAAAGGGTATTAGATAAATTATATTGGAAAAAAAGAAGAAGAAAAGAAGAGATCGACGACAGTTTCCTTGCTCCACCTCGATAAATTTGCAAGGCAACTGTGAAAAGGGGAGAAAATGGTATAAGAAAGCCACAGTGCAACAAATACCTCTTGTCATGATAGTTGCAGCAGTTGTAGCACCTAGTGCAGGAGGGAGAGTGGTCGAAGTCTCATTCTGCTTGCTGGGAGCCAATGGGCCTGCAGACCTAGGCCTGATAGAATCATCATTGGAGCTAGAAGCACTCTTAGAGAGAGACCCACCTTGTGATGCCACAGATACTGGGCTCGACAGGCTCGAGTTAAGTGGTGCAGCATGACTTTGCTTCTGTGTCGGTGTCTGTTTCGTATTTAACCCCTCAGAATCCACTAATTTCACTGCAGCAGGTATCACAGGATCCGATTTAGGACTCGCAGAAACTGCAGTAGTGTTAGATGCCTTGCTTGCAAATAACATAAGTTCTTGCGCCTGTAGAAAGCAACTCCAATCAACAACAGCTCACAATCTATACCTCATCCATTATTCCGATAGTTCATTCGATACAAACAAGTCATACCTTATCCAGCGGGACGTTGTCAAACACATTGACAACACCAGCATAAAAGATGGTCAGTTGCGCTGTCGTGGGAGACGACTTAGGCATGTTCCTTTTCAAAAAGAAACCAGTTTTATATTAATGTCGGTTTCGTCGAAAAATCATCACAGAATTCTACCAAATGAAATCTCAGTAGTGTGTATACCTTGGAGCAAAGGTCCCAACAACAGAACCCGCCACAGGGGCGTTCACAGTAGTTCCTCCTCCAAAAGGTTGCTGCTTTAATGGCGTAACAGTGATATTAGCTGAATCTGTCGAGCTCTGAAGCTTGAAGAAAGGGCTGCTGACGGGGATGGGATGATGCGAAACAGGAAACGCTTTAGCACGATTCATTTGGTGAGCGGAAGCACCAAAAGAGTCATTGCCTTGATGTTGATAAGCATATAAATATTGTTGCATGCCGTGTCTATCCATTCCAAAGGCTTTCTGTAAGCTCAAGAGACGTAGCTCAATCAGTTTGATATTTTTGATTGGCAAAAGAAAAATGGAAAAGAGCTCAACTAGTTGGTGATCTATGCAGACCTGAGGAACCGATGCAGGGGAGGAGGACTTGTGACTGGCTGCCTCAAAGGCATCGACTGTGGATATTGGCTGAAACCCAGATGAGGGGAACTGATCAAATACAAGCCTTTTCTGTTGTTGTTCCTGCGCGGCTCTGAAAGACATGAATGCAGGCACAGGAGAGACCTTGCTCGAGAAAGGCCACTGTATGGCCGAACCTCCAAAGGCGGCTGGAGTACAAGAGAGATATGCGAATCAGAAGCAGACAATAGTACAGACGTGTGTAAATTGTCGCCAAATAATATGCGAAACATGGGAAAAGATAACTTGAATCCGATTCTTCCACATGGTCAGAAAAATTTCAAGAAATCAAAGAGCCAAATACAATTGAGTCAAAATATATATACCATTAATCCACAACAAACATTAACTCTACGTCTCATCATATTAAACGACGAGATGTAATAACACAACATTTAAGAAAATTCTCTTTCATTGACTCGAGTAAATTAATGAGAGAAGAAGTACACGATTAAAAAAAAAATTTCAAACTGCACAATGTTCAAAAGATACAATAATTGTCGATTTCAATGTTCTGACTGAAAATGAACGACGGATACATGCGAAACCAAAATTAAATCAAAATTACGCAACAAATACAAAGAATTCACAAAGACCCTTCTATCCAAGCGAGAATCAATAGCCCTTTTCTCTAAAGGGCTTTTTCCTGCGATTTTCATCGCCTGTTCTTAACTTTGGCTAAGGAATTGCATAATAATATAAACATACCAAAAATACTGCAAACAAAAAAAATATAAAATTAGACATGATTTTGGATACAGTACAGGCCTTGTAATAGAAAGATATACCAAACCAAATTCCCAATCTCTACCATTAAAAGCAATTGCATAAAAGTCAGAACAAATATATGACGCTAACAAACATCATATTTGTGGTAGCACATCAACTATAAAAGGAAACAAATCTACAATAAGAAACATATAAAGCGATCTCACTTCAAATTGCAGGGGAAAAAAATAAAAAATGTAAACTGCTACCACAACAAACATCACGTTTCTTCATCGGAATAAATTAACCAGGGGCATTTTGGGAAACGAACAAAAGCTGCTGCGCCAACAAACCCTAAAAGAAAAATACTCTGTGGACACAGACCCTTTATAAGGAAATAAATCAGGGGAAAGGATAAAAACGGAACCTACACGAAATCTAGGTGAAGTTACCACAAATTTAATTAAAGCAACAATTTTTTTTCACCAAGAACAGCCTAAAAATTGATTCAAAAAAATTTCTAACAACTAATTTAATTAAATCAAACGAATTAGCAATTCGGGAACGAAAATTAATCAACAAAAATGAAAGGAAAGGAAAAGAAAAAAAAACCTATTTACCTGGATCTTGCCGAGCGACTCTTCCATCATCCTTCACCGACGGAGCCAATTCCTTCCCATTTATTCCCAAAAAATCCCGCTCCATCCCCTACAAACCTTCAAAATACTTCGCCTACGAGGCCTAATTCCCTTGTCAAAAAGCCCCTACTCCTCTCAAAAGGAGAACAACGAGAAAAAAAAAAAAGAAAAAGAAACAGGGAAAAGACCCTTCCCAAAATACACCTACGAGGTCCCCCTCTCCTCTTTCCCCTTCTCTTCGCTAACCCTACTCTTCGCCCTCTTCTACTCCTCTTCCGCTCTCTCCACGAATAAGAAGCCCCAAACACAAAGCCCCCATTTTCTTTTCGTTTTATTGAGTTTTTTTTCCCTTTTTTTTTTATTTATGAATTTGTATTATCATATATATTATTATATATATATATATATATATATTATATATTACAGCGTAGAAAAAGCACGCCAAAAGAAACCGACTCCCAATCGGTGGCTATTGTTGCTCCGCAGGGCGGGGCCCACGTGAGATGAATCTGAGCCGTCGGATTAGGGCGGGCCCCACGGGGTGCAGCACCTGCCGATTTACCGGCTCGCCCGGGCACCCGCCAAAGTGGGGGCAAACGGAGATTCCACGCTCGCGCGCACGTGGGGCCCGCGCGCAAGCCCCCCCGCGTTTCGACACGTGTCCGCCCCGCGCGCCGCGCGGGGCGACCAATCGGCTATTCCTCGGCGATTCGGAGAGGGGGATTGTGGACCGTCCGATCGCGCGCGCGCGGGTTTCGATGGGTTTCACGTGGTTAATGCTACGGGGATAATAATTAATTATCATTAATTAAGCGAGTGGGGCCCCGGGTGGTGTGTCTGATTAAGGTAATTATTATTATGAGATTAATTTAATGACTCACGGAGTTGATCTTGAATTGTGGGGGAGGGATATTTAATTACTTATTTAAGTATTTTTACTAACATCATGCGGATGGTGGGGAACCTGCTTTTACTAAACTTACCCATCGCCAAAGAGTAAGTAATCTACAAGATTTTCTTTTTCTTTTTCTTTTTTTTTGAGAGATGGATAGCAGAATTCTACTCGTTTAGTTTATTTCATTTAAAAATAAATTTAGCTAAAAATACTAATTTAGCTAAAAATGTCACTCGTTTTATTTATTTTATTTAAAAATAAATTTAGTTAATATATGAATCAGCTAGGATTCAAATTTGGGTCTTGAATATCAATCACTAAGTCCTTTGCTATTTATTCTAGGAATAATTAGTTACACTATAAGATATTAGAATCTATTATATATTGACAGAGTCAATATTATTTTACTTGGATTCTAAGTTTATTTGGAAAATTTTTAAAGTCAAACTAATAAACTCGCTAAATAACAATTTTGGTTCATAGCAATATCTGAGAGGCTTTATTCTATGAGGACATTAATATTTAAGAATATATTTTTGACATTTAATTAACAACACTTAAGAGCGTTTCAAAATAGTATATATATGTCACATTTAGAGTGCGTCCGCAAAAATGCCTGCAAATTAAAAAGTTGTTACATATATATTGACACTTATATCAAAATAAAATATATTTCGATATTTTAAAATATTAGAAAAGTAAAAATATTAGAAAATTTATCTTTCAATAAATTACATTGGTTTGATGCTTATTTATATAATAACATTACATCATATCATTGAAGCGCCTGTACTTATTATAAGCTGTCTTTATATATATATATATATATATATAAGCTAAATTTCTTATCTTTATTAATAGCGAAGTCATTAGTCTTTATCGAGTTTTTAACCAGTTGGATCGAGAGATGTGCGGTTAGGATGATGTGGACCCCCTAGGGTTAAGTGGGTGGTTGGTTGAATAGTATGATCTAACGGGTGGAAATCATCAAAGGGATGGATCTAGCAATGAGAAAATTTGATAAACGCGATCTTAAATCATGATGATAGTATGTAGTAGAGACATATATATATATATATATATATATATATATATATATATATATATATATATATATATATATATATATATATATATAGAGTAGGGCTTTATCTATTATGAGTAGTAGAGCCCTACTACTCATAAGTTGTTTTCGATGATAGAGCTTAGAATCGACAATCCAGTTAAATATGAGCTAGAGTAGTTAAAACTTCTAGAAAATAAATTTCGTAATGTTTCGAAATCACTTACCTTCCGATCAACAGCTCACAAAGTTGACAATTGTTAACGGCCGATATGGGATACTTGGTAGTTTAACGGTGTAAAAGAATTGAAATAGGTTGAATTTTTGATAGAAAATTCTATTCACTACCTAGATAAAGATCAATAACTCCGATCTTAAATTGAAGGATCCGATCATCTATTTTTAGGACGTCGTTCGATTTCGGCCGTTCATTTTATGCCCATTTGATGGACTTTATTATAATTTTGATTTGAAAATTACGAAATTTATTTTCTAGAAGTTTTAAATACTCTAGATCATATTTAACGGAGTGGATCGTCGATTCGGAAGCTCTATCATCGAAAACAACTTATGAGTAGTATGGCTCTACTACTCATAATAGTATAGTACTCTATATATATATATATATATATATATATATATATATATATATATATATATATATATATATATTATTGATAACTAAAGTTTTTATAAATAATTCCATCTCATTCAAATAATTATATGTTGATAAATATATATAGCATATCAAATAATTAAAAAAAAATTATTCTTTGGCGTGATTTTACAAAGTACTGATTGACTAGACTAGATATACAACATAAGTCCTTGTACCTCCAAAAAAAAAAAGTTCATATAAAATATATCGACTTTTATAATTTTCTAGCTTGAGTCAACTCCATTACTTAGAGCCACTTTAATTATTCTATTAGAGGGCTTAGATCATATAGTTTTCCATTAATTAATCAGTTGGTTCATTATATTTCTCTATTTATTTATTATAATGAAGTTATATATATGGTTGAGAACTGTATCTAATTCTCCGAGCTGAATAAATTATCGAGGAATAATTCCGTCAAACACCCATAGAAATTAATGGAAACGAACGACGATCATGATGTTTAATACAAATCGCGGTTTTACTTGTTCCTATGGGTATGGGTAGAGATGTAGTAGTGAGGTGTCATCTATCACCTTTGTTTATAATTAATGCAATAATATTCTAATTTGATTTGGTCACTACACTAGATTCTTGTTTTAACTATCATTAATAAGCTTTATAATAGTAGATCAAATTTGTTAGATATTAAGTGCACATGTCTTAGTAGGTTTTAACCTTTTTCTAGGACCAATATCCAAATTGAATATGAAGAACGAACAACTACGAATTAATTAAGCATGGTACTTACTGTTAATATATATGATTAAGCCCCAATTTAGTGAGAAGATAATGGGTTACTTGCCCCACATGAATGCATTGACAAAGATAAAATATCTTAGCACAAGGGTGTCACTATGCACTAACATTAAATAACTTTGGAAAAGAGTTTGAATTAATTATGGTATATATTATGGCCAATGAATAATATCTTTCTCTAATCACTTAAATTGAACATTTTCCTCTAGTGAGGTATTCAAATGTGATTGCTTGTTCTCCCTATACGTTACAAGGTTAAGTTTAAAATTAAATGGTATGAAGAATAATAAATTTTAAATAGTTTACTGATGTTAAGGGAGCAAAAACTCTCCTTTATTTTGATAGAGCAGATCCATTGGATTACTCGAATTAAAAAGGTGCTTAATTGATTCATTTCCAACTTCGCATGGTAGACTTAATTAGGTTTTCTATAACTACTCTTTCAATAGTAATTCATACTTATGTACACTTATAGTTGCTGAGTTTTGTGTCATCTAACTATTCAAAGATATTTCAGATTTACCATCACTACAACAAAAACGGTCTATAGCGACACTTTTAAATATAGCTACATGTTAAAAAAAGTGCCGCTAGCTAAATTATCGACACTTTTAAAAAGTATTGCTATATGTGGGATCGCTAAGTATATAGTGACAGTTAAAGAGTGTCACTATAACCTAAAAGAGTGCTGCTAATTTATCAACACTTATTTAAGCATTTAGTAACCGCCGAAACTCTATCTCGCTGGCTGCGGTGGCGGAGGAGGACGACAAAGAATGACTCTTCGTCTAGAATTTCAGTGAATTGAGTGAAGGAAGAAAGAAAGATGGTAATCATTTTTTTTTTTGTTTATAATAGGACCAAATAGGTTGGGTGTGGTGGGTTGAGTAAAGTAACTTTTTATTTTTGGTTTGATTGAATTTTATATTTAGGCATTAGTAGATATTTTTTTTTAAAGTTTTAGTATAAATGAAACACTTATACAAAAATATCTTAAACATGTGCAAAAGTTGAGCCCGTTATATATATAGAACTAGACTACTATGCTATTAATAGCGCACCAAGTCATTGGTGCTACCAAGTTTTTGGCCATTGAATTGAGAGATGTGTCGTTTGGATGATGTGGGCTCCCTAGGGTTAAGTGGGTGGTTGGTTGAATAGTATGATCTAGCTGGTGAAAATCATCAAAAGGATGGATCTAATGGCAGAAAACTTGGTAGCAGAACGCGTCTATTGATAAGATAAATGCTTAATTATATATATATATATATATATATATATATATATATATATATATATATATATATATATATATATTTACACACACACACATATGCGCACACATAAAGTTGAATCAAAAAGGCAAAAGTGGAGAGCACAAGTTCAATGCATGTACATTAATATTCGAATGTTATGATATTTATTAAGAGCAAGAAGTCAATTATAGTTGCTAAATAGTTGTTTGATTGTAAGAAATGCAAAGTAGTGCTTTTAAAAGAAAATCACTTTTGTGGATAAAAAAAAAAAAATGCTATTTGGTTAGAGCATGGCCCATAAGAATCGACATAGATTAGGCATATGATAAACATACCTTTCTCTACATACAAGTGCAATGGATACATAAAGATGTGGCTAGTGGTTCAAAGAATTATGGAAGAGTAACTGTTAAGCTGTACGCCACGTGATCTTATACTGAAAAGATAGCTGATTAGACATTCTCCCCAATCAAAGTGAACTGATGATTGGCTTGTCGAAAAAGCAATTGTCGAATTATACATTACATATTTATACTGAAAGGCAGGTGTCTGACTTTTTCTCAGTCAAATCAGAATAGTTGATCAAAATTTTCACTCGACAAGATTTCCCCCATGCATACCTAACAAAAGCATGTCAGCGAGTTCTAGCTAGTTCTATAATTCTTTTTAAACATACAATATTATACTGAAAAGATAGCTGATTAGACATTACCAAACTAACTAGATAGTTTGGAAATATGAAAAAGCAACTGTTGAATCATACGGCTCGTGCTTATACTGAAAGGTAAGTAGCTGCCTTTCTCTTAATCAAATCAAAATAGTTAATCAAAATTTTCGCTCGGCTGGATTTTCCCCGTGCATACCTAACAAAAGCATGTCAACGAGTTCTAGCTAGTTCTATAATTCTTTTAAACATGCAATATTTTGATGGGTTCCAAAGGTACAGATTGAGTGAGCATCATGCATTCTTAAAGAAAGAAACCACTTATCTATCACAAGAAGAAAAAGAAAAGTAACTTTTATATGGTACTCACATTCATTGATTTGTCATTTGATTACCGACCATCCCCAGAGCAAGCGTCAAAGGACTTGGTAGTTGGTACCCGCGATCCCAAGTTCGAATCCTGGCTAGTTAATTGATTCACATTTCCAGCTAAGTTTATTTCTAAATGAAATAAACGAAGCGGATAGTGTGCTACTTATCTCTCTCTCAAAAAAAAAATTAATAATAAATTTGTCATTCGATTTCAACTTGTAATTTATGTAAACCAAAACTTTAAATTACATTCGGTTTTATATCAAATCGAAACACAGGCACACAACCTCTTGTATGTTTATGGGCAGCAAAACTGTTATCCGTTAGTTATATTTTCATTTGGTTCTCCCGTATCAAAATTCTAGTAAGATTAATGTAAAAAAAAGAAATTTCAAGAAAAAAGAGAAGTTTATTTTGTTAGGATCAATTTTGCAATCCATCTTGTCCATTGACCTTATGTGCTCCTACCAAATTTGAATAACATTAAAAACACACCCATTTATATAAAAAAAAAAACTTATAATTTAGCCTTAATTTCTTTTCTCTTTAATTATTTTTACCATCCAACTAATAAAGACAACTCTGTTAAGTTTCTCTAATTAATGTTCTTTCACAGACACCTGTTAATTGATGTACCATTAATTATTCGCGTGCTTGTATTATTATTATTTTTTTAACTCCCACAAGGTCACAACACCCTTTGATTAACACTTAAACAATTCTCATGAGGCTCCTAATGCAACTTAATTTAGTCCACCCTCATGTGCAACAATGACTTTTAAAATCTAATCCTTACAAAAAGTACGAATTAAACAATGCATCTTATTCCCTTGTCGAGGCTCCATCCAATGTATTCTGTCCGTGAGGATATTTCTTTTTGAGTTACGCTAAACATCCTAAAAAATGTTGCTTTTATAAGTTACAAAATAACCGCTGTACTCTAAAAACTTAAGTTGTTAAAAAACGGTACGTGTTTAAACACATTTTTATATTTAACACTCCACCTCACGTCTGGGCTCGAGTCAAGAACTTAGATACCATATGAAATAATCATTTTACTCTAAAATCTTAAGCTTTTAGAGAGCGGTGTTTAAACACATTTTTATATTTAACATAAGTTATTAATATATCAGCACACCTTATATAGAGATTTTTTTTTTTTTAAATCAAATATGAGAAGTTTCTCTATTTATTGGATAAATACGAAATTAGGTTCCCAATCCAATTTGGGTCAATTCCCATCTACTTTCATCGGATTCTTTCAGCCAGGTTTCAATCGGTTAATATGTAGCCGCACTACATTAATTCGCGTCACGTGTTAGCAGAATCTAATACATATCAGATGAAATAAACCAAAGAGATTAATTTGTTCATTTATAAGCTCGATTTTTTCGACCGTGCTAAGTCATTTAATTTGATATATATATATATATATATATATATATATATATATATATATATATATATATATATATATATATATATATATATATATATATATAACTAGATTCTTATCTATTAATAGACTAAGTTATTGATCTTGCCACCAAGTTTTTGACCATTGGATTAAGCAATATACCGTTAGGATGATATGGGCCCTCTAGCGTTAAGTAAGCGATTGATTGAATGGTATGATCTAACGGATGAAAATGATTAAAGTGGTAGATCTAATGGCGAAAAATTTAATAGCATAAAATATTTCATATTATTAATAATATAGTAACTATATATATATATATATATATATATATATATATATATATATATATATATATATATATATATATATAGAGAGAGAGAGAGAGAGAGAGAGAGAGAGAGTACTATACTATTATGAGTAGTAGAGTCCTACTACTCATAAGTTGTTTTCGATGATAGAGCTTAGAATCGACGATCCACTCGTTAAATATGATCTAAAGTATTTAAAACTTCTAGAAAATAAATTTCGTAATTTTTCAAAATCATTTACCTTACGATCAAAAGCTAACAAAATTGACAATTTTTAACGGCCGATATGGGATACTTGGTAGTTTAACGGTATAAAAGAATTGAAATATGTTGAATTTTTGATAGAAAATTCTATTCACTAACTAAATAAAGATCAATAACTCCGATCTTAAATTGAAGGATCCGATCATCTATTTTTAGGACATCGTTCGATTTCTACTGCTTCATTTTATGCTCATTTGATGGACTTTATTATGATTTTGAAAAATTATGAAATTTATTTATTTTAGAAGTTTTAAATACTACAGATCATATTTAACGGTGGATCGTCGAGCTCTATCATCGAAAACAACTTATGAGTAGTGCTACTCATAATAGTATAGTAATACCTATATATATATATATACATATATATATATATATATATATATATATATATATATATATATATATATATATATATATATATACATATATATATATATATATACATATATATATATATATATATATATATATATAGTCTTTGTTATATCTTAAGGAGACTATGATTCGCTACCAACCTTAATTAACTAAAATGAAAGCTTTTTAAAATCTGGGAAGAGCACCACTAGCTTCGGGATTCTGGAATTAAAAACTCAAAATTGGAAACAAAGAAGAAAAAAAAAGAAAAAAAAAAAAGAGGAGTTAAAAATACGATACTCCTCGGCAAATACTCGGCGAGGATTTGGCGACCGAGTTAATGGGGCGAACGCGGTGTCAGAGGGGCAAAAGGGTAAATTCGCGTCGAGGAGTGCGACGGGTGAGCGGATCGTCGAGGATAGAAGAAGCATGTGACATGTGACTATGTAAATATAAATAAATATATATAATTATATATATATATATATATATATAGTCTTTTTCTTTTTTTAATCATTATTTCTTTTCCTTTGACGGGAAAAAGATTCTTGGCCTATTTATGAGCAGTTCACAACACTGTGCCAGGGAATGATTACGAAGAGGATGGCGCATGGGAAAAAATCACTCGTCCCCTGTACACGTGTCCAGTTCTTGAAGCCGCACGTGGATCCTGCACGTGCTAGATTAATACTTTAAAATATTTAAAATATTAATATATATATTTTTCTATATATTATTAATATTATTTATCAAAAATAAGTAAATTTTATTATTGTTAGATGGAAGATGTTTACACAATTATTAGACATGAGGCATCTATCTAGACAATATATTAAAAATTATTCTGAATATGTCATTTTTTTACTTTAAATCCGAGGTTTGATCTTTTTAGTACGAAAAAAAAGAAAAAAGATTATGAATCAAACGAATTATGGATGTCTCTAGAATTCTACTTTTGGTAGGAGAAGATTGTCAATTTAACATGCTGATCCGTTTAGCTGCATATTCAGGACAAATTAAAGGAAAAAAAAAATAAACAACCTTTGGAGCGCAAAGGTTAAACTCACTCACATACATTCCCATCACGTATCTCCATTCCTATTCTCACTAGTGATGTTTAGTTAGATAAAAAGATATATACCGTCGAATTAAATGTTTAGATCGCTCTAGCTCCGCAACACTCTTTTGGGTTATATAGACACCGTACGGGCATCATGAGAATGTGACGAAAGTGGTCCATCGATTAAAATGCCGCAGTATGCGCGAAAGTTCCACATCAACTACCTCACATTTCTATCAAAAGTAAGAATCGATGAATTATAAAAAATACTCCTGCTTTACATGCATATATAGATATGGATATTCTGCGCGTGTTCATACTTAAAGCAGATACGTAGCAGGTTAGCTTTCGAAGCACGAGAAACGACGATAGCGCCAATGCACGCAGGGACAAGATAGAGAAATGGACGAGGCAACTACATAGAAGCTACGCGTCATGATAGATACCAAACATGCAGTATGCGTGTGGAACAAATTAATACTGGGACCATTAGTTTACGCGAGGGAAAAATAAACATTATTTGGATGTTTATTAATGGTGTATATATATATATATATATATATATATATATATATATATATATATATATATATATATATATATATATATATATAATTAATTTCTTATATTTTTAAAAGTGCGAAATTAAATTAGTCTTTGTAAATTTTTAAATTGGATTAATAGATGTGCGGTTAGGATGATGTGGGCCCCTTGAGTTAAGTGGGTGGTTGGTTGAATAGTATAATCTAATGGATGAAAATGATCAAAGTCGTGGATCTAACGGTAAAAAATTCACAAACACAAAGTGCTTGGTGTTTGTGAATTTTTTACCGTTATATGTACACCTTTGATCATTTTCATCCGTTAGATTATATTATTCAACCAACCACTCAACACACACTAACCGTAGCGATCTATTAATCGAACTAAATCTTCTGGCTGTGAACTGATCTTTTAAAAATATAGAACTCGATTCTCTCTCTCTATATATATATATATATATATATATATATATATATATATAGAGAGAGAGAGAGAGATATATATATATATATATATATAGAGAGAGAGAGAGAGAGAGAGGTCTTGTGTCTATTAGGAGCACGGAGGCCTCCGTGCTCCTAAGCGATTTTTCGATGATGGAGGCAGAGATCGACAATGCATTAGTTAGACTTGATATAGCGTATTTGAAGTTTCTAGAAAATAATTTTTGCGATTTTTTGATATCATTTACCTAGTGATCAAAAGGATTCAAAATCAATAATTTTTAATGGTTAATATCTGCCGGTTTCAAGTTTAACGGTGTAGAAGTATTCAAATCAGATTAAATTTTGATACAAAATTCTTTATACTATCTACAACAAGATCAGTATTTCTGATCAAAAATTTTATTGCAATATCACTACTTTTTATAGAATTTTTATTTTCAGCCGTTAAAAATTATTAATTTTGAATTCTTTCGATTGCTAGGTAAATGATATCGAAAAATTGCAAAAATTATTTTCTAGAAATTTCAAATACACTAGATCAAGTCTAACGATACCGATCGTCAATTCGGAAACTCCATCATCGAAAACGGCTTAGGAGCACGAAGGCCTTCGTGCTCCTAATAACACGCAAGAACTACTATATATATATACTTGGTCGTTAGACTTAGCCTCGCCAATTAGAACGTGCCAATGTGTAAAGATACCTAAAAGAAATTAATAAACGAGCTAATTGTAAAAATGGCCATTTATTTATGCTTTCCTATCCAACATCATTGAGTATTAATTATTTACTCTCATTAGGTTGAATTTTTTTTTTTTTAAGAAAAATGATCAGTTAGGGATTTAAAATGTAACGCTAGTTCTTAACTATATAATAACCAGTTTAATAACAATTAACAAGTAATAGTGTATTCACACTCACTTTACTTTAATTTTCACATGATATTCAACCCTCATCTAGTTGTTGAAATTGCCATCTTGAAAATTGTTTTTCACAAGTATTTCTAGTAAATAACTACTATATATATAAAGAGAGAGAGAAAGCAGGATTACTGTACTATTAGAAGCACAGCATTCTTTATGCTCCTAACTTTCTAACCATCCATCAAATTTGATGGTTAGAATGAAAGAGAGATGAAATATTAAAGAGAAATTAGATGTCTCAATTTCTCTTCTTTTTAAATTTTTCTTCAATTTCTCATCCCTTTCTCATTCTAATCACCCATCACATTTAATGGTGGTTAGAAAATTAGAAATATAAGAAAATATAAAAATTTATTGTTATTCTATATATATATATATATATATATATATATATATATATATATATATATATATATATATATATATATATATATATATATAACTAGGCTACTATGCTATTAATAGCACCAAATCATTGGTGCTACCAAATTTTTAGCCATTGGATTAAGAGATGTGTGGTTACGATGATGTGGGCCCCTTAGGGTTAAGTGGGTGGTTGGTTGAATAGTATGATCCAACGGTGAAAATCATCAAAGGGATGGATCTAACGGCGCGGAAAACTTGGTAGCACCAAATGTATGGTGCTATCGATAGTATCCCACGAACTATATATATATATATATATATATATATATATATATAGTAGAGTTACTATACTATTATGAGTATAGAGCCCTTACTACTCATAAGTTGTTTTCAATGTTGGGGTTTTCGAATCGGCGATCCACACCGTTAAACATGATCTAAAGTATTTGAAACTTCTAGAAAATAAATTTCGTAATTTTCGAAATCATTATAAAGTCCATCAAGCGGGCATAAAATGAACGGTCAAAATCGAACGACATCCTAAAAAGGATGATCGGATCCTTCAATTCAAGATCGGAGTTATTGATCTTTATCTATGTAGTGAATAGAATTTTCTATCAAAAATTCAACAAATTTCGATTCTTTTACACCGTTAAACTAGCAAGTATCCCATACTGGCCATTAAAAATTGTTAAATTTGTGACCTCTTGATTGTAAGGTAAATGATGTCGAAAAATTATAAAATTTTATTTCTAAAAGTTGTAAATGCTGTAAATAGCGTTTAACGGTGTGGATCGGCGATTCAGAAGCTCTATCATCGAAAACAACTTATGATTACAAGGGCGATCGTACTCATAATAGTATAGTAGGGACTCTATATATATATATATATATATAGAGTCTATTATACTCTTATGAGTATAGAGCCTCTTATACTCATAAATTTTTTGTCGTTAGATCTACTCTTTAATCATTTTCACCCGTTAGATTATACTATCCACCCAACCACCCACTCAACCCTAGGGGCCCACTATTAATCTAACCATAATCACTCTCATCCTTACCGTACATTTTTTCATCCGAAGGCTAAGAACTTATCAGTACGAAAGGGTTCATACAATAAACGTAGTATAAATAATAAACTTTATGTGCATATATATATATATATATATATATATATATATATATATATATATATATATATATATATATATATATATATATATATATATATATATATATATATATATAGTGTGAGGCTACTATGCTTTATCTAAGCACGGAGCCTTCCGTGCTTCCACGTCGTTTTCGATAATGCGGCTTTCGAATCGTCGATCGGCTCGTTAAACTTGATCTAGATTATTTGAAGTATTTAGAAAATAAATTTTATAATTTTTCGATATCATTTGCCTAGTGATCGAAGGGCACAAAATCAAATAATTTTAATGGTCATAGTGAGTTTAAAAGTTTAACGGTGTAGAAATATCCAAATTATATGAAATTTTGATAGAAAATTCTTTATACTATATAAAACAAGATCAATATCTTTGATCTAAATTTTTAATGCTATATTATCGTGTTTTGTAAGATTTTTATTTTCAGTTGATTTTTAGCCCCTTCGTTCGCTAGGCAAATAATATCGAAAAATCACAAAATTTATTTTCTAGGTACTTCAAATACTCTAGATCATGCCTTAACTGTTCCGATCGACGATTCTAAGTTCACAACATCGAGAAACGACGCCAAGACGGAGCCCTCCGCGTTTAGGCTAATAGTATCTCTAATATATATATATATATATATATATATATATATATATATATATATATATATATATATATATATATATATATATATATATATATATATATTATAGCTCTATCTTATTAATAAAGTCATTGGTGCTACCAAGTTTTTGGCCATTGGATTGAGAGATGTGTGGTTAGGATGATGTGGGCCCCCTAGGGTTAAGTGGGTGGTTGGTTGAATAGTATGATCTAACGGATGAAAATCATCAAAAAGTGATTATCGTGAACTTATAGAAGACCAAACGATTTGCTATCGATAAAGATAAAATTATAAACTTACTATACTATTAATAGCACCAAGTGATTGGTGCTACCAAGTTTTTGGATATGAATGACAAAGGGACGAGAGGCGGGGATAGGCCCTTTTCCTGTCTCTGTCCCTACAGGTGCTTTATTTTATTAGTATCCTTGTTGCCGCTCCGTCACCGCCAACAGGGGGGATAATTAAATCCCGCTAGGTTCCCACTTCCCACCAATGCATTTGTGAGTAGCTGGAATTAAACAAATGTTGGACCAATGATGATCCAATTTAAGACTAACCGGTCGGGTTGAGCTAGTCAAGGTAACACTCATATTATTTCACCAACTCTGTAAACGAAATGGATAGGAAATTTAATTAATCCGAACCTTATCCATATCTTTATCCTTGTAAATTACGATCAGGTCTTGAGTCGCGCGGGTCAAATAATATAATCTCACTGGGTCTCGGAGTGAGCCCCAGATCGACGAATTAATTAATATCATCATCAATAAAACTATCATCATGGAAAATAGCTGTTTTACAATATAGGAAAATTCATGTCAAAACTTTTATTTTGGACTTATGCGGAGAAAAAAACGGGGTTCCTTTCAATAAATCGAATATCAATCCAAACGCAATTTTTTTTTTTTTTTTTTTTTTTTGCATCATAATTAAAAGCCGCCTCGAAACAAAGATGTCGATAATGTTAATTTATTTGCGAGATATGAAAATATATTTTAAAAATATATTAATGGCGATATATATATATATACTTGAGCTAGAATACTATCGGTAGCAAACGAGCTCTATTGTCATCCATTTTATTTTCGATGATAGAGTCTCCAAATCGACTATCGGCATCATTAAATATGATGAAATTTGTTACGATATTATTTTCTTATCCATCAAGAGAGCGTAAAAAAGAACGACTAAAAATAAATATTCGCTAAAAAGGGATGATAGAATTTTGTAATCAAGATCAAGAGTATAAATCTTATTCTAAATAATTAATTTAAAAAAATTTCTAACCAAAATTTAATTAATTTAGATTAATTCCTTTAATCATTTGAAGGTACCGCAATTAATTGTAATGGCCCCCACAAAAGCTAAGCACGTGAAAAAGATTTAGATGCCGTGACGCGCAAATTGACAAGTGGAACCTCCTACAATTTTTATTTATAAATTAAATTAATTATTAATTATGAGGAAAATATCATCCTCCGTCATTCGAAAGTAAGGTGAAAGGTACCGCTCATACCACATGCTTTGTCTAGGGCTACTCTATCAAAAAATAAAATAAAATAAAATAAAAAGAAAAAGTTAGAAAAAAAAATGCATATTCTTAATTACCAGCAATTAAACAATTATATGGAGAAGCTTTTAAATTGTTGTTAAAAAGAACTTAAAAAAATATTATTTTCTTCATCTTTCAAATCAAATGAGAAAAAAAAACAGAGGTATAACGTTTAAATAAAATTTTAGCACATTATTTGAGTTAGAAGTATCTGAAAAATAATCAAACATAGAATAAAAAAATAGGTCGAGAAATATATTTCCCACGCACGCAAGAAAGACTAGTGTTTAAAATCTAATTTGATCGTAATTCTCTCCGAGTATTATTTTAAAAAATTCTAAAATATTGCTCTAAATAACTAATTTTTATTTTCACTTCTTATGAGGCTGGAAATTTTATTTTCGGTTAATTTTTTTTAGAAAAAATATTTTTTGTTTCTTTGACTAAGTAGAGAAAAACATATGAAAATTTATTTTCGAAAAGCACCAGCTAAATAGAGCTCTTATGAAACTGCTTTAAAAGTCGCGTCAAACTTTGGACTTCACTTGTAATTATTAATGTATAAATAAATAACTAAATAAATAGGAGGAAAAAAAAAAGAGTAAAAAAGACCAAGGTTGCGAAAACATATATTATTATTATTATTATAAAAATCCAAAAGAGTTTGCAATAATCAAAGCGTACACCCTTTTCCTCGAAAAGGACGTGGGCGCTTATTCCCGAAACCACCGACCTAAAACCACGTGTCGAAGCGGCGGTTTTCACGAGGCGCGCACGTGACGGCAAATTGTTACCTACACCCGGTGTATGAGTATATCCCGTACATCGCTACAATTTTGATCGCTATTTTTTTTATTTTATTTTTTATGAATTAAGTAATGATTATAAGCTCTTTACCGACTATAAGTTACATCTCTTATGGAATTGAATTTTTTTAATATATATATATATATAAAATAAGGTTTGGTGTTACGGAGCGTACGGATACACCGGGTTTAGCTAATAATTTCGTAAGTCGGCAGATGCCACGTGGCGAGAGGAGGACGGGTCCGTGGCGCTGTTCGGTGTGATGCACGTGCTGGGAGGGGCCGTGGCTTGATAAGAGGCGAAGGGGATGGAGCACGTGCGAGATCGGGTTGTGGCACGTGCTGGGATAGGCGAGATTCTTTTTAATCAGAGGAAGGTACGGTACGGGTCGGGTTGGGAAGCGTCGGGTACACGGGTTACTATTTTTTGACCGCTCTGATTGGTGTTTACCACTTGCGCCCTGATTGGCTCAGTAAGACCTCAATTTTCGTGCCTCTTAATTTTTCGAAATAATTTTTTATAAAAAAAAAACATTAACCATACAAAGTAGAGAAGAATGTAATACCAATAAAATTCACATTACATCTTTTAATTTTTTCAAAAAAATATAATTTAAGAAAACAGATTCATCAATTATTTAGATACACAAATTATATAAAAATGATAAAATATATATATAAAAAAAATTTAATTATTTCTTTGCATCATAATTTTTAGCTGTACTTAAAATTTTATATAAAATTTGATTAAATAAAATATAACAGAGGGATTAAAAAGTAGTAATTAAAGAAAGAAAAATTATATTTTATATAAATTCTATTGATAATTAAGATGTAAAATGCAATAAATTTGAACACCGCCTAATTGTTGTTCCTAACTAAATACAATAATTATTATTTCAACTATTTTAAATTCCGTACCAACTGTTTGTCTTAAAATCAAATTAATGCACTACTCTTTTTGTCTCTCCGGATTACTTTTTTTGTTTTTTTTTTTTTAAATCCTGTTTAAAAAATTAAAAAGGTTCGGTGTAGTGGAAATTAATGGATGGACACCGTCTAAATTATACCGGGTCCATCTCGAGCACCCGATCCACGTGATGAAGATGCTCGGAGAGGGTTATTCACTTTATTTATTTTATTTAAAAATAAAATTTAAATTTTAAATTTGAATCAACTAATTTGAATTCGAGATCTCAAATATCAACCACAGAATCTTTTACTATTCGCTTCTGTAGACAGTCGGTCGGATACTATGTTGTTTACAACGCGGAGGAGTATCTTTTTCAAATTTCACCAAGAAAGTGACATGGCACTAAACTTAATTTGCTCACACCCTCTATTTTCCTTGCCTTTGTTTTCAAAGATGGTGACATAATAATAATAATAATAATAATAAGGTAAGTTTTTCGGAGCTTGACATATTTTATTTATTTATTTATTTTATTCAGGGCATGTTTATCTCACGGATAAAATAACATTTATTTTAGAAGATAAAATATTTATTTATTTATTTATTTTACCATAAATTAAATTTGTCTGTAACTTTTTTTTCTTTTTTTTTTTTCCCGAAACTCCGTAGTTAGTTTTGGTTGGCACGGTGGAGGGATAAAAAATGTAATAAAAAATTAGGTGATATAAACCAAATAGAAAAAAGTGGGATAACAATAATTTCAAAGTCATTAGCTTCCTACTTGAACTTAAGGTCATTTTCAACAAAATTAGTTGAAAATCAAAGAAAAGTCAAATTTCTCACCAGCTTGGACTATATTATATGCCATGTGACTCTTATTTCCAATAAAATCAAAGCATTAAAAATTAAATTGATTAATTGCAGAAAAAGATTATAAAAAAAAAAATTTGCTATAGAGAATGAACAATAGAAGGTAATAATTATCCGCAAGCCTTAACCAATCTTACGTGCTATCGTGAAACAACCGATTATACTAGAAACCTTAGCTATATGAGGTTGAAACTAAGAGTTTTTTTTTTTTTTTTTTTTTTTGAGAAATAAGAAAGACGCTATTTATCCGCTTTCGTTTATTTCATTTAAATAAACTTAAATTTGAAAATATAAATCAATTAGAATTCGAATTTAGGTCTCGAGTACCAACCACCAAGCTCTAGCTTTGTCACTTACTCTAGAGACGGTCGGTAACTATGAGTTTATTAGTGTTATCCGACCTTAGGATCTCGTGTTATGCACTTTGTAAAACAATCAATAACTGTGGGCTTTTGTTTAGATATATTAATAAGTAATCAAATGAAAACATATTCTGTATGATTTTTTTTTTTAAATGTAATTAAAAGGTAGAAATTTAATGCCTGCTCCATAAAAGAATTTGACATTCATTATTTAGTAGGACAACATATTTTACATATGAGATACTTTATCTTATTCTAGAGAAAAGATTTAAAGATCAAATATGTTATTATTTTCTAGACATTTGACCTCTATATATATATATATATATATATATATATATATATATATATATATATATATATATATATATATATATATATAACTAGGTTCTTATCTTTATTAATAAGATTTAAGTCGTTGGTCTTCTGAGAGTTTTTAGTAGTTGGATTAAAAGATATGCGGTTAGGATGATGTGGGCTAGGGTTAAGTGGGTGGTTGGTTGAATAGTATGATATAACGGGTGAAAATCATCAAAATGAGTGATCTATTGTATGTATTGATAGATAAGTTATATATATATATATATATATATATATATATATATATACACACACACACTACTAAGTAATTTATTTGGACATCCAAACAAAGCCATAAAATATTAAACTATCTCTAGAAAACTATGTTTTGATATTTTATGTTCAAAAACAAGGTTAGAGAGAGAGAGAGAGAGAGAGAGAGAGAGAGAGAGAGAAAAGAAGAAGAAGAAGAAGAAGAAGAGGAAGAGTTATTGACTTTCTTGCAACCAAAAAGAATAGCAGTTACAATATTGTGATCTCACACCAAAAATGATTCATGAAGGGTCTCAATCAAGTCATGTGATGCATGAAGAAAACTTGTACTAAGATGCAAGCATTCAAGCAATGCCATGTGAAGGAGTGAAAGCAAAAGGGGGTGGAGGGGGGGGGGGGCCCAATCCCTATGCAAAAAATAACTTACAGGTTCATGGTCACAAACTCCACATGCATGTTGTACCCCTCTTGCTAAGGGACATAAAGGACATTTCCTTGAATGCCTTAATTATTCAATCCTATTCATGTTTATTTGGACCACATTGGAGGCCACAAAAATTGATCCTTTCTATTTGGTGGGGGGCACCACATTAATTTCAATTTCCCCTCCACTCTTTTCCTCTCTTGGAGAGGCTTCATCTCAACTTTCCTTTTCTTTCTTTTTACTTTTTCTTCTTCTTCTTCTTCTTTTTCTTTTTCTTTTTCTTTTTTTCCCCTTCCCTTATCTTTACTTGTGTGACAAAACAATTTAGAGGAGGGAGGAGCATGTGCAATTAATATTATTAAGAAGGCTTGAAAGGAAGGGGAAGTAGTGATTGTTTTAAGTGCTAGGGATGTGATGATATTTATTTATCATACCCCCTTTATAAAGAAGTGCTCCCACATGGACTTAAACACCCATGTGATCGATGGGGCATCTCGATCCCTCTCGTGGGATCAACTCGTGGCTAGCGTTTCTTATCCCGAAGCACGTTTTCAAACAAGATGGAGGGTGATGCCTCTTCAGTCTTGAATCGCTCAATCCTACAGTACTTTTCAGTTTGCCGCGTGTAGCTAAGCTTGCTTTTCTGCTGACGCGACGTGTAGTCACTTATTCGGCATATAAACAAATTGCGCGGTCATTCATGCGTCGTTCACATACATCAAAATATCGTAAATATTTAGAATTATTTAATATGGTATCCAAATAGAATGTTCTTAGTTTGAGTTCCATAAACAAAAAAAATTTCTAAGTCTAAGCACTGGAATCTTATGCCACTAGTTTAAGTTTCTAGAATAATCAGGTGTATCAATATGTCGATCAACTTGGTTTTATGCATCGGATAAAGGAGAAGTACTATAATTACAAAAGAGCAATACTGTCTGTACACCTCAAAAGGTTACTAATCTATACTCTCTTTTTTGAGATGTACAACTAATATTCTTCATTACAAAATAGTCCAAAATATTTAAGTAGCTAACCGGATCACATCAAACATGTATAGTCCGCTTGACACGCTTGTCTCAAATTGACTCGGTCTAATCGCGTTGGATATGACTTAGCCCATTGGGTTGTAGCTTTACCCTAGAATTGGACGGATCAATTTATGGGCCAAATGAAGGGTTAGCTCGAATTGGGTTTGGCCCGAGCCAAAAATGTAAATCCTCTAATTAGGCATGAAAGAATATGTTTAATTATGAAATGTCAATTGATGTGGGAACTATTAGAATTAGGTATTCCTATTACTAGTTTTATGAATACACAAAGCGCGTAGAATTTAGATGAAATAATGCTTTAGTTTGTTCAACAATGCGGATAGCGTGCTATCTATCTCTCAAAAAAACAATGTGATTGTCCTAAACATGGATCCCCTATAGTTCGTTGAAGTTTTAGGTTGGTAATGTGGTGCCTAAAATTACTAGTTTTATATTATAAAAGGTCAAAAAAATTCTAAGCGTTCGTAATCTTTCTTTGTTTTACACCATAAAATTGTGATTATAATCGACACTGGAAAAGCATGTTAAAGTTATAATAGCTATTTTTTAAGCATTACAGAAAAAAAAAAAAAAAATAAAAAAAAAAAGTAAACGTTTTCAAATTTTTTCAATTTTTTTATAGTATAAAGTGATGATTCTCGCTACTACATTATCAAATTAGGCCTTAATGTATTGGGGCTTTCAAAAAGGTGAAACTCTAAATTTTTTGTCTTTTTTTTTTCTGTTATATTAATCCTACACTTTTGCATTTGATAACAAAGCTTATGAACGAACTGGTTGCATAAACTATTTAAGTCAGAAAAGAGTAGTTTGTTTTCCAACACTGTTATGTTCATATCACGCTTAAGCAATGAAATTTAATTTCATGATCATTAATGACTTTCATTGAGAGAACTCAAAATGTCAAACCCACTCAAAAAGTATAATTACTCTCTTGGAAGAATGTGCACAACTACATCTAGCATCAATTTTATTTTTTTTTTTTTTTTTGAAAAAAAAATAGCACGCTACCTACTTCGTTTATTTCATTTAGAAATAAACTTAGCTGTAAATGTGAATCAACTAAAATTCGAACTTGGATCTCGGATACCATCCACCAAGCCCTTTTGCCACTTGCACTAGGGACAGTTTTATCTGATAAATTAAATTCAAAGAAGTTGGAAAGAGGCTAGAAGCTCATCAGCAATTGTTACAGCATTGCGTGTGAACCAGTATTTATTTACATCAAAATGAGTCCTTTGAATTGCAATACAATACCTGCTTCTATCGCCAATCAATCGGGAAAAAAAAACGCACAAAGATGGAATTATATGAGATTTTTCACTGAGAATCATGGCCATTGTCATTTAGTTCATCGGAAACGGATGTTGCAGCTGTAAGCGGCTCACTGGCTTCAAGTAGTTCGTTGGTCAGACCGGTGAACACAACCGACTGCGTCTCTACGGGTATAAACTTCAGTAGCGCAGAAGGAACTAATGCTTCATCTTCTAATGTTGGCGCTTTCTCTCCTGGTCGCGGGAAGCGAGGAATTGCTCGAAGCTTTGGAATCGCTGGTCGCAGAAGCTCAAATTCCAAACTGGGCTCCTTCAGCGAAGAACTCACAAACTGAAAAAGTAAATATAGATAAGTCGACATATAAAAATATAGATAAGTCGACATATAACAGCATTAATGAGAGATTTTTCAGGCATTACTAAATCAGGAGATGATGAAGATCACTTGGGAATGCAAGTGAAGATAATTATTTTAGTCCCTCACAATTTCATGACCAAATGGAATAAAGCTAGTCTCAGTACAAGTTAATCAGCACAGATTTCCAGAAGCAAAACACAACACTCGCTACAATAGACATGGTATATATGGTCTTATATCTATTCAGACGGACATTAGTAGCTTCGATTCAAATTGGGGCATCAACAATTAAATGGCATAGACAATCTTTGCTGAAAATAATTCTCAACCACACTATTTCAGTTCTGAACTTTATTCAATAATATAGCATATTTTAAAATGTCAATTGTCATAACTTTAATTTCGATAAGAATAAAAATAGCCAAAATAATTCTTAACCATATTGCTGATCCATAGTCGCTTCCAGAGCAAATTCAGAGCAGGAGGATGCTCAGGACCTCGATATGACCAGTTTTTGAAGCATTTCTATCTAATCCCATTGAAGCCCAACCAGATCAAGTCATACGGGTGTTTCCAAAAAAAAAAAAAGTCGACTTTAGTGTCTCAAATATATGATTACAGCAGTAAAATTTTGTGCAACGGATAAGCTATACGAGTCAACTCATATCCAAAGAATCCCAGCTGTCTGCTGTATCTTGGAGAAGCACAGTTAACGTAACGAGGTTTACTTTTAGTGCTATGTCATCTCAATTTTAGGACATCAAATCTTGGTCAATAGCAATACAATAAAAGCAAAAATATGTGCCGTGCACACTGACAATGCGATCTTAAATATTCATTATTCAAGAATTAGAGTCGGTTCATTTAATTAGCCAAAGCTACCATATTAGTCACGTAGACCAAAAATAAGTATTTGATATTGCGATGTAAGCAATCAAGATGAAATTTGACCATACCTCATATAACACGCTAGTTGGCTCCCAAGGAAGAAACACGCCCTGGAGAATTACTCCGTCTGGAAATTGGATCCGAACAACTGTCCTCTTGAACTTCTTCCGAGCAGCCAAGGCCTGTTTCTCCTTATATGACTTGGGAATAAGCAATCGAGACTCTTCTAGTCTCTTCTTCCGCATATCAGCTTCTCTCTTTACCTCTCCCACAGATAGGTTATAGAATGAGTCTGGCAGATCACTATCTGCAGGCACGCTTTCAGGAAGAGAAAAGAACACCCGGACCTACATATTATCAAGTAGTCAAGAGATGATGAGTTGTGATGCAACCAGCTACAAACTGAAACAGATTAATAGCGCAGCTTAGGTATGTTACGCAGATGATCATTCAAAGAACACTCACAGTCAGGAAAAACAGAAACACCGGCCTAATTCTAACATGAAACTAACGGAAAATATTTAACCATCATACCTAAAATTTACCAGTTCACTCCTTTAGACTCGTCAAGGGCTAGAGGTCTAGATGGCTCGGCTCTAAATATGACCACTGTCAAGGTAACATATTTGCAAAAACTAATACTTGGTGCTAAAGGTTTTTAAATTTAAACAAGAGAGAGTGTTTGTCATGAATATGTTAGGATGGCTGGTTTGTAATGTGACAAGGGCATGGCAAGCCAAAAGCGTGCCGAAGGTGACACCATCCCAGGCAGCAAAACACCAAAGATTACTTGTCACGCAACTCGGCATGTTATTAAAGTTGAAAGGATTTCGGCGTACAATCCTAAAGTTACATTTTCCTAGAATAATGTTGTGCTGAGAAAGAAGAATCAGAGTCTGCCCAGTAAGGTGTTCGCACACAGCCCCTATCACTACAACTTGGCTAATTATTATATCAAATGGAATACCCATGACAAGGTAAAGCCAATTAGTACACCAAAAATAAGCAATCAGCTTAGGAAATGATAAGGAGAACAGTCCGCAGCATAGGCATGGAGAGTTTAGACGATAGCGAGCATGTTACAAGGAATTGAACAAATATACACACAATTATATGATTCTCAACACTCGTAAGATCTTAAAGCGCAAAGTGGGAATAAGCAAACGGTGTAAAGAGCAAAATTTAGGGAGAAACAAGAAAGAACCTTTAATAGGAACTCACCTGCCTATCGATCTTCCTCGGCTCGGTAGATCTCTCCACAGCCACATCCGAAGTTGCCTGCGACTTCGACTTCGACTCCTCCGAACTCCGCCCGCGATCCAACAACGACAGCGCCTCTCTGATCACGGCGACCTGCTCCTCCGCCGGAACCCCCATCGTAGCCCAAATCTCGCCGTCTTCTTCCCCGATCCTAAACCCCACGCACTCCAAAAGCTCGACCCCTCCCCCGACGTCGGCCACCGCCTCCCGAATCTTGGGATTCCCCATCCGGATCCTCCGGAACTTGTCGTTCCCGGGCTCCCGCACCACGTTCCCGAGCAGCTTCCTCACAACCTCCACCGAGCCCTCGGGGGGCGGGGGCGCCGCCGACAAGAACGCGGCGACGCGCGCGGCGATCGGAGAGGAGGGCGGCTCCTGGGTCAGACAGGAGTCGACGTGGGCGGAGACGTCGGCCTCGGAGGGGAAGGGGCGGGCGCAGACGGGGCACTCGAAGAGGGCGACGGAGGATGCGCCATTGGCGGGGCGGCGCGAGGCGGAGGAGGAGATGAGGGGGTCGAAGGGGTTGAAGCCGTGGGATGGGCTAGGGTTTGGGGGTTTGGGGGTGGGGCGCGCGGGAGCGGAGGAGCGAGAGTGGGAGGAGGAGGAGGAGGAGGAGGAGGGTGCAGGGGAGGGGGCGGCGGCGGAGCCCAAGACGCGACCTTGGCCTCGGAACGAGGAAGAAGAGGAGGAGGAGGAGGAGGAGGAGAAGGGGTTGTTGACCTTCTTCATGAAGCCTTTCACCTTATCCTTCACGTCGTCCATTGTTGACACACACAGAGAGAGAGAGAGAGAGAGAGAGGGAGAGAGAAATTAGGGTTTTGGGGAATTAGTTAGGAGTGGGAGGAGAGAGGGAGAGGATGATGGGGGGAGGGCGATGGGGGTTGTGTGGGTGAAAAGCTGAGAGTTGACCCGCGGTTCGTCGTTAATGCGCTCGGTAGTCTCCAGATCCTCCTCGGAGTTATCGTTGGCGCGCATTTCAGTGGGCCCCGCCTCGGTAAGAGGCCCATTTGGAGTTTGGACTCGGGAAACTATAGTTTAGTTTAACATCATATTTACCGTCTATTTGTCGACAAAATTACGGGTTAGGACACCTATAAATAGACTAAATTACAAAAAAAAATTCTATCAATATTTTTTTTTCATAATAATTTAAAAAATTACAGTTTATTTTTAAAAGATATAAAAAATATTCACGTGAAGTATACTGTGATTAAATTATCAAATTGTCTCACATCTTCTTCAAGATGGGATGGACGTGGACGGAGAGGTGGGCGAGGACGACAGTAAGGCTAGGGGTGTAATGTGGGCCGTGCCGGGCTGGCACGGCCCACATTTTTTGGGCCAAGTTGGGCTGGGATCTGGCCCGGCCTGGCTCGGATTTAAATTCGGGCGGGCCGTGCCGGGCCCATTTTTCCTACCCTCTGGCTTGGCACGGTCCTTGGCCCGGAGGGCACAGGCCGTGCCGGGCGGGGCCAGTCTTCGAGCCGACCTACAAAGTATTTATTTTTTAAATTTTTTAAAAAATTTACTATGAAATTTAAAAATATAACAATAAATATATTTATTTAAATTAATATTTTGATTAAAACTTTAAAAAATTATAAAAATAATTATACTAAAATAAATATTTAACTTTTTAAATAAATAAATAATTTTGTATTATATATTTTTTTTAAAAAAATTGTTATAGACTTTTGATCCAATGGACCAAAAAGTCTTTGGTCCATTGGACCAAAAGTCCTCCCAACGCCTGCTGAGGACCTTGGGAAGGGGAGCTCCTGGGGAGGAGCCCTCCTACCCAGGAGCTTAGACCCCATGGCCCAAGGCAATTGCCTTGGGCCATGGGTGTGGGCCGGGCTGGCCCGGCTGGCACGGCCCAAGTGGGCCGTGCCGTGCCGGGCCGCACATATACCCTTGGCCCGGCAGGGTCCAGGCCCAAATCGGACCGTGCCGAGCCGTCGGGCTACAAAGTGCTAGCACAGCTCGGCACAAGTGCTGCAGTATCTGTGCCGTGCTTTGACCCCGCCAGAGGCCGTGCCGGGCCAGGCAGCCCACGTGTCGCCCGACCCATTTTACATCCATAGGTGAGGCGGTGGAGGGCCAGACGGCGCGACCAAGGACAAGAAAGGATTCAGAGATATTTTGGATATAAAAAATAGGATATAAACAAAATCCTATCAGAACACTGACGGTAAGAGTCAAAGTGAATATTTTTTTATTTTTTAAAGAGATAAAGTATAGATTTTTAAATGACATGAGGTGAAAGTGGAAAAAATTGATATTGACAGAGAGATTTTTTGTTATTTAGCTTTATAAATACAATTTGTTTTGGAGAATTTAAGCTCAGGAGTAGGTATTGAATTATCTTTAATAATTTTGTAGTTAATAGTAAGATCCATATTTCTGCTCTTACTAAATTTAATTTGCAGTTGAATCATAAACTTATCAATCAAATGCCCCTTAAAGTGAGAAGGAGCTGCAATCTGTGTGCACATTTATATTATATTTTACTCGATTTATTGTGATATGCACGTCTGACATTATTTATAAAAATAAATTAGACTATAATATAATTTAACGGATGAAAGTGATCAAAGAAAAACACTACAACAAAAACAGTCTATAGCGATACTTTTAAATATAGGTACATGTCAAAAAAAGTGTTGCTAGTTAAATTACCGATATTTTTAAAAAGTGTTGCTATATGTGGGGTCGCTAGGTATATAGCGACAGTTAAAGAGTGTCGCTATAATCTAAAAAGGGCTGCTAATTTACCAACACTTATTTAAGCATTTAGCAACCGTCGAAACTCTATTTCGTTGGTTGCGGTGGCGGAGGAGGACCACAGGGAAGGGTTCTTCGTCTAGAATTTAAGTAGATTGAGTAAAGAGGGAAGGGAAGATGATTTTTTTTTTTTTTTTTTGTAATCGGGCCAAATGGAATGAATGTGGTTGTTTTGGTATTGTAATTTATTATTTTTTATTGAATTGAGTTTTATATTTAGACATTAGTAAATTTTTTTTAAAATTTTAAAATAAATGGGACACTTATTCAAAAGTATTTTAAATATGTGTCTTTATAATCTAATTTTGTTGTAGTTATCTAATATCAGAAAACTTAATAGCACAAGTGCTTAGTGCTACCGATAGTATTGTAGCTGGACTCAATTTTCATCATCAAAAGAGTTGCATAATTAGTTACATGTTCCCAAAATTTGCGCTTCTACGTTGACGTTGCAATTTATTTACATAATAATGGGCAAAAATATACAGTACAAAACAATCTGAAACGTACCATTTTTGCAATCTATTTTCTTCGTTGAATTTGTAAAACGACTTTTTTGATGCCACATCAGTTAGCTGATACATTATGTTTTAATTGGCAAGTGGGTAATGTGGCAATGCCTGTGTAAAAATGAAGATTCAAAATGAAAACTCTTACCCCCACTGCAGCTTTGTACTGTGAAAGAGATTTTTCCTCTAATACTAATAAAAGTGTTGGTTCAAAATCCAAAATTTCTTAATTACTTTCTTTTATTTTTATTCTATTATTTTATTACTTTATTTATTTTATTTATTTTATTCTCTTTCTTAATGAGAAAGAAACTAACGGGATATTTTTCCGTTCCGTTTCTTGCGCCAACGGAATCTCGTTCGTTGTGCGGGATACGCCTTTTTCTCGTAAGGGAAAAAGACCGTTATATCTGCTTCCTCTTTTCCTCCTCTGTTTAAGACAGAGTAGATTTATGATAATTGGTTAATCTCAATCTATCCATTTTAATCTTATCTTTGATTTTTTATCCACTGGGTGTTGAGAATCTCCGTCAACCTCCTTCACGATCGTGCTCGCAGGAGGAGGAATTCCGGTCGTATCTTGGGGTGTTATTTCCGGTTAATTCCGCACGTAAGGACGGAAATACGCCTTAGGACAGTGCCTCGCACGCTTCCGGATAAGATCAAATTATATTTTGGATATTTGCATTTATCTGTAAGTTGTTTTATTTATTGTTATCACAAATTTAGTTAAATCTTTAATCACAATCAGATTCCTATGTGATATTTGTTCTAACAATCTAAGGCGTATTTCCCAATCTGATTGTGATTAAAAACTTAACGGATGCTGATCCGTATTAAATTGATTTTATATGTTTATAATTTGTTTGTTAATTTGTTTGTATAATTAGCATTCAAATATAAATTTTTTTAGGATTAACACTTTAATTTGTAATTGCATATTATTTAATTTTTTAGTTAAATTACATTTTATTTGGTGATTATTTCAAATAAAATTTTTTGCCTTTACTGTAGTTATTTTTTTTAAAAAAAAAGTGTACGGATTTTATATGGATTCCAAAACCATATGTATATTATTTTCACTGTTTTTCTACCGGATTTTATTAAAAAAATGCTACAGTAAAATTAATGGTTTCAAAGTTTTTGCTACAGCAAATAAAACCCTTTGAAAAAAAAAAAGAAAAAAAAAAAAGAGAGAATTTTATGATTTGCAAATCAGAGCGCGATTTAACAAAAGTTCTCATCGGCCGCACTTGATCTGCTGAACCAAATCTAGTTATTCAATTGATTCAGAGTTCTAATTAAATTTTTAATTTTTACATATGTGTAATATCTATTCTTGTTAGTTTAATATCTGATATATGTGGGCCAGGTGCCGATCTTGATATTAAATTAATTTTTTGTGGGGGAGTGTCCACCCACGGCAGCTTGCTGAGGGGGTTCTGCGACATCGCCCTTGCGCTGCACTACTGCTCGAGTTTAGCGCATTCATGTATGTGATTTATTTAATTGCACGTTTGTCATTCAAATTTAAATAAATTGGGATTAACATTTTTAAACCTATTGCATATTGTTTAATTATCATATTCTCTTATTTGCTTTGTGGTATTTTAAATTTGTCTTTTAAAAAAAAAACTGTAGCATTGTTTTAATACCGTACGGACTAGATTTTACTGTTTTGCTATATATTTATACATATCTACAATAATTTTATGCTAGTTGTACGGATTTAAAAATATTAGCTACAGTAAAATCTTTAGAAGGTTGTTACAGTATTTTATCTTGCACTGTTTAGAGTTATTAAAACTACCTTTTAATGATATATTGAAATTTAATTTTTAGAGATATAAATATACTGTTTTGCGAGGAAAAACAAAAGGAGTGGAAAAATATTTTGTTCCAAGTGGAATTTGAATCCACAGTTGATAATCTAGCATATATTTGTTAGTGAATCAAAATTTATTCAACATGTTAAAATCTCATAATTTTAAATTTTATTCTTTAGTATATGTCTCAAATTGTGGGGGAACTCTTTATCAATTAGATAAATTTGATATTATAATTGCTCTCGTGATTATATCCCAGTGTTCATCTAAGAAATGAATTTTGCAAGTTCTAAGATTGACAGGTAAATTACTTTGAGACAAATTTATTAGATGGTTATTGTCATGATATTAATTATTTCGGTTTGTCGATTTGATCGAAACTTTGCAGATTATTTGACGAACGGTCTGAATAGGATTAAGGTCCTGAAGTCATCGAGGGGGATGGGACTTGCCCATAATGGGCATTCCTGCAGTGGGAACCCAACCTTTGTGATAGGAGATCCCTTGAAGAAGGTTCAATGTGGTAAAAACAAGCTGTCAGGTTGGCCAAAGAGCACTTTCTACAAATTGTATAAAGGAGCTTTAGCTCCAATTCCATTCCTATGGTGAGTAGTGCTACGTGTAGTGGATTAGGTTGAGCTGATAGCTCTTAATGGGATCCAAGGCGATTATTTTCGCGAGATGTGACTCTACACACATCCCTGGAGGAAACCACCTATATAAGAGTATCCGTATGTGGCCGCGGCTATGTGAATGGGCTATACATAGAAGCACTTATGAAAAATCAAGGTACTGTGCATGGCCATTAACGCACAGACCCGCGGCGGAGAATTCTATACTGTGTGTGTGGTGGTTGAAGTCAGGGCCAAAGGAACGTAGTTCAAGACCTGGTTCACTCCGATTCCTTCTGATGGAAATCACTTACACTAAGTGGGGTTAAGTCTTTTAAAGACACCTCACCCATTGCATTGTATAAAACACCCAAGAAATTTGATTTTAATTTGTATTTTGAAATTTTGAATTTTGTGGGGGATTGTTGGTGTAAAATCCAAAATTTCCTAATTACTTTCTTTTATTTTTATTCTATTATTTTATTACTTTATTTATTTTATTTATTTTATTCTCTTTCTTAATGAGAAAGAAACTAACGGGATATTTTTTCCGTTCCGTTTCTTGCGCCAACGGAATCTTGTTCCGTTGTGCGGGATACGCCTTTTTCTCGTAAGGGAAAAAGACCGTTATATCTGCTTCCTCTTTTCCTCCTCTGTTTAAGACAGAGTAGATTTATGATAATTGGTTAATCTCAATCTATCCATTTTAATCTTATCTTTGATTTTTTATCCACTGGGTGTTGAGAATCTCCGTCAACCTCCTTCACGATCGTGCTCGCAGGAGGAGGAATTCCGGTCGTATCTTGGGGTGTTATTTCCGGTTAATTCCGCACGTAAGGACGGAAATACGCCTTAGGACAGTGCCTCGCACGCTTCCGGATAAGATCAAATTATATTTTGGATATTTGCATTTATCTGTAAGTTGTTTTATTTATTGTTATCACAAATTTAGTTAAATCTTTAATCACAATCAGATTCCTATGTGATATTTGTTCTAACAATCTAAGGCGTATTTCCCAAAATTTGCGCTTCTACGTTGACGTTGCAATTTATTTACATAATAATGGGCAAAAATATACAGTACAAAACAATCTGAAACGTACCATTTTTGCAATCTATTTTCTTCGTTGAATTTGTAAAACGACTTTTTTGATGCCACATCAGTTAGCTGATACATTATGTTTTAATTGGCAAGTGGGTAATGTGGCAATGCCTGTGTAAAAATGAAGATTCAAAATGAAAACTCTTACCCCCACTGCAGCTTTGTACTGTGAAAGAGATTTTTCCTCTAATACTAATAAAAGTTCTTGCGCTTATTTCAAAAGCTCTACTAAAACAGCTGGGCTGTTAAGGCCCTCTGTGACTGCTTTCACAAACTGCTACTCAATATAAATGGATTAGTTTAGGGATAAAACTGCTGTTAAATAGACCACTTAACTAGATCAAAAGATAATAAAAATTGTAATAAAAACGCACAATGAACATTCACATCCTACACTTGCCAAAGATAAGCAACCATCTTATATTGTAAGAGTGAAGATGCATCAATGCATCTTTTGACCTCTGCAAGTACAGCAGATGTTCTAAGAGAGTCGACAAATTAAGAGGGTCGTCCGAAAATAAAAGAAAGAACTAATCATGAATAGTCGTACATTATTGGTGAAAATGAAAGAACGCATACATAAGAATCATTTCAATTCTTACACTGCAGATAAGAATATGTTCGCTGTACATCTGCGCCAAAACTAAAAGAGAACTCCACACTAACACATTCCGAAATTACCCAGACAAACATGCCCACAACACGCACATGGACTGCTGAAAAGACTCGAGGACACAGAGGAAGCTAAAAAGACTTGTCCAGATGAACATTCTCAATTCTCTACCACTGAGTCTCAGAGTTTGATCCTCTCTCCCTTATAAACTTTCAAAACAAAACTACAACCGACAACAGAAAAGGAAATACATCTTTATATCAGCTCCAAGTCTAGCAGGTAGAATTCCTTATTCAGATCAAACATGTTTTCAATCCAGACAGGCGAGAATAAATGAACTCGACTTTCAACTACGCACCTCCGCCTCTGCCAATACAGATAAGCCACATCGATACGTACGTATGTGGCTACGTACGTATAACAAAGGGTAATCCAATAATGTCTAGCTACAAGTACAAGAAAAATAATAACTACCATCCTCGCAAAATAACTGGTTAATAAATATTCATGTGGTCTTCATGAGCCTTGAAACAACCGAGAAAAGTTGGTAGGTGGTACACAAACCAAATGTGAAAACCCATAATAAGCACAAAGCTTTCACTTAAACGAATTTTAATAAGTCAGAAAAATAACCAGGAGTAAGCACATTATCTCAACAATAGCTACCAGCAAACTTTACCCAGAAAAAGGGGGGAAAAAATTGCTACATACTTGAAACAGAAAAAGGCACTATCCAGAACTACACATTCTAGTGATCACAGCCCCAGGCCCACTCTAAACAAGTGAGGTCCCAAATTGTACTGAGGAACAGTATGGTTTTCACAAGAAGTTTCACATCCAACAAAGAAAAAAAATAGAAACCTAAAACAGGTGTAGAAAAAAAGATTTCTTGATAGAATAACTAGCGCCCATTTGGACTTGTTCTAATAAGCTACAATTGTTAAACAAGCGAATTTGTCTTCAACAAGCTACAATTGTTAAACACGAGCTAATTTGTCTTGTACCTAATGAATCTCACCTAACAAAGATTAGACTAATCTTTCCTGATGCCTTGATTTACAAGAAGATTAGTCTAATCCTAATGAGTATACTTCTCCCAAGTAACGTTTATCCTAAATCCTTTTAGGATATTAACTCTTCCTTTATTAATCTTCTAGCCCAGTACTCAATCACGTTATCTAGTATGTCCAATCAAACAATACCTTCGAAACATCTACAATCAACGTAAACAACTATGTAATACTAAGTCGACCCTCCTATAAAGAGAAATCCAATCTTCCCTTACAACCCTACCCCCGCCCTGCCAAACACACGCACACGAAAACGGGAAAAAAAACCCTAAACACTGCAAAACAATTTCATAATGGCCCCACTTCTCCAGCCTACACACAACGTGCACAAATGCATAATCAAAGGCGCCATACCTTGTAATACATGTTTACACGCTCATGAAAGCATAATCATTTACAGCTTAATTCCACACCACACACACACAATTGTGAGCAGCAAAAATTTTTTTTTTTAACATAGATAACAATACCAGCACATTGTTATAGAACACAAATGCAAGCATGCATCACAATCAAATTAAACATAGGCCTCCAAACAAGGAAAACACATATCATGTTTCTCACTACAAAAATGGAAAAGGGAGCAATTATCACACAAGTACAGTGTACTAGACCGATATTTCAAAGCAAACAAGAGGTCAAACAACAAGAGGAGGGGTCAATAATTAATTAATTCGGTCGCTTTCAATAGAAGGGTCAGCTTAGGGTTTCGGATAATGTACATACATGCATCATCACCATCATCTAAAACTAGAGTACAACAACACCCCCACCACTTGCATCCTACGCCATCCAACAATTAGAGAGGATCTAAACAGAGAGAAAGGGAGATAAATAAGAAGAAAAACAGAAGAAAAAAAAAAAGAAAAAAGGGACAACTAAACAGCAACAACAACAACAACAACAAGGAGAAGGATAAGAAGGACGATAAGGTTGAAAGGATTAATAATTAGGGTTTAACCACCTTCCCTAACCAAGCCACCCGGCTCCCATCGTCACTGTTCGTCAGCGGCGACCGCGGGCTTCACCTTCGGGGGTCTCCCCCGGCCCCGCTTACCGCCCGGCGCCGCGGCGGCAGCGGCGGCTGCGGCGGGGACGGCGGAGGCATCGGCGGCGCGGGCCTTCTTGGGGGCGGCCGCGGGGCCTCGGCATCCCGGCGGCGGCCCGGGCGGCGGCGGCGGCGAGGGGGTCCCTGGGCTTAGGGGACGGCCGCGGGGGCGCGGCGGGGCTGCGGCAGCGGCGGCGGCGGCGGGGGCGGCGGCGGGGGCGGAGCCGGGGACCTTGGACTTGGGAGGGCGGCCGCGGCCGCGTTTGGGCGGGGTGTCGACGCCGGGACGGAGGTAGTTGTTCTTGAGGAAGAGGAGGTCGCCGCTCTCCTTCATGCGCGCAAGGTGCGCCGTGAGGAGCGAGGCGTGCGACTCCGGGAGCTCCCCCCCGTACTTGGACTCGATGTACTTGGCGATCGCCGACTTGTTCGACCCGCTCGTCTCGTTCAGCGCCGCTATCGCCGCCATGATCATCTACTCCCCCACCACCCACCACCACACCAAAATTAACCAAATTTACCAAAATTAGGGTTTGCAATCTCAGGACAAAAGAAAACACACACACGCACAGAGAGAGAGAGAGAAAGAGAGAGAGAGAGAGAGAGAGAGAGAGAGAGAGAGAGAGAGAGAGAGAGAGAGAGAGAGAGAGAGTTTCTACTAGTTACCTCAGGATACGGAGGAAGAGACGGGGGCTTGCTCACTTCTTCTGTAGCCATGGACGAAGCTAAGCTCCTTCTCTGTAGCAGAGAGAGAGAGGAGGGGAGAGTGTGAGGAGGAGGATTTGAAACGGTGGGGTTGGGAGATGGATCGGAGAATGGGGGTGAGGGGGTGAAGAGGAGAAGAAATAAAAAGGGAAAGTTATTATTATATTAAGAAGAAAAAAAAAAGCGGAAAAAAATAAAAAAACAGAAATGCGAGAGGATAAATAAAGGGGGAGGGAAGGCGTAGGCATTGGTATGTCAACGGGCGGTCGAGATGATGCAGCACGAGAGAGATCGGAGAGTGAGGATTGGCGGAATCAGGGAGCACGCGGATCGCTGGCGTGGGACGGGGATGAGCGTCGCCTTTATTGGTGTTTTTTTATATTTCGTCCTCTCCCTCGGCTTTATATGGGAAGTGATACCGCTCCTTTTCTTCTTTTTTTTTCCCTTTCTTTAATTTGTGCTCCAAATTTTTGAAATGGGTTGGAGCGCTTTGGGTTGGATCCACATACCACTTTTATTGCTCGCCCTGCTTTGCCGCACATGCGTGTGGGGCCCAGGTATCAGTCTCGCACCCGTATGATGATACAAAGAAATGCCTAGCCTAGTACTACTCATTTTTAATAAGTCCCTAAAAGCAAACGCTAATAAGCAATTCCCTGTATAGAAGAAACAATACAAAGCTAATTCTTGCATTGTGCCTAATGCGATATTTTGAAGATGCATGAATTATTATTGTACACACCGACGCATGGCATCAACCCATCTATCTATAAACGCAGCATTCCATATTAGCTATAATATATCCACGAACTCAAAACTACAATCTTAGCATGCAGAGTTCTTTGCCAATTGTATGATTACCGTCGAGAGCTCGCGTGTCACAACTCAAAGACTTGTAGTAATAATCAAAGATTATCAGAAAAGTAGAATGGCTAAAATATCAGCTCCTGTTACAACAAACTACAACCTGAAATGCTCAAGTTCATGACGAGCAATAGCATTCGACGGCAGAAGCAAACAAGTTTTCCGCTACAAACACACAGAAAGATCTGGGACAAAACTAGCCATTCGGACTTTGAAGAGGCACTAGAAGTGAGAGAGAGGATTAAAAATTAATTAACCGGGCGAGTAATTGGACATAAAAGTCTCATAATTACCTCGTAGAATTAACAAGGTGAATCAACAGGGAAGGCGATTTATCTATGGACAATATATTTGTGATGGCCAAATTACATCAAAGAATTTCACCTTTCTTTGCCGGTAAATGTCGACCGTCCCACAGAAAAAAGAATGTGTACGGATCAAAACCCTACCAGATTGCGTCTGGACACTGCATTTCTGTACGTCCACAGAGAGCTTGATCCTTCTACAGCATATTTTTAGGATGATGATTCGAATGGTAGAACAAATCATGAAGCAACAAAAGTCTATCTCTCCTCCTCTCAAACTCCCCTCTCTGCACGCCGGATGGGAAAAATCCCTTTAATAGGGCCTCAAGAAGAGCACTAGTCAGGAACGGGAAGGAAATATTGTGACATGGCTTTCCGGAACCTTCTCTTGTACTGCATCGGGGATATAACTGTTGGGGATGTATTTCTCGCGCCACCAAGGATGCCCGTGGCCTTTACCCACGTTTCTAAGTGCTTGTCCCATGTATACTGTCGCATGTAATCGATGATTCCAATAACAAGTTCCTTCTTTTCCTCGTCGATGCCGACCAGGAGTGAGTAGTCCATGACACCAATAGACTGCAAACATAAAATCCACAGGCACTATCAAGGAATTACTTTCTTTTCTTGTTATGATACGTAAAACTTGTGTTACAATTAATCTGGAAAATATACAACATGTAAAATAGCATTAGAGTATCAATTTCAGGGTGAACATGGAAATGATGGAAGGTTAGTGGTTACAATATAAGAACAAAGGAAACAATCGGCGTCAAAACCCAAAAGACCTTTATCAACAGTATCGTTTGAATGGCGCCAAGAATATTTCATTAGTCTAGGGGACGTATGATTGCAACTCGAAAAAGTAACGTTTTAAGTAGAAAGAAGGTCAAACATAAGAGGCCTCAAAAAAAAAAAAAAAAAAAAAAAAGAAAAAGAAATCAGTGAAAACATTTTTAGATGAGTGAGTGGCGTGAGTTCAGAAGGGTTTGCATACCGCAAGAAAGGATGTATCATTCCACACAGCTCTTTCCAATCTCTTCTTCGGTTTGCTGCCCAAGAATATAGGCTTTGTGCTTAGAGCCTCTAACAAATTCAGATCCAAGAGAACTTTGTTGTCACCAGAAGTATCAGGATTATAGCGGGACCGCAATGACCCTTTTAGATCATAGACCCTCGGTATCTTCCTACTAAAGAAAAGATTTTCCATCACAATAAAATCAATCTTCCATTCCCGCCCTCCTTTTACACTCTTGACACCAACCTAATGCCACAGAGAAAAAATTAGTATAATATATGTTATACTGTTAAACCTACAACTAAACGAGTTCACCATTAAATATAGCAGAAGGTAAACCTGATAAAGGCCGACAACTTTAGCCAGGCAGGTTGGGTTTCCAGAAGAAAATGAGTCTTCCAAATGCTTAAAGTACTTGGAAGCAAATACCTCAAAAGAGTCTAACTCTGTTTTGGTAACTTGTTTTACAATAAATCTCTCATCAAATGTCTTGAAAAAATAAGCACTGCTTTTACCACCTTGAGCACCCCATCTCCTACAGCGGCTTAAGGAAGCTATATACTCCATCATGTTTGGGCAGCATCTTTTCCTAAGTATGTCAAACTGTCTCGCAAAATAGCACGTCACGGAGAACTTTGTTTTCTCGGCAGGATCTGAAAATTCATCATCAAAAGAAAATCTAAAAGGTTGAGACTGTTGATCCTCAGACAAATCAGGTGGTCGAGCTAGGAAGTTAGCATATTCTTTGGTTACCAAAGCATAGGATACTATGCTGGTGGGCTCATCATCATAGACCGCAACATAAACATTTTCATCAGAGCCGATTTGAGGTAGTAGAAGTCGAGCCCCATCACTGTTCATATGAGATGGCGATGAGATGTATACAGGTGTATGAGTACAAGGTATATTCAGCCTTTCTATTCCCATGGGAGACCTTTGAGAATAGGCTCTTCGCATGTTTGGCCGTAGAAATTTCCCACAAGAATCAACTAACTTCAGAGAAGACAAATGCAAAGGGGGTGATAATCCGCCGTGTATTCTATGCCGCAGTCTTGTAGCAGAATCGAAAGAATAAACTCGAGCAGGAGATATTACCTTACTGAATTGTGGATTATCAATCAATTTAAGAGATCTAACAGAATCATCTACAGGACTACATTTTGGTGAGTCCATTCCCAACTGCCCTGAACCAGTCCACGCCAAATCTATCTTCTCTGACAAATTTGAAGGGAGCGTCTCCAAAGATGTTGAAACAGTGATCGGTTCAGCAATGTGCGGTCGCTCATTATTGAGGCCAGCTTGGCCGACATAACTCTCAACGGACTCAATTGGCAAGTCCATTTCAACGGCGTTGCTGGAATTACACTCTAAAACTTGTGAATTTACTTCCTCTTGATGCTCAGATAGACTTGATTTCCTCAGACTTGAGGACTTCGTTATGTTTTCTTCAGGCAGGTTTGCAAGGCTCGCGTCTTTACGGGACTCCCCAAACTTCCACTCTGTTAGCTTCTTGTCTATAGGTAGTGAATTATCTTTGCTAGTATAATCGTTACCTTTAGAGTGTGAATCTATAGAGCATAGATTCCAATCCCACATGTAAGCATCAAAGAGGAGGTCACGTCTCAAACGATTAAGCTTTAAAATCTCAACAGATACTTGGGAGGGCTCAATATTTTCTGATGTCAGTGGTTGCAACAAGACCTATCAAAACAAAGGAGAGAATGAAGTGCAAGATTTACAAAGAATAACAAAAAAAAATTCAAGAAAATAAAGACAAGACGGTGCTTACATCATAGCCATTTTTCTCCATTTTTAGCATATCCTTCAGCTCATTAATGTGTCTATAAATGCCCATCTTTAAAGGTACATCGTCAGAAGTTGATAGATTTCTTTCAAAGCGATGAAGCACAGCGGAGACCTCAGCATGCAAGCATTCCAATCTCTTGGATATCTAATGAATGTATGTATGTAGAAATTAACTTAAATTAATGAAAGTACATATGCAGAAATTGACTAGTGCACTGATATCAACAGAAACTCGGGAGTCATGAAAGAGAACAGGGCTTGATGACAGTTTGGCCCCACTTCTGCTTTCAGCATCAGCCCCTTCTACTCAAGCACTTGGAGGCCGGAACTGCTGCTGCAGCATATGAATCTAAATTGAGATTCTGAGCACCACAAGCAAAAGCACAGGTTCAAAGCTTCTGCAAACAGGAGCTTCTGCCTCCACGGCAGAGTGAAGCCATTGGCTGGATTCAAGTATAGTGCTTCTATCAATCAATAATAGCACTACTCAAACTACACTTCATAGCGTAGAGCTCTACCTGAAAACAGAGCCAAAATGGGTTCTTAATAAAGATAAAAATGTAAGGGTATTACAAAATGGCCCCGTCAACTTCAATTTTTTCAGATATAGCTGGCTAAAATTATATATTCTAGATTAAATGCCCCAACTAACATTTAATTTGATTTCAATTAGGTTCCATTAGAAGCAATGGTTTCCGCCCATAAAAAATACGAAACATCATGCCAAGGAATATCTAACTTGGTTCCATCAAAAATTTACCAAAGCAGCTGCTTCTAATGAGGCTTTGTGAAGCCCAATAACAAGTTAGTTCAAGATTAAAAACCATAAGAATAGTACTCGGGGAACTGTTCATAAATGACCCATCCAGGTGGCGTCCCTGCAGGTTGTTCCTTTTTTTATTTAGGTGGGAAGAATGGGGCTCCTTACGTCTAGCCTAAAAGATATTCGACAGCATACCTCTTCTGCCTCTCTTCTCATCCACTCTTGCGAATTCTGGCGAGTGAAATTCAGCAACAAAGGTGGTAAATAAACAGATAGAATGTCTACAGGAGAATAGTAAAAGAAAGCAACCATCCTTCCAAACCTGCCACAATATACAGTAAAAGAAAATCTTAATTAAAATCCTATGAAGCCATTTTTGAGGAAAAGAGAGTATCTTCTTTTTTTCTTTATCGAAGCAATCGCATACCCATAAAAACGTAGGCACTCTCTTTGAAGAGAATGACCGCAACTAGCAACTCGGTTGGCTGTTGCATGATTTGAAAAGCTTAGCTCCAGGAATTTTCCGAAAGAGAGCCCCCATGCAGCATCAGACATGACTACTCTCCGTGTCGCAGGTGGGACCCCGTTCTCAAGTTTACATTTGAGGCATCTATGCCACATCCATATCCTTCCATCATGCTCGCCAGGCAACTTCTCTGATTGGGGAAGTTGCCTCACCCTAGTAATTAGGCTGCCTTGCTGATGAGTATAACACCTAACATGGGCAACAGCTGGCTCCTTACAAGATGGACAGCAAGATGCCTGATAACAAGCAGGAATATATATCAGATATGGAAATGTTATAACTTTGTTGGAAAAAAGCGCACTTCATAAAACATGAAATTACCTGATCAAACAAATCTTCACGTAGAAATCTTCCAAGTGGCTTATCTGAACTACCATAGAACCTCATGCGAATGAGCTGCGACCTTTCACAAACTGTGCCCTTTTGCGTATTAGTTTTTGACAAAGAAACCAAGATCTGGTGATTGTCAGCAGTTGAGAAGAAATCACGAGGAAACTCCTGGCGATCATCAAGTTCCATCCTGTTATGTTCATCATCTGATCGATTATGCCACTGAATCTCTGAGTTATTTCCCTGTTCTGGTCTCTCCAAGGCATGAACTCGTTGAGTGTGAGCATCAATTTGAGGTTCATTTAAAGGTGACAGGTAAAAAAAATTACTAGAATCCCTCTGCTTAATGGAGAAATCATGCACTTTCTCGTCAGAACCAGTCCGCAAAAGATCTTTGTTCGAGGATGATGAATTTGAGTACGGATCAATGCCTTCTAAGAGTTTGCTGCATGACCCTTCCAGATTTTTGCCCCCGGTAGTTGGATGTGTATTAGGATCACAAGCCCTTGGGACAAAAGAATCTGCACCCTGAAGCATTTGTGGACCATAAATTAATGGTCTTGAAGGAATCTTGGGTAGACTAGCACCCTCATCTGCAAGGAATGAGGTCTCAAGTGATAGATGATAGGCTGCGAAAGTTCCCAGTTGCACTACATGTTTGATCTTTTTTAGTTCTTCACAACTTGTGCCTCTTAGAAGGACCTACATTAAGTGTTAGACAATTGTTCATACAACAAAATGAGAAAAAACAAAATGCAGAAAATTAATGACTAAAATGCAGAAAACTGCCTCAAAAATAGCGGCCTTTGCATATTGCAAACTTAAGATAACAAAAATTACATTTAACCCATTCAATGACCAGACTATTACAACTAAACCCCTCATCTTCTGTTAAGGAATTGAGCTAATATTATCAGTACAGCCTGGTCGAAAAATATTTTTGCAAGTATTAACTTTCCATATACTTTTGGATCATAAAACTATTTCCAGCAAATGCTCCCACGGTCAACTTAAGCAGAAAATGTTACTTCTAATGCTGGTTGATCCCCACAGAATCATCATTGCTAATGCCAAAAATGAACAATTATTCAGGATAACATAAATGAAACTGAAAACCAAAGAAGCTAAGAAAATTTGGCTAAAGATCCAAACCATAGCTGGAATCAAGCCAGGCATGGGAAACTAAAGAAAATTCTGATCTTCCAACAACCTACTGATGACATGTCAGAATGAAAAGCCAAAGTATAACAAAATCAATAAAAACCTATGCCATTTCGGACACAAAATAAAGCTGAAATCAAGTCAGACATAGGAAAAGAGTGATAAAAAAATTCCTTTAAAGAGTTTCATCAGGCCAAACTCTCGTTCCAACAAATAAGTTTACACTACCGAAGTAGAAACTATAGCATGATCAACGATAGGGATAAACCCAATAATATGACCAACTGATATTTCAAAACTTTAACGCAAATGACTCGATTTTCAGATCTAGATCTAGACTAATTAGGAGTCTGAATTAAATACAAATTTTGGACATAAATTAACTGAATCTAATCTAAACTGATGCTACAGTTATTTGGTTTTTTATCAAATGGATCACTAGCCAATTCCCTACTTTAATGTTTACTGGGTGTAGTGTAATTAAACAATTCTAGTGTTACCAAGCCCTGAAATGGCAATCATGCTCGAGAGAACATCCGCACACATACATATTATAATATATACATATGTGAATATCTGAACATCTGTACCTATATTATACATATATGCAACATATAAATAGATATACCTAGATATGCATACGAGTTTAAAGAAAAACATATATGTACGTAGTAATCCAATAATTGAAATATTAGTTCTTTTTCTGCATGGTTTATCAGGTTTATATACATTTTGGCAAACATTACAATCTAGACAAGTGTAAAAAATCTTTATGACGAAATAATAGTGACTGGTAAATCAAAAAATACTTTCTAATTCTAGGGTTAAGTTGATGTCAGATCTATTACCTAATTATGACACATCAGAGTCCTCCATTTAATGATGCGTCAACAAATGAAATAAGGCAATTCTCAAGTCAAAATATATCCATATTTAAACTGTTGGAGTGTTTCAATAATATAACAGAGGAAGTTTATCAATTACCGTGCACCCTAAACGCATGGGACAGCCTTCAAAAAACATCAATGTCTTAATGGACTTGTTGCCTGGATCCTTTCCAGATGAACATTCCTTAACTTTCTCTACCCGAAATATTTCACACTGTCCTAGCCTTGCCAAAGGAACATCGTCAATTGATGAAGCAATCTGAGCGCCCGTACACCGTGATATTCTATCCAAAAGCTTCCCCTTGATATTCAAAACTAAAGAAATATCTTTTGACAGAAGTTCCTGTGCATATGAAGAGACGCTTTTTTCAACCAGTAAGACATGAGGTCGACGTTCCTCGACCTTTTTAACAGCCATTGCAAGATGCTCCTTTTCCTGCAGTGAGATCTTCAGAATCAAATATAGAGCAGCGAAAACATCAAAAGCAAGCTAACGCTAACGCTCAGACCAAGAAATATATATAACCTGTTCAAGAACTGCATTTATAGAAGCCAGCTTATTCGGGACTTTATGGTACTCTAGTGCTCCTCCAAAGAGAAGCAATCTAGGCTTCATATGCTGTGAGATCATGCGTTTGTGCTTCACGTTTTTAGAGCAAACAATCCCCTTAATAAGGGTGCTGTGCAGAATGAACTCTTTTTAGTTTCACATCAATAAATGGAAAAGAACAAACAAAAAATCTTCAGAAAGAATCATGCAAAAGCTAATGAATATACATATATAAAAGGAAAAAAAAAAAAAAAACATTACCTATCACTTGGACTCCCCGAGAGTATACATTTGACCTTCACATAGTCACTAGGATCCATGCTGCCACCCTTGCTAGTGTCCGGCTTCACAAAGCTAGCAGCTTGCCATGCCAATGATGAGACGATCTGTACCCATTTCTCCCGATCATCTTCAATCCTAAAAGAGACGCCTTCCTCTGTCATTAACTGTGCCACAAGAGCTCTAAAATGCCCTTGCACAGCATTCTTTAGAACATCCTTGTGAACTTCGTTATTCTTCTCCTTTATACCATGTGCATCGTCACTGAATCTACTCGGCCTAAAGGACTTCCCTGGCTCACTAATCTCATCATCCTCATCGACCAACCCAGTTTCCATGTCATCCTCCTCGTCTTCTGGTTTAGGAGGATACCAGATATGCTCATCGCTCTTAAAATCAAACGGCTGTTGAGCCTCTTGGCTTTCTTGGCTGCGGTAAAACGAAAGATCGTCGTAGATGGAGCTGTTAGTATTTTCTGGCAATTCGGCGGATTCCACATCGAGTTTTCTCGAGTAAGTAGGAGAATCTTGATCAAACAAAGCAGTCCTTCTGGAGGTGGGAGTGATATCCCCCAACTCTGCTTCCCTATAAGGACTATCAAAGGGACTTGAACTGACACTATACATCTCATTCCCAGTGCTCATACTGATGGAATCTGTATCCCAAATATCACGAGGGAACGAACTAACCCGTGTAAGGAACCGCCTCCCAGAATCTTCATCCTCTCCGTCTTCTTCTCTCCTATACTCGCAAGCCGATTGCACGTTAACTACGGAAATTATCAAGGTTTCCTATCGTCCTATAACAGAAGAAGTTATAAAGATTAATGAATTACCTCACGGAGGAGTAACAAGTCGCACGTGGAGAAGGAAACTGCCGCGGTCTCGGTGACTGGGAAATCCTGCTGCTGCTCCCAGATCTCGACAGAGGCGACTCGGGAAAGGTTTTGGCAGAGACCAAAGGGCTTTCCTCTCCGTAGAACTGCTTCTCTGCTGGTTCTCCGCTCCCTCTCACAGCTCGAAAGCAGGGGCTACACAATCCCGGCAGCTCTTCTTGGCCTCCGCCTTCTACACACTTCCAGCAGAAAACCCCGCCGCAGCTCCTGCAACGGCTCACAAGAGAAGCGGCGGTGAGGGAAGCCCGGCACGCGGGGCACATCAGGCGCTCCCTGCTGCCGGTCATCAGAGATTCCAAAGAGCTGCTCGAACGGCCGTTGATCCAAGATCTGACCCTTCGAAGCACTTCAAAACCCGATATTTCTGCTACTCCCATAAGCCGAAACTGCTACCGATCATAAAAGAAACCCAGCAGATCCTACCCCCCAACAACCCTCCTCCCCTGGGTTTCTTTCTCTACCCGTTCCTTACAATTAACACACTAATTTGCTATATCTGTAACAAAACCCACTATAACTATATCCTTCGCAACCAAAAAAGAGAGAGAAAAAAAAAAAAAAAAAAGGAAGGCGACCACAAAATACCCCAAATCTCGGAAATTAGCAAGAAATCCCACAAACGCCACTCCTGAAAGACCAAAACTTCTCCAGAAGAAGTGGGAGGTTAATATTTTATATATACACACACATACGCTCACGCAATCGACGCAAAACGTCGAACACAAAGCGTTCAAAACCCGAAACTCTTAACCCCCTCCGTTCCAAAACCGAATCGGAACAAACCGCAATCAACAAATCAACAACACCAGCACCAACAGCAACGACGACGACGACGACGACGACGTGAGCGCAAAACACACTAACCGATCCCCGATTGCTCCACGAACCCCAGCGGCTCTCCGACCATAGACGGGGGAGAGGGAGGGGATCTCAGAGCTACCGCTAGATGAGGGGGAGTATTAGGAGGAGGAGGAGGAACGCGAGAGCTCCATTACGGTCCGCGGCGGCGGCGGCGGCGGCGGAGGATCTCATCGTCTGGCGAGAACGGAGAAGAGATCTTGCGCTCACCATGGAGGCTGCTATATAAAGAGAGGGGGAGGAGGAGGGAAAGGGAAAGGTGAGAGAGGTGGGGATAAAAAAAAAGAGATATGGTATTGGATTTAATTCTTTATTAGGTCAAATGGATTGTATGCATATTTAAGATAGTTCTTTTTTTTCTATAATATATTTATTTATTTTATTTCCCATTTTTTGAATTTTATTTTTGGGGTTTTAGGTAAAGCTGAAGAGTGCGGGAAAGGGATTGGGCGACGGGGACTGTACCGCTGTAAGAAAGATATAGTGCGCGGCGGATCCGCTGCCAAAGTATCGGACAATTTCGCTCCGACCCAACACGTGGGAGCTTTTTATTGGTCGGTAAGACGCCGCTTTTTAGCATTGTAGATTAATTGTCACACGCACATAAGTTTTCCTCCCTAGATAATTAATTTATTTTATTAGATTAGATGAATAATTAATTTATTTTAATTAATTATCTGAGCTAAATTTTTGCGCAAAAAATAATTTGCTTCATAGCTATCAAGTAAAAATTAGAATTTAGAATTTAAATAATAATATATAACAAAATTTGTAAAGTATTAATAAATAGGCCGAGATATATAGAATTTTAACATAACATAATCTAATTACCAAAGTTTAAAGAGATTTTTTTATATTTTTCCTTCGCGCGATAGTTATGTGCTCAAATATATAAATATGATAATTATTAAAATAAATTATTGTGATAACTTTTAACTTACAAATTAATTGCGTGGTTTAGACTTGTTTTCTTAGCATAATATGATTGATTGGTTAATTAAAGAATCCACTAACCACATGCGAGTAAACTTTACAACATTTTAAATAAAATTTAAAAACATTTAAATCCCTACTTTCTTTTCTTTTTTTTTTTATGCATGGGTTGGTGAGGTAGATTTGGTATTTGCTGTACACTGATTTGTACTCTGTATGCGCACAATACACGTACGGTGATGTATTCGTACGGTTTGGGACCAAAAATGGGTGGTATTGTTAATGAAGGTATTAAATGCAATTCACCTGCACTACAACAACAACAATAATAATAATAATAATAAAACACCTTATTTTTTTTAATATTGTTTTTTCTTTTTTGTCCTATTGAAGATGATTTTATGTAATGAAATGTGTGAGTGGATGATAGATAATTGGTAATCTATAATTTATTTTTTAATTTTTTAGCAAAATAATATGTTTTTGCTAAAATTAAAAAACAGATAATAAAAGCAACCAGACATTAATTAATTAGCTCTATTATTATTTTGTAGCCATGTTTTCGAAATCTATTTATTTCAAATTAATTATTAGCTGAGCTCGTTGCAAAAAAATGTATAAAACATGTAGCATATATATTATATATGGGCGCGCCTTTCTCTGAAAAAATATATATCTTTATCCGCAAAATGTCACTATACAAATTTTATAAAAATCTGGTTTACGAAAGCGAAAGATGATATTGACCGGAGAATAATGGTTTCGATCAACCACTCATACATAAACCAAGTAGGCCGTACCATTAATCCATTTTAAACCATTTTTTAAGCAAATTTATATGTGCTCTTCAAGTAATATTATTCCACTGGTATAGTACTTTCTTGGCTTAATTAATAGCTAAATTATGTGTTTTAGATGACAAATACACTTATTTAAAACCGAGCTACGTAAATAATTTAATTAGAAAAAATGTAACAAACAAATACATTATATATATATTAACAATGATATCTTAATATCGACTTATATTAAGTGATTAACTTAGAAATATCTAACTTAGAAATATCTAAGTTTGGATGCAACAAGCTAAATTAAATACAAAATGTCACTCCCTAAAATTAGTATTATTCACACGTGGCAAACATCAAGTTGCTGTTTTAGATCAGCTTGGATTCTTTCAAATCAAAAGAAATATCAATCAATTCTCGAACAATATTGTGTAAATATATATATATATACGATATTTATTGAACATATAATTTGTGTTCAAATACTTTTAAAAATATTAAAATTTACATAATTTTACTGTTTTCATGCGTTAGAATAAAGCATACATTAATTTAATTTTGCGTGCATTAATATACAGGGAGCGTAAGAACTTGTGTAAGAACTTTCGCTTATTCAAGATGTACGAATAATAAAATCGGTGAAAAAAGTACGTAGAATTATTATTATTATAGCTCAACTTTGTACATGTAATCTAAAATTACTCATGAAATAGTATTAAAATCTATTAGATTAGGCAACTTTAATAAATAATAAATCAACCTTAATTGCTATTGTTATTATTATTATCACCATTATCATTATTTGTCACACGACATGATATTTTTTGGTATTATCCTTTTCATGTGTTATTAAATATCTTGGATAGTTTTGTCACATAGCAAATTGTGATGATATAATCATGGCTATGTTCCTCTCAAGGTTTTATAATATCATTGTCCTTTTCTTCTTCTTCTTCTTCTTCTTTTCTTTTTTCTTTTTTCTTTTTTTCTGCGTTAAGTGAAAATTACAAGCCATCTTGAAATAGACAATTAAAACAATTATTTTATTAACATCCTCCAAGGTTTTTATTATTTTATCTTTAATTAGTTTTAGTTATTGATTAAGAATTTATAAAAATTAATAATTTTATTAGCTATCAACAGTTAGAATCAGAACAAAATTTGTAGTTCCATATGCGTGATAAAAAAGATGTTTAATTAATAGCATGTATAGTTAAATTTAACAGGGCGGCTTATAATAAAAGAAGAAATAGGTGTAAAATGTACACCTAAATTTTCTATAAATAAGATTCATCCATCGATTTTTTTAATATTTTTTAACTACAAATTTGTGTGAGATTTTTTTAAAATCTTTGGGAGCAAGGATATATCTATCTATCTACATCTATATTTTGATACACGTGGCACGAAGGAGGGGGGGGGGGGCTTTTTTTTTTTAGGGGTTGAATTTTTAATTTTTTAAATTTTTTTAAATCCAATCTTACAATTTTTTATTAAACAAAATTGAAATATAGAATTTTTTATACATGAATTTTAAAATCTAATATATAAAATAGTTGAATAGTAAAAATAAAATTTTAAAAGATTGAATAGATGATTCAAAATAATTTAGTATTTAGAAAAAGTTTATACGATTTTATTTTGATTTTAATATCAAACTTTATAAGATTTATATCTTTGTATGTATGAGAGATACAACTAATATTTTTTGATAAATATAGCTTTGAGTATAGGTAGATAGTTTTTTTTTTTAATTCATGTTACGATAATTAATCACGATGTGACATCATTTCATCTATTGTTTATATGGTTTTTTGAGATCTCACCCTCAAATTTTTATTCCGTGATAATTAAATACATCATGCATATATAAACTACAAGCAATATAACTATATAACACACACACACACATCCATACACAAAAGACCATGTGAGAGTGCGTAATGTTAGAGGGTGTTTGGTTCGTCAGAAAATTAAGAAAGAACAAAATTAAAAAAGTTTTGTATGAAAATTATGTTTTTTTATTTTTTTAAAAAATTATTTTCTAAATTTTATGGCAAATTAACATTTTTTGTTTTTAACTTTTTTAAAAATACAAAATTTTTATAAAATTTTGAAAATAAATTTTAAAAACCTAATTTTTTTAGAAAGAAATAAACAAAAAAAAACTCTCTTTAATTTCTTTACGTATAATTTTTTTCCACGCTTTTCGAGAAACCAAATCCCTTGTCTTATCCGTCTTCTCCGAGGAGCCTCCACTTTCGGAAAAAATCGTCCTATCGGAGAAGAATATATAGTTAAAACAAAAAATAATAATAATAATAAACAATAAAATTCTCATTTAATATCAAAATAAATTATTTAAAAATAGCTTAGTTTATTTTTTTAATATAATTATAAGTAACAAGTTTGACTCTTTCACTCCTTCAAAAATATCGCTATTCATAATTCCAGAAAATAACATACTTTTATTTTATTTTTAAAATAATTATACTTTTAAATGTAATATTAATTTCATCACACTTTTGTATTAATAAAATTAATATAAAAATTTTAAACATAAACTAAAATGACATATAAAAATAAATAATTATATATTTAATTATATTCTAACACTACAACAAAATATATTTTAGACGATATTTTTTAGACGACGCTTTTTTCTAGCGTATTTAATATTTAGCATTTACCGACACTATAATTAAGCGCCATCAATAAACATAATTTTATCAAATATTTATATAAAGTTTTCGATGCTATATTAAAACGTCAATATATTTATTCCAACATATTTATTTAATGACTTTTTGCTTGATATTTTTACAAGCATCGAAATTATTTTTATCTGCGTTTTAAAGCGTGGCTAATTATTATTTAAAGTATTACGTGAAAAAGGAGTAGGGTGGCGCCGCCCCCCTCTACTTTGGGGATGTTTTTTTTTCTTTTTTCGCTCTTTTATTTTAAATCCTCGATGTAATCGAGTCACGTCCACGTGAAGTAGGAGCGTGGCATGTCACAATTAATGCATTTTTATTTATTATTTATGACTCCTCGCACATCGTGATTTTATTAATTAATTCTGTGCGAATTTTGATGCACGGATTTGCGCGTACTAAATATATAATTACTAATTAGATTAACCATCGCATGCATGCTATATATTCGGATGCTAGTTTAAGGGCTCAGTACGTGGTTCGATTTTTGGCTTTAAAATAAGGATCGGTAACTTCTAATTTGGTTGCACTCGTGCTCTGTAGTAGTTCGCCAACATTAAAAAAAAAAAAAAGAAGATTTATCGCAATTTTATTGGTGTATAAGTGAGCGCGGGAAATTTAAAATTTACATATTTCGAAATGTTTTCGTGGATAACAACAATCTAATGATCAGAGCTAATTTGCTACACAAATTTATATAGTGTCGTGAGATTAAATTTCAAAAAAGAAAAGAAAATCTAGCTCAGACTAAAAATGTTATCATTTTTTTCGGTATTGAATGATAGGGGTACAAGAAGCGTCCGCGCAAGATAAGATTTGTAGACTAGAAATATCTCTGAATGTTCAAGTATTTACCTGACTTGTCCTTAAAAAGAGAAAAGGGGGGGGTGGACGGAAAATACATCTTTGTGGTATCAAAGAGGAGACAGTATGTGGACCATCTATTCACACAATATGTCATAAGTAAATTTCTGATTGCGATGACCCGAAAAAGGGTTTAGTCTAGAATTTTAGAGGACAACGTGAGATGCACGTGGGATAGTTGGATGTTAAGGAACAAACCGCAACCTATTTGAATAAGATTGACCGGTCTCCTAGCCCTGCTGATGGTCATTTGGAATTCAAGGAATAACGCTATTTTTAGAAATGCTTACACATCCCCTCTGATGACGGTAGTTAAGATCAGGACGTTGGCAAACCCGTGAGATGTTATTCTATCATCTAAAATCTAAAAAAAAAATATTATTTTTCTTGACTTAAAAATTTATAGTTCTTTTTTGTAAATCAAATTGAGCATTAGTGCATTTTTGACCCTCGAAAATTCGCAGAGGCAATTTTTATTTATTTATTTAGATATTTAATAATTTCATTTTCTTTTTGACCTGACCATTGTGATAAACTCGAGCCATATTTGTGGAAAATTTTGTAATTTGACCAATTTTTTTATTTATTTATTTAGATATTTAATAATTTCATTTTCTTTTTGACCTGACCATTGTGATAAACTCGAGCCATATTTGTGGAAAATTTTGTAATTTGACCAATAATTAGTCTAATTTGGACACATTCGTTGTCATTTTGAACGTGCCGGGAACTAAAAAACATAGCATTAATAAGATAATAATAATAATGCATTTTTAATGTATAATTAACACACAAGGGGGTTTTTGAAATGTAACATATATACATTCAAAAGCATTGAAAATAATCTAACCCCACATTGAAAAGTTTTGCCTTACTAATTGAAAATGATTTTTTTAAAACAAGTAAATAAAAAAAGAAAAAGATTGGATAAGCTTGTTTTCCGTACAGCACACATCCAACCAGGATACATTAAAAAATTAACAAAGAAAAACTAATTAAGACAAATCAAACTTAATTTGTTACTTTTATTATATTATTTATTAAAAAAATATTGGTGATGGGCTTTTCGAATCAAAAATGCTAATTTTTTTTATTGTATTATACGATTTTATAAAAAGATTTAGATCATTTTAAAGAAAAATCCGGTGCAAAAACACCGCACGAAAATTTCAAAATCATGCGAAATAAATAAAAACTGTAAAATTTTGTTCACCTTGTTATTCCCCATCACACCTTTTTTTTTTTGTAGCATTAATTAGGAGTAGGATATGAAAAGGTCATAGAAATGTTAGTTTAATTCTCAAATGTTTTTCATTATGATCATTAAATAACTACAATGGGCTCGTTGTAAATGTGTTATATATATTACTAGTGAAATTATGAAGCATATATTATGATTGTGGTATATAGTTGGATATATTACATTTGGTACCTCTATTTTTTAACTTAAGTATATTAATTTGAAAAATTATGTAACTATTGCAATTAACTTAATTGATTTCGTACTTTCCAGCTATTAAAAGAAATGAAAAAAAAAGAAGTTCAGAGTCAATTGAAGTAATTAATTAACACTAGGGAAAAAGCAAAATTTAAAAATAACTATTGTTGTATCAGAATAGTACATAAGAGCATTTAATATGTGCATTTTTTGCAGCAACACATACACAGCTGTAAAACGTTAGCTATATCTCAACTTAACTCATTGGGTTGATATAATTGGAAAAGGAAATTAAAGTCACAAATGAATTGCTCTAGGACATGTCGAGCACATTGAGAAGATCACCATCAATGCATGGAATTAACAGTGAACCAATTCAAATGTTCAAATTGCACCTACGTAATCATATTAAATAGGGAAAACTTCAGAAGAAAAAAAAAAAAACTCATCTGTGATTTCACACTTTTTTATTTTAATACCTGTGGTTTAAACTGTATCAAATTAGTATTCCGAGAAATTTGATAAAGTGGTAGCTAGGTATGTTAAACCACAGGGTACTAAAGTGATAAAGTGAGAAATTTGATACACTTTTATTCCTATATAGTGGTAGTTAGGTATGTTAACTTGGAGTGAAGGAGACAAAAATATTTATTATTATTTGAAGCAATTTGGCCTAACTTTGGTGCAATGCCACATGGTATAACATCCATGTATGCTAAATTTCATAAAAGATCACATGACCACATGATCTACATTTTTCGAAACGTAAAGTGGAGAATAACCTTCTAAGTGTAAGTTATGTGAAATTGCATGAATATGTGCTATTTCCATGACCTAACTTAATTTTGAACCAACCAAATTAAAATTTCAAAATTGCAACCAGAATATGTTGAACCCTAGATTATGATAACGCATGCGTAGTGTCAAAAGCTAGTTAAAGTATGAGCTTTGCCCTTGTTTGGTATTGGTACTATATTTTTTTTTTTGAAAAAAATCATTTTTTTTTTATTCTTCTCAAGGAATTAATCAAACACTACTCCCTAACAGATCTATAACCATATGTAAACCTTTTGTTTATATATATATATATATATATATATATATATATATATATATATATATATATATATATATATATATATATATATATATATATATATATATATATATATATATATATATATATATATATATATAATAAATAAATATATTTTTATCAAGTATTTATATAAATTTTTCGACGCTATATTAAAACATCGGTATATTTATCCCGATATGTTTATTTAATCACTCTTTACACGACGCTTTTACAAGCGTCGGAATTATTTTTACCGATACTTTAAAGCGTCGGTAAATATCATTTAAAGTGTCATTAAATGCAAGATTTTTTATAGTAACTTATAAAGATAACAATTTCTCCACGATTAATATTAAAAGCATGAAACGCAATCATTAAAATTAAATTTCATAATTTTTTAAAATTATAATAAAATCCATCAAGTGGACATAAAATGAAGGGTCAAAATTGAAGGATATCTTAAAAAAGAATAATCGAATTCTTCAATTTAAGATCGAGTTATTGATTTTTATCTAGATAGTAAATATAGTTTCTTATTAAAAAATTTAATAAATTATTTGATTATTTTACATCATTAAATTAATTAAATTAACTAACAGTAGCCCCATGCATACCGGTCATTAATTAATTAAAGTTGTCAACTTTGAAATTCTTTGATCGATCATAAGATAAATGAGATAAAAAAAAAATTTCTCCACGATTAATATTAAAAGCATGAAACGCAATCATATATAATTTATAAACAGGAAGTCATTGATTAGCACGAGGACGAGCTAATTGGAAATGCATACAAGGCACAATTCAGCGAGAAACAAAGCGGACAAAATTGCTTCCATCAAAAGCAGATTCCTTAGACCATAAACAGCTCAGGGGCGGTGCTCTTCAACAAGCTAGCACGTAATGGCTCCACCACCATAGTCCCCCATTTTTATTATTTGGAAGTTTTTACAAAACACATCTTTAGATCTTTGCACTTTACTCCATCTTATTTCTTGCTTGATTTAGAACACTTCGTACTGATCTAAAATGAGTGCTCAACAGATGACTTTTTCGACTACCTAGATTGGATACGATAAAATGAGACTTAATTCGATGCAACATCATTTGTTTGTCGTATATATATACAGTAATTTATTCAATACAATTCCGAACACCAAATGGTTACGGAGATCGATCTCTAGCGGAGTCTAATTAATGTTTGGTTCAATAAAGGATAAAAGAAGAATAAAAAAATTATTCCCTTTATTCTTCCAAACGATGAAAGACGCATAATATAATATATAGTTCCACCTATATTAATTAAATAATAAATAGTTATAAATTATAATAAAATAATACAATACAATTTTTTAATAATTAACTAATTAATTATTTTGCTTATTAAATTACCAAATATTTAAATAATAATTTAGTTATAATTTATAATTAATTATCTAATTAAATAGCTAGCTATTTGATATGCCTTATATATTCAATCATTAACTAATATTTATATTGTTTAAATAATTAACATATTAACTAAAAATATGAATAATTAAATTAAATAATTAATATTAACATATTGACTAATGTTTATAGTTATTTACTAATTAACGTGATCTTCATCAGCCCGGACGTATAGTAATTTTAATTAATTTATTTATTAACTTATTAAAATATTATTTTACTAATACTTAATTAGATGCTTATTATTTACATAAATTATTATAATTTTTAATCTTAATTACTCTTATTCCTACTATTCTAATCCAATCATCCAAATATAATTTTCTTATTCCACTAAATATCTCAATTTTCGTCCAAACACTAAATTGAATTAATTTCTGTTTATTCCAAAAATTATGCCTATTCAAAAAATAAACAAAAATAAATTGTTCTCAAACCAAACAATACCTAATATCGAGTTAAGAAAAAGTGACCCAAAAAACCAACTATTCCCGAAAGCAAAAGCAAGAGGAAAAAAAAAAAGTAACCCAAAAAACGAATAGAAGCTATAATTAAAATGGCACAAAATGTAAACTAATTTTGGCCCCCAATTATTATTGTCCCATTATTAAATTACCAAATATTTAAATAATAATTTAGTTATAATTTATAATTAATTATCTAATTAAATAGCTAGCTATTTGATATACCTTATATATTCAATCATTAACTAATATTTATATTGTTTAATATATATTAACTAAAATATAAATAATTAAATTAAATAATTAATATTAACATATTAACTAATGTTTAGTTAATGTTAAGTTATACTTACTAATCATACATCATGTCTCTGCATGAAAATAAAATCTAATTAAAATGCATTAATTATATATGTTGCTGCATGAGCCTTTTGGCCCTTTTCTGTGTTGTTTGGGTTCAGATCACTTCAATCTGACGAGGATTTGAGCTTATTATGTGAATCGAAACATTTTTAAGCAAAAAGCTAGGGTTTTTATTATTATTATTATTATTATTTTTGACCTTTCAAAACAACATGGATAATATATAGCTGCTTTCGGTGTTGGCCTTTAATTTCAGCACTTTGCAGTACTGCTTTGTAGTTTATTTCTTCGACTAAAATCTTGATAGAGATGTATCTTACCTAGCTAATTAATAAATGTACGCAAGTAATTAATATTCCACATGATTAATTATTATTCTTTTCCTACTTTTTTTTTTAATATAAGAAGAGATATTAAATTAAGTGGAATTAACAATCACGTGTGCTTTTAAAAGCTTAAATTATTTGAGAACAGTAACAGATCATCAGACGCAAATTCAAAACGAATTAAGCGAAACAATAGTTTTGTAATATTCAGAATTGTACAGGCAATTTTGAGTAGATCCCTCTTCTTTTTTTTTTTTAATTAATATTTCTGACAGTAATTAATGACTAGTAGCTAATTAAGGTATAATAAAATAATTTGAATTTGAACAATCGCCATTAAAAAACATTATTTAAAATTGGGATAGTTTTTTTTTATTATTATTTTATTTAAGAACAGGTGAACTTGAGTACATATATGCTACTTTATTTAATGTCTCTATCAAATTAAATTTAGTCCAAATTAGAGGAGAAGGAAATGAACTAATTAGGTGGTCCATGGTCCATGGATTAGAAGTTAAGAGGCCGATCCTCATTTTTCTCCAAACTGTGCCTAACATCTTTTTCCATAATTCGTACTATTTCCATTTAAAGTAATCCGTCGAACACGCCTATCCCACCAATCAACATTCCTTAAATTATTAAGCTTTACGAGACCACACCACATTATTTATTCGAGGAATACATTTAACATACTTAATTATCAAGAACAGATCAAATTTAATAAGTATATAATATATATATATATATATATATATATATATATATATATATATATATATATATATATATATATATATATATATATATATATATATATATATATATATATATATATATATATATATATATATATATATATAGTCGGCTATGATGCTGTAAAAGCGTAGGCGTTGGTGTTTAATGATTTTTTACCCGTTAATCTACGTGCTATTCGTTTTCATCCGTTGAATTATCTTGTCAGCCAAGTACTTTAGCTTACTTGAGAAGGCCCCACATCATCTGTATAACGTATAAATAAAAATTTAAAAACTACAATAGTAATTTCTGATCTTTTAAAACGTAGAAGTTCGATATATATATATATATATATATATATGTATATATATATATATATGTATATATATATATATATATGTATATATATATATATATATGTATATGTATATATATATATAAATATATAGAGTCCCATTTGGTATCTTATTAATAAGCGCGACGAACTTTGCTAGTAAGTTTTCTACCCTTGGATTAACCCCTTTGATTAATTTTACCCCTTAGATTATACTATTCAACCAATACCCACTAAACCTAGGGGGTCCACATCATCCTATCCGCACATCTTTTAATCCAAGGGTAGAAAACTTACTAAAGACCAAATTATTGGTCTTATTAATAGTATTAATAGTTATATATATATATATATATATATATATATATATATATATATATATATATATATATCTACGAATGTTAAGATCAGCATCGATCCTCTCTCAAATAATAATAATAATAATATACATTACGAAGAAGCTACAGAGAAGGATATCGACATGAAGAAATTGCTGTGAGTGCTTTTTTTTATTTTTATTTTTAGAGATAGATTCATTTAGAAATATATTTAGCTGGAAATATAAATCAACTGTGATTCAAACTTGAAATCGTGGCTATCAATTAACCACCAAGCCATTTGCTTCTTCTTCTTTTTTCATTTTTTTTGAGAAATAGGTAGGCATCTTTCTTTCGTTTCGTTTATTTTATTTAGAAATAAAAACATGAGAAATGTGAATCAACTATAGGATTCGAATTTGGAATATCGGATATCAATCATGCTGCTGTCCACTGCTTCAGGTGTATATATATATACACTTTTGATACTTATAAAATAAGCACTTGGGCCACAACATCAGGGGGGACATCATCTGCTAGGCTGCTACCTAACACTTAAGAATAACACCCACAGTACTGTATCAGCTGGAAATGCATCAGCAATGAACAATGGATAAACTTCTTTTATTATTACTATTATAAAATTTGTTTGGCATGCAAACGTTGAACATTATCTGGACATGCATTTTTTATGTTCTCTTCACAAGTCCAAGGCATGGAGGAAATTATTAATTTATTATTTATTAATTAATTACTAATAATTTTATAATTATTATTATTTACTGATAAATATTATTATTAATAATTAGATAATCGATATTATTATTAATTTATTATTTATGATTATTTAATAATTATTATTATTATTTATAATTAATTATTAATAATTTATTTTTAATTAATATTTTGATGTTAATTAATTAGATAATATAATTTTAAATTTAAATTATAACTCTTAATAATTTCTCTTGTTCCAATCTAATCCTCCAAACACTATTTATTTTATTTCTAAAAATAACCCAATTTCATCCAAACGTAAAATTTGTCTAGTTCCTGCTTATACCTGAACTTGTATCTGTCCCTAGAATAAGCAAATTTTACTTATACCCGAACCGAACGCAAGCTCAGATAACAAACAGGTTATGTTTGTTATCTTTTTATTTTTGATGATCGAGCCCTTCCAAATTAAATATCGGTATTTTTAAACATAATCTATACCATTTGGAAAAGTTAGCACTCTGCAAGAATAAAACATGTTCAACATGCATGTATTGAGTTTACATACATACATACATATATATATATATATATATATATATATATATATATATATATATATATATATATATATATATAGAATATGGTAGGAGAATTAACACTTTTTAAGACAAACTTTGGCTTTTGGTGTAGTTTAAATAGTGGATCTCTTTTTGACTCTGCAAGCGCTTTGGATTGATCTAACACTATTCCACCTACCACCACCTATCCCATCAACCACCACCTATCACCATCATCTCAACCTTACATTTCCCCATCCAATGGTTAAAAACTCAAAAGCACCACCTCAATGGTGCTTTTGAAAGTATTCTAGCTCAACTCTCTCTCTCTCTCTCTCTCTCTCTCTCTCTCTCTCTCTCTCTATATATATAGAGAGTTGAGAATACTCTCGAGTTGTTTTCGATGATAGAGCTTTCAAATTGACGATCGGCTTCGTTAAATATGATCTAAACCATTTAAACTACCTAGAAATCAAATTTCACGCACTTTCGATATTGTTCTTGTATCCATCTAGTGAACAGAAAATGAATGGTTGAAAATGAATATTCTTTAAAAAATGATGATAGGAGTTTTGTAATCAAGATCAAGAGTATAGATCTTCTTTTAAATAGTTTAAAGAATTTTCTAACAAAAATTTAATTGATTTGGATATCTTTACACAGTTAAACGAGAAAACGTCTCTTATCCACCATTAAAATTATAAATTTTGAAACCCTTTGATCATTAGGCAAATGATGTCGAAAATATTTAAAATTTAATTTCTAAACACTTTAAGTGGTATAGATCATGTTCAACGGAGCCGATTATCAATTTGGAAGCTCTATCATCGAAAACAACTCGAGAGTAAAATAGACTCGGTACTTTTAAGAGTATTCTAGCTCAACTATATATATATATATATAGTGTAAATACTATGCTATCTAAGACTAGCCTTCCGCTTCCGTTCATTTTCTTGTGACTTTTGAATTATCGATCGCTCGTTAAACTTGATTTAGAGTATTTGAAGTACCTAGAAAATAAATTTTATGATTTTTCGATATCATTAGCCTAGTGATCGAAGGGGCTCAAAATCGATAATTTTAACGGCCGTGGTGAGCCGTTTGCAAGTTTAACGGTGTAGAAATATCCAAATCACATGAAATTTTGATAGAAAATTCTTTATACCATATAAAACAAGATCAATAACTTTGATCTAAAATTTTAATGTCATATCATCATATTTTGTAAGATTTTTATTTTCAGTCGTTGATTTTGAGTCCCTTCGATCACTAGGCAAATGATATCGAAAAATCGCGAAATTTATTTTCTAGATACTTCAAATACTCTAGATCAAGTCTAACAGAGCCGATCGTCGATTCGAAAGTCCGAACATCGAAAACAAAGTGGAAGCACACGTGCTTCGATAGATAGTATATATATATATATATATATATATATATATATATATATATATATATATATATATATATATATATATATATATATATATATATATATTGTATAGATCAAGATAAGAGTAAGATAAGAGGTGTACATAGCATGTTATTTGCGACCTATATATATTAATAGTTTAATCGATCATTGTGCTATATGAGCCATACAAAAGGTAAATCACGCCAGTTCGTCAAGATTTCAATAACTGGTTAGCAAACTTTAAACTATTACAGTTACTGATAATAACAAGTAATAAGCTTTAAATCTTCAAGATATACAACATACTATATTTTACTCGAAATTTTAGACTACATTAGCAATGAATGAAAATGAAAATGAAAACGAGAATATGTGCACATAATAGATCTTTTAAATTGTCTCGGATCAAAGCTACATATGCGACCAAGAATAAACCGAAGCTATGATGTGACGAGAAAGAAAATATGAAGCAGATATTTCATTGATAAGTAAAAATAAGATAGATGATTTTTCCCTTCACTTAACCTTTTCTCCTCTTATTCTATTACGTATCCAAATAAAACACTCAATATAAAGTGAAAGGAGAGGGCCATATTGTAGTTGGATTGGCTTTTTAGTACACATGAAAGCTTAATGGTCCAACATGGAAAAGCTTATTTATGCCCCATTACTTTGAGGCCTATAGAGTGTTTAATTGATTAGTTAGTGGAATCTTTGCATGAGGTGATGCATTTTTCTTTTTTTGTTTAAAGAATAGCTTAAAGTGGTGATGAGAATATGAGCAAAATTAATTCCAATATGATTAGAGAACAAGAACAAGGCTGGAATACTATTAATAGCACCAACGATTTGGTGCTATTAAGTTTTCTGCCCTTAGATTAAAAGATATACGGTTAGAATAAGCACTCTAGGGTTAAGTGGGTGGTTGATTGAATAGTATAATAAAACGAATAAAAATGATAAAAAAAGGTAAATCTAATGGTAGAAAACTTGATAGCACTAAATGTTTCGTACTATCGATTGTATCCTAGCCGGACTCAGAAAGCAATATATTATGATCTTTTAATAATAATGTTGATATATAGACATGTTCTATGTAGCTAGCCCTTTCTTATATGCTAGAGATGCTTCATCAACTTAAACTTTAATTTTCTTTTAGCAATGTAGCATTAAAAAATATATCGATATATGAGTCGTAATCCATACGTATGATAATTAATAATATTTTTATAAAATTATAATATTACTAATTATTAATATTTTGTAAAATATAAAATAATAATTTTTTAATAATATTATATATCGTATGCTTCATATATATATATATATATATATATATATATAGTGTACGGCGAGAGCGAGTAAATTTGCGGCAGTAGTTCTAACTTTTCATAATGCGCACCCCAACATTTGCTCTAAGGACACACCAGTACAGTACTTGATGGCCTTACATGCATTGAAGGGGCATGCATGTTCCAATTAGAAATGAAAGAAATTAACTTTCCCAAATCTAAAAGCTAATAAGCCATCAAAATTGTCGACGCTATATATATATATATATATATATATATATATATATATATATATATATATATATATATATATATATATTAACAATATTAATTATAAAAATAAAAAATATCAATCACAATTCAAAATAAAATTAAAAAATTTCAAATACATTAGAAATGAGAGTATCTTCTTAATTGTATTTTAAACTTTTTTGTAAACATATTATTTTTTAAAAATATATATTTAAAATAAAAATAATTTGGAGTGGTTAGCGTTTGGCTCAGCTCCGAAGATCATAAATTTGATTAGCTATTTCTCTCATGTCTACAGTAAATTTACAACGAAATATCCGTTGCTAGTTCTATGTAGCCCTTTCTTATACGCTAGAGATGCCTCATCAACTAAAACTTTATTTTTCTTTTAGCAATGTAGCATGCATTATCGATATATTTGTGCCAGGTCTCAGGAGGGATAATTAATAAATTACTGAACCTTCAAAACTAATTAAGACCTATCATACGACGAGTTGAAGATTTTGTTGTCGAATTGCTATGGCTCTCGCACGTACTCATTTTCATCGTATGCTTCATTTTGAATTCAATTGCTGCAGGTAAAAAGTGTACGGCGAGAGCGAGTAAATTTGCGGCAGTAGTTCCTAACTTTTCATAATGCGCACCCCAACATTTGCTCTAAGGACACACCAGTACAGTACTTGATGGCCTTACATGCATTGAAGGGGCATGCATGTTCCAATTAGAAATGAAAGAAATTAACTTTCCCAAATCTAAAAGCTAATAAGCCATCAAAATTGTCGACGCTTCGTCAACTTCGCGTGTTAAATTAAATTAATCAATGGAAGCTGTACATGTTTATAATATTTTAGTTTACGAGTTAACAAAACTTGAAATAGTACATACTGGGGCACCATTTCTAAGTCGGAAAAATCTTTGATCTTCGGTTTAAAACCATTTTGAAAGTTTTTTTTTTTTTTGGCCAAATTGGAGTGGTTAGCGTTTGGCTCAGCTCCGAAGAATAAATTTGATTAGCTATTCTCATGTCTACAGTAAATTTACAACGAAATATGTTGCTAAAGTTATTAGTAAGTTCCTGCACGAAATTCTTTACAACGTAGCATGCAAAAATTTGTGCCAGGTCTCAGGAGGGAGAGATTTTAAGTTGTGGAAAACTTATGATGTCGATTTTGAGGGCAATGAAATATTCGGCTGTGTTCTGCTCTTGAGAAGGATTCATGGTGAGGAAATTAAGCAGTAAGGCTTGTAGAGCAGTACATTTGAACGTCGAATTGGTGTTCCGTTGTCAAATTTGAGAACACATCCGTGCTAAGAACGAAGAAAGGCTGGCCAAAGTGTGCGGTACTAGCGTGCCGCACGGAAATATTCTGGCAAAAAATTGCGACAAGGCACGGAATGACTCATTGAACTGTTGGCGGATCTAATGGCCTAGGTGCATCTTGCCTCTGATAGTCAGTGGTGCGTAGATCGTAGACAATTTGCGCTCAATAAATTAAAATTGGGGGGGTCCAAATGGGTCGGTCCAACCCAATTAATTAAGGCTCATTTTTGACCGGGTGTAGATCTACATTTGGGCCCAACCTCATGGTTAGGGCACTTTGCAATATTATAGTACTGGGCCGGGCTCAGCCACTACGTACGAGCTTTAAAAGATTGGGCCATCTTATTGGGCTTTTCGGCTCAGACCAACTTGTTGGCACCCGTGTTAAAAGGTCAATAATGGGCTCACCGTTCGCACTAGTCCATCAAGCCACCATAGTCCACACGTTTCATTGAGTTTATTAAATTGGATGAGCCTGGCCCAGGAATACTGAGCCTGGTGAGTCTATGATTCCTAATTTGGAAATATTGAGTCCGAGGCTTTTGTTGTTGCTCTTTTTACCAGTTTGTCTCCGATGTAGCATAGGGCTGATGTTTTTGCTATTGTGGGAACCAGAAATAAGATTCTCAATTTTTTTTGCTTTTCGCAGCGTCAAAAACTCCAACTTTTTCTAATAATTTCTCTCCGTACTAGTACAGGGCATTTCAAATTGAAAATTTCGCCATTTGAGGCCAAAATCAAAACCTTGCATTTTCGCGGCAACGAAAACTCCAAACTTTTCTGATAAGCAAGTGCTGCTTTGTTACAGATAACTCCAGATGAGAGCAAAAGCAAGGCCAAAAAAAAGATGATGATCTGAGTGTTATTGGAAAGGAATTGTTTGAAAAAGAGCTAGGTTTGAACGTTTTATTTTCCACATGATTACTGCAGCTTCACAGAGTAGATAAGTTCTCAAAGCAGCTGACACCCACACAAAAACCACAAAAAGCATATATAGTATATATATATATATATTCATAATAATCTCATCGCGATAATAATCTCATCGAATTAGATAGCTTCTAAAAGTCACTGTTGTGAGCCATTTCTGTTAAATACAAAATCTAGTTTCGACGGTTCGGTGAGAAAACACCAAACTGTGTCAAGCAATTCATGTGAAAAGAATAATATGGTGAATCCACTTCTTATAATTAGTCCATGAGATAATATATATATATACTTAGGGAAGGAGAAAAAACAGAAGAGAAAATCTAAGCAAACTACTAAGAAAGAGACATCCATTAAGCAAGCACATACTTTTACAGAGCTACCTAAAGAAGGAAAAACGAAAAAGAGAGATAAAAAGAAGATGAAGAAGAAGAAGAGCTACAGCTTGTTGAGGGAGAAAGGAAGCCACAAGCAGCTTCTCATGTTCGACCCGCAATTCCTTTTACAAGGAAAAGGATTGAAACCTATAAATCTGTGTTCCATGCGTCACGCGATTATCTCATCTGGCAGTTCCACGAACCTCGTTCTCTTCTGGAGAAGTTTACATTAAAAGAGAATTAAAACTTAGTTAATAAACTGTTGAATCAGATGGCATCCATTTTCAATGCGCACTTTAGAAAGGTATGATAAATAATTAAACATCAAATGGGAGAGAGAATGTAAGAGTTCATCCAACATGTGGAATTTAGTGATTGTATAGAACTAGGTGGATCTTTATAAGCAAGAAATAAAACAAATTTTTCCTTTCACACTGCAAAAGCAATTAGTAATTAGGAGAAGTCGAAAGGGTCCTGGTCAATTTCCTTCTTTTAAAAAAAATAATAATAATAATAATAGCATGTAAGGCACATATGCTGTAGTCAAACGCTTAACAAACAAAGTCAAACGAGCACAAATGAATGAAACAGAATGAAACCGGGCCAAAGACAAGAACGAAAGCAAATTGAAACATAACTAAACGGAAAGAAACAAAACTAGAAACAAGGGTGCGTATGAACCAAACTGTGATATCATATTATATTTTTATAAGAACTTACAAACCAATTCAAAAATTTATTCCGACAAGTTAAAAAAGAAAAATTTAAAACATTATATGCATATTATAACTGCTATTTTTTAAAAGTATGAGATTAATATTCTGAGGAAGGAACAACACACTAGACAACTAGTGGAACAACATGATTCATTCACATTTAGCCTTCTATAAAAGGGAATGCTTGTCTTGTTTTCATATGGACAAGGACAGTAGCAAGCATCTCTTTCATTGTCCGGTCACCTAACGAAAAATAAATATGAAAGCAAGCAGATATTAAGATGCTAACTTTTACGCTAAGTATTTAAATTAATACCAGGCTAATGAACACTAGTTTTCATCTGAAGGAATAGGACAAACTGAATTTGCGGGGAGTTTGACGTGATTGAGTTTGAAACCACAATTAATGATAACTAACAAATAAATAAGTTAAGATAATCAAGTACAAATCACTTTAATGTTCTCAAAGGTACGCGCAGTATATATGTTGCTAGGGGACCACAAATCTCAATTGATGTATGCGACGAGTTTATGCAAGTTGGGGTGGTCAACCAACCATTTACGCATATTAAGCCGCATAAGCAGGCTCATATATAGACCGCGAAAAATGGATTAAAATAACACAAATTTGACTTTGAGCAGTCGATCGAGAACAGCGAAAACCAAATGCCATTGCGTAATGAGTCGTATATACATATCTACGTTTTTAATTAGCTAACTACATCTTTTGACGTTCAAAAAATATCCAAGTAGACTAATGAGCAAAGCAAAAAATATGCTCATAAATGAAGTGATCGATTAGGTCATCCGTTTGACTTAATTCTTGTGGCCTAAAAAATACGTCAAATATACGTTGGTCCCCTCGAAAAGGTTGAGCTACACCAACTAGATCTAAAATTTGATTGCAACTAGCTCACCATCATACCAAACAGAACTCTGATTGACTAATCGGAGCTCAGTGGGACCATCGGATGATCTGATTTTAGACGCACAGGTATTGTCAAACAGTTTGGCTCCGAAAGCTTATAATGCATTGTTTTATAATTAGATACATCGATGCATGAAACAACAGCTCGTCCCTAGCGTAAGTGTCAAAGAATTTAATAACTAGTACTAGTATCCGATCGAGATTCCGAATTCAAATCCTAATTGATTCACATTTCTAGCTAAATTTATTTTTAAATGAAATAAACGAAACGGACAGCATACTATATCTATTTCTTAAAAAAAATAAATACAACTATGCATGAAGAATAGAAAAATCTATAAATGGTTTTACTATATGTTATAATATAATACAGTAGTGTACAGAAACACCACAGGAATGAATTATTTAAGTGAGTCCTGTAGATTAGTGTCACATCAAAGTGATTAGAATATGGTTAGTTGTAGAATTCCAAAGCCTAAGCACATGGGTACTGTTGTACTTGTATTTGACATTGCTCTTTCATCCTTTATTATTTATTCATTGTACTTTTTTAATTCGAATTTAAAAATTTATCGAAATAGAAAGAAAAATTTGTATATTATAATGTCGACTCTATATCAGTTTTATACTCAAACAAATTAAGAGTATTCGTTTTTTGTTCAATTGTTACAATTTTTATTTTTCAAAAATCTGTACAACAAATTCCACAAAAGCTCCGGTGAGCCCGGAGAGAGGTGATGAGTTGAATTGACTCGGGGTTTGTTTTATTATATACCTTATCACCAAAACTCTTAACTAACCACGTCCATTGTCCTCGTCATTCGTAACAACCTCACATGATTATTATTATTATTATTATTTTCCCCCAAAACTAGTTTAAAATGTTTAATTTAAAATTTCAAAATTCCATAACGGGGAAAGTGCTCTGCGCTTCGATTCCCGAACTCAGCGAGTTAACCCGCCCGGACGACGCGACGCAGAAAGAGAAAGGAAAAAAAAGGGGGGAACCCTAATCGATCGATCGTACCTCTTTCCTATCCGCTTTCGCGTTCCCCGACGCGGCGATCTGGTCGGGACTCGCGGCGACGCAGAGCTCCATGATCCTCTCCGCGGCCTCCGCCGCGTCCCGGCTCGCCTCCATGAGCTTGGCGACCTGCGACTTGGGGAGCCGCAGCTTGATCCGCACGGCGCCCGCGTCGGCGGCGGGGCCCGGCTCGGCGGCGACGATCGCGGCGGCGGAGCGGGGCCGCGCGAGGGCCATGTCGGAGGAGGAGCGGCGCGAGAGCATGAGGCTCTCGAGGCGCTCCCGCGCGCCGACGCGGAGCGCCCCGGACCAGGCGCGGCGCGGCGCGGCTCGGCGGTGGTCGGGCTCGGGGTCGGCGCGGGGGAGGTCGACGAGGAAGTAGAGCCTCCCCGGCTTGAGCGGGGCGTCGGGGTCGAGCGGTCGGGCGCGGAGTCCGACGCGCTTGACCTCCTCGGACTCGAGCACGGCGAATCCCGGGTGGTCTCGGAGCGCATCCAGGGCCTGCGCCGGCGCCTTCAACCGCAGCGTCGTCCCGTCGATCATCATCACCTTCGCCGTGCGCCGCTTCCCCCCTATGCTGTTCCCCATTTATCCCAGGTTCCCTTCTTATCCTTATTCTCCTTATACTTATTCTTCGGAATAGCGGTGAGGCGACGAGGGGGGAGGGGGGAGGGGGGAGGGGAATAAGAAGAGAGGTGGTGGTGGTGGTGGGATGGTGGGGAGGGAAAGGGACAGAGAACGGAACGTAACGGAACGGAACGGAACGGATTTTTGGCCTGGCTTGTGCGTATGGACTGTGGAAGGTCTACTCTAGAGTTTTGACGGGATGCTCTTTCTTCGAGTTTTCACAAGGGGCCTTTCCGTTACGGTTTGTATAAACGAAGCGTCAGATATCTGGGTGAACTCGGTCCACCACGTCGGCCTTGGAATTCACATTACCTCATCCCATTCCCATGAGAAAATTATTCCTAATTATTATAACTTTAAAATAAAATTTATTATTATTATTATGTTTTAATATGTAAAAATAAATCCTTCTAGATTTAGATCGCATCAACCGACTTAATATCTTGATTTTTATTCCAAACTATGGAACGGGACTAGGTCTTCACGTAGATCAATCTGTGGTCCACTGCTGACGTGGTAGACTAGTCAAATGGTGGCCGGTTGCGTTAAGTTGCGACTGGGTTAAATAGTCGGCGGACTGCGACCGAGTCGGGTTTGGGTTTAGCCGTGCATAGGTTTGGGTCAGACATAGTTTAATTAGCTTCCCTGGGCTTTAGGCTCGAGCCAAATTTATTAGCGATTGCGTCAAGCTCGAGGTTAGGTAATTATAATTGTTTAAGTTGTTTATTTATGAATTAGTAAGAAGAGTAGGTTTCTTATCGGGTCCGTTAGCGCGTTACGTAGTAGTTGATGAAGAGGTTGTATTTTACATATAGAGTTAGAATAACACACATTTATTGTCATTTCAATTCGGCGCACGATAAATTACCTCGTACGTAAAATCTGTGAAATTTGTTAAGATTGAAATTAAGTAAAATCAATTTTAAGTACTAAAATATTAATTTGACATGAATAATTCACAGTGATTTGAATAATAAATCTTAACTCATATACAAGATTCCGAAGGTGTTTAAGAATATACGTACATTAGGTTGTATACTTGTATATAAAAAAAAAAATATAGTACAAACATTATTAGCAAAAAAAAAAAAAAAATTCTATAATAGAAAATAAGAGGAGTGTCCACACAAATCATAAATTTTATACCACAATGTGAGGTGGGAAGGTCAACCAAAAGGAATAGTATTTATTGCACATGTTATGCGATTACGATTAGATTTTGTAGGTACATAGGTTGGGGTTAATAATGTGTATGTTATTAGGCCTAACGTGCAGTGGACATGAATTTTTGATACATAATTTTCATAGCCAGATCATAATTAAGCATCAACTATAATGGAACATAAACACTTATTAATGCAAAAAAGAAAAAGAAAAATTCCATGCTGAGGTGGCACAATTGAATTGAACCAACCCTAGTAGTGCATAAATTTGTGTTTAAGAAGACGACACGTAAATTACTCAGATAATAACACTTTTATTATTGCTCTGATCGCAGTTATAAACTAAAGTTAAAGTTTAGATGGATTTATAACCCCCTTTAATTAGGCTAGCCTTTTGAAAAAGAACCTATAATCCATTCTAACAAGTTATTATATTATTTCACTGGACCAAACCCAATTACTAATAAGGGTAGTTCTTAACCTTGTTATTAGTGCAACATGTGGTGTTATATATTTTGTGACAAATTTTCTAACTCATCCTCTGTAATTTATTTATTGTCACGCTTGGCTCTATTAAATGCGGTATAGCTAGGTGTGCGAGATCGGTGAGCCGCCGCAAAACATTTGTTATTATCTCTATATAAGTGGCCATTAGATGTGCCATTTATCTACCAGAAATTTGTCCTTCTTACATTACCGGTACTGTGGGCCCTCCATCTCACTTACGTCGTACGAATCTCAAAGCGACAAAGATACCTTTCATACCACTAGGGATAGGACAGTTGCACCGAGTTTTATTTGTTATCACGATTCGTCTGTCTCTAAAGTAAGTAGTAAGTTTTAGAAAAGGTTCAATCTTAATTGATTCATAATTTTAATTAAATTTATTTTTAAAAAAAAAAAACGAAGCGGGTAATGTGCTACCTATTTACCTCTACAAAAAAAAAAAAAAAAGATTCGACACTGCATTTGCATTGCACGAAACGGTAGAATTTAGGGTAAATTACCACTTTAGCTCTTATCTTACTTACTCTCATGCATAACAAATATTGCATTAACTCCTAATTGATTTAACTATCTGGGATAATTACGTATGAAATTCAGTTATAAGATTATATAAAATAGAGTTACAAATAAAGTTATTTGTTTTTAATGCAATACATTCATATAAATTGAACAAATTGTTTAATAAATTATCAATTTTGAGAGTACTATCGAAATAGAAAATCTCATTTATTTAAATGTTTTATATATTTTTTGAACTGCGAATTGAATATATGTTGAGATACGGAATAATATGCTACGTCAGCTCGTTTTAATGAAGTTTTATGGTCTAACCTGTCAATTTTTTAATTTTTCTATATCTTTTTGAGATGATGATAAAGTGTAGGATAGTAATATATAGGAAAAAAAATTAAGACTAGAGCTAAAGTGTAAGAGAACTTTTTATAATTTAGTTTTAGAACTTAATACCAATCATCACAATGTGTTCATTATAATTTACTTCACTAAATTAGATTATTATTATTATTATTATTTTTGAGAGATAGATAGTACGCTATCCGCTTTGTTTATTTCATTTAGAAATAAACTTAGCTGGAAATGTGAATCAACTAGTATTCGAACTTGGGTTTCAGGTATCAACCACCAAATCTTTTGTCACTTGCTCTAGAAACGGTCGGTATTATTATTATTATTATTATTATTATTTTAAGAGATAGGTAGCACGCTATCCGTTTCGTTTATTTCGTTAAGAAATAAACTTAGCTAGAGATGTGAATCAACTATGATTTAAACTCGATTGAGTCCGGACGGTCGGTGGTCGGTATTATTATTATTATTATTATTATTTGGTGTTATTGTATAGTCCAAACTATGGGCCATGGTGAGACCGTCGAAACAACCTACTAGCTACTATCTCAAATTCTCCGGGCTTACGATTATTTTGTTTATACATACGCTCTACACAAATAATACGCAAACGTGAACAATGCTTTGCATATGTTCTCCATATATATGAATCCCTGGAATGGATCATTTCCAGACAAATTACCATTCCATCCACCAACTTCAAAACAAGCCTAACATTGCAGTACTATTGTTTACAAATTCTGTAACTAAGACTGCAAACATCTAACAATATATTTTAGAATATTATTGATGGCTCAGTCTTACAGACGTGTACGTGACAGTAAGTCATTAGCATCTAACTATCAAATTTCAAACACGACAATATATAGATAGACAATAAAATCAACCTGTAAGTCTAAATTGCACACTAAATTTTATATTCGCAAAACTAGTTCATGAATTATTTTTTTCTTTTGCCCTTTTTGGTATACGAAATGACTCAACCCTAACTTTGATTGGGTACACATTTGTGAAAGCGAAAGAACAAACCAAAAACCTAACCGTTTAGTAGGGTTGAGCGGTAAACAGATCGAAATAAACAACTCCCCTGTTTCCGGGGGGGCCGGAGACAGTATCTCCGGGTCCCTAGAATCGCTCGCGTCATGCACGAAGGAATTGTTTTTTATTTTTATTTTTAATTTTTTTAAAAATTTTTAATCAAATTCATCGGTTATCAAACCGTAAAATCAAACCTTAATCGCACCATTCTAATATTTATGTTCACGACCTAACTAACTAGCACTAATAATTTATTATGTTCGAACCAGAAATTCGGTTATTAGTATTAATATGCTTATTATATATATATATATATATATATATATATATATATATATATATATATAGTAAAGTTAGAATATTTTTAGAAATGCCGTGGGTTGGTCTTACAAGTTTAACCTTGGATCTACTCATTGATTTAATAGCTTTTGGATCAAACAACATTGCTCTTCTGCGCTCTTGGCGGTAAATACAAATCTCGTATCAATCCAAAGGGTAAAAATCCCAACGCCCCAACCCATTGGTCTTTTTAGAAATGATAACTATACTTATATATATATATATATATATATGCCTAGCACTCTTTCACATTATTATTCGATATAAAATTATTGATTGTTATATACTTCTCAAAACTCTAGCTAACTAGATTGGATAGAGCTGAGTAATGTAATAATGTACATTATTTATTTATACTTAAAGTGGCATTGTTGGGACCTACTGTGAGATTGTGTGGGGACCATCTTTAGAGTAGCAAAGGCTAAATTTGTCCCGTGATTTATTAATTAACAAAGCAAGCAAATATGTGTAGAATTACTACGCTATCCGAAAGCATATATGATTTACTGTTTCCGACTTTTTAATTTTTAGATAAAAAATTATATAATTATAATAATTACGACCTTCACTGAAATTGAATGATCCTCACAAGATAATAATATTATTCTAAGAATTAGAAATGATCAAATAAGTTGATTTAAGGGCTAAAAAATCAAAAGTGTCTGCTCCCCTGTACTTTTGATAGTATAATAGTTTTTACGTACAGAAATAAATATTAATATTAGAGCATATATAATTATTACATTACATTATTGACTAGTAAATTACGCACGTGTGACGTGGATGGCTTTGTAGTGACACGTGAGTCCCCCACCACTTACTCGTGCAATTTTCACTTTCTCCTCCTCGTTGGAAGTTTAAGCCGAAAGCCATCTTTGTCGCCCCACGCCTATCCAGCATTTTCCTGCTCTCTCTCTCTTTTTTTTTTTTCTTTTTTTTGCCCAACATCTTTGAAAGTTGGAACAAAAGGGATGCATGTTACGTGGTGGATTATCGACAATTTTGCATTAATGAAAGTTAGAACAAAAGGTATGCGTGAATTAAGTAGATAAAGATATACACCGTAAAATGGCAGATATGAGAATTGAATTCAAAACCTCTTGAAATTGAAAGGAAAAAAAAAAAAAATTACGACGAGCATAGTTACCGTGTAATTACGGCGTATATCTGCCATATATACCGTGTAATTACAACGAGCATATATGAATTCAATTCTCATATCTGTCATTTATGGCGTATATCTTTATCTACTTAATTCATCACGACCTCTCTCGGATAAAAACCCGCTTACGATTACGACAAAGACTTATTTGAGATTTGAAGTCATGTTACATGTGCATTTTAAACGACCTGATCAGAAACACAAGTGAAAGCGGTGAAGATATATATATATATATATATATATATATATACCTGAGCACATTTTAATTGCTCCCCGATAGCGAGAGATTTCACTAACCATCAAAGAATGATCTTTTGTTCTTTTCTGCGACATTCGTTTTTCTTAATCTTGTTTGATCTTAAGAACTACGTACGTACTAAAGATTATTGGGCCAAAAAAATTTGACAAAAAGCATATGAAGTTATATTTTTGGTGAAACCGCAAGAAAATCATATCATGCCCGGGCCGCTATAGTTTACGCGTTGTGATGTTCTCATGCAAACAAATTAAATATTTTCTATCACATAACACATTCCTCTTATTTGGCTAATATTTTTTTTTTCTTTTTTTCATATTTCTCCCTTTTACTATGACAAAGGGAACTTATATAATATTGCCATCACTTTATTATTATTATTATTTTCTCTTTATGTACTTTTAGCGTCTAGGCCCATTACGGCTTAGCAAATGCTATTAAATAAAATGGAGTTGAGAAAAAAATATATAACAATATATTTTTGCGTTCTTCGGTGGAACATATATTGTAACTGGTTCATTGCGATATGCGAAACGTAATATTACGTACAGGAACAAACATGATATTTTTCCAACGTACTTTTTTATCGCGTGTAACGTAATCTCCCCGCAATCGCAAACAAAGCTAAGTCGTGAGACTCACAAGGTGTGAAATTTTGAGCGACTGAATCTTATTTCGTCTTCTTCTAAAATTTCTTCGGCTAAGTTTCAAATTTGAAAAAGATGATAGGTTAATACCTTGCATGTGTTTATATTGATCATTGGTCAACCCATCTTGTTAACCTTTCGTGCCTTGATCGAGCCGGGTTTTTTTGGGCCGTGTCTCAGCCCAAATTAGAACTTTCAATTAGCGGCCCATCATTAGAAATTTAAAACCGCACTTCCATCCGACTATATAGACGGTATGTAAACGCTAAGCGAGTTGAGCGTGAAAACAATAGCTGAATCATCAATTCTAGTTATGGATCGAAATTTAATGGTACCATCTGTGACAGAAAAAAAAAAAAAAAAAAACAATGCTTGTACCTTAGATGACCCTACTATATAGTTCTAATTGTGATTGATTTTATCTTTCTAATTTCCAAAATAAAACCTAATATGTAAGTTAATTAATGCCGACTCATCAACAAATATTTATTGATACATCTACTCATTCGATGCAATCACAAAGAGTATAGTTAAGAAACACTACGATGATCCAATAGTTCGTTGTGTATATATATATGCTCATGCACCATTAATCAAAAGGCATTTCTTGGAGACTTTCTCTCCGGCACGCCACTGCTGCGTCGGATCTTACGTACTTGAAAGAACTAAAACTAACAAAGTAAGAACAAAAAATAAAACCAAGTTGAGCAAAAGCTTTGTACTTAATTTAAGGTTCCGTCTCGCCTTGAAAATGTGACCTAAAATTCTAACATCATGCTCCAGTTTAAGATTGGTTAACAAGTTCACTTTGCAACTTTATAACAATTAATTCCATAAGCTATTAAAAGAACCCATCTTTTACTCTTGAACTAAAAGACATAAGAGTAAACAAAAAAAAAATTAAAATGGCTCGGCCCACATCTTGATGATTTATTAAATCTATGAGCTCCGTAATTGGAGTGTAAATTAACTATGGGTTTCTTTGCTATATATATGATTAATTTTTCTTTCATTGAAAAGTATGAAAATATGCTAGCTCATTCACTTTATAGGTGGCTTGTTATATATGGGCGACTTAGAATGATCCAATGAACCCAAGAATACACACACACAATAATAAGATTTATTCGGATTGATTTAATTTAATCCAACACAAATTCCACACTAGGTTTTGTGAGATTTTATGATGGCCTCGAGATTTTGCAAGTGGAGGAGTGTTAAAAAAAGGATAGCTATTTATATAGTTGAAAAAATATTGGAAATGGTGGCGTGCACGGTGTTTTAAATTGTTGAGTTTGGCCTAGTTTGGAGACATGCAAGAAATAATAAAACAAAAGGGATCGAGGGACAAAAAGTAAATAAATAAGTGTATCTTAGTCCCTTTAGTGCACCCAAGGAACAATTGTTGGCATGCAGATGAGGCCATCCATTCAATTACAATATATATATATATATATATATATATATATATATATATATATATATATATATATATATATATATATATATATATATATATATATAGTAAGGCTACTATACTCATATATATATGAGTATAAAACCTTTGTATGTATAAGTTGTTTTCGATGATGGACTTCCGAATCGACGATCCACTCCGTTAAATATGATCTAGAGTATTTGAAATTTTTAAAAAAATAAATTTTGTAATTTTTCGAAATCATAATAAAGTCCATTAAGTTAAGGGCAAAAAAAACAACAGCAATACTATTAAAAAGTACAGTTTCAATATTGCCCATAAGTAATTCTTTGTACTCATAAGTTGTTTTCCTACTTGCTCTTAAGTTAAAGGCAAAGAAGATATTTTGATTTTTGCTACTTATATTTAATTCAAATTAACTTGACGGATGATAAGCTGTATGAATAGTCTGGAATAACGGAGGAACATACGAGAGGTACAATGAAAAGAAAAAAAAGAAAAAGAATAAATGAGATATTTTCAAAGTTTTGAGAAATATATAGATGGTAATCCCTTGTTTTTAATTAATACAGTATCAGAATAAAAGATTTCATTGGTCGATGAGTTGACTAAACTGACCAAGTTGGTTTATTCTTTACATAGTTAATCAAGTGCTCAAGTATGCTATGAGCTTTAGCTTTGAAATTTCAAACCCACAAAAAAACATATTTACTCTGCACGAAATTGGTGAAGGTGAAGTTATTGATTCATTCATTAATTATGGTGCAATGACCAATCATGCATAGGTGGAAAAATTCTAGAACGCAACAGATATATCGATGACGTGACGTAACAAATCAATCAAATGTCTTTTTTTAAGGGTATATGTTCCACCATGATTGTAAAAAAAAGAAATATAATTGACTTATTATTAATGACGTGGTGCAAGTGTGACAGTGTAGAATTTCTCGCATAGATGGCTCCTTGAATAGAGAATTGAAGAGATGTACTACTGCGTTAATGGACACGGGGCCATATATATCATCTTTATTCTCTCTATCCATCATATATATTTTTTTAACCTTATTAATTATATAAGACCCCAAAAAAAAAAAAAAAAAAAAAAGGTTATCTCTCACGATAATGATTAGCAGCCAAAAAACAGCTTCTTAATTTAGGCGCTTGTTTTAAGTGCATGCTTTTAAAACGCTTCGCACGAGTGGGTAGGTTCAAAGTGCTAAGAAGAAAAGTTGTGTAGTGAGGGGGATTAACAAAATTGAGATGCCTCGCGCACCCAAAGAGCTAGGGCCCCAGTTGATCGAGAGCCCTGATCAGTGATGTGCTCTAACGTACTCTCCACTCGCCACTAGCTACTAGTCGAATGGTGGATGATGCTTAATTATATATTCTGGCCCAGCCAAGGGAGAAAATCATGAGCTACTACGTACTCAAGCGTATCTTCATCATCATCAGTTCTTCGTTTATGATCTACTCTTTCATTATAACCATCTAGTACTTTGTCGCGCGTTTTCTATCGCTTAAGATCGATTTTGATGGACAAATTTTGACGGAAACATTTGATTGTTTGAATATTATACATACATGGGTGGATCAGCATAATCTAGTAGTGAAATCTCTTTTAGGATCTCAATCAATCATCATTCTCTTAATTGGTTGTGGGGTTCATCACAGGGTACGTAGCTAGATTTGCTTTTTATCTTCTCGATCTTTCTTTCTTTCTTTTCTCTTTCTTTTTCTTTTCCCTAGTTAGGGACGTTGCCGAGGATATATATATAGGCATATATTTATGTAGAAAGGCATAATTACTTAATATATATATATATATATATATATATATATATATATATGTAGTATCCAGCACTAAGAAGAGATCGAGAAGCGTATCCATGCTACCAATATTGAATTTTGGATAAATTTGATGTCTCGCACATCAAATGATTGGCGATTCTCATGATGTAAATATAATGAATATATTCCACGTAACACCAAATATATGACAATTAATGTTACATTTTTGCAGCTCATAAATGATTAAAGAATTAGCAGTGGCATGGCAGGTCTTTGCAATTGTCACATAGAGATTAAAATCAAATCTTACAATCAGCTTCGATACCACATTACTTAAAAAATTGATCTAAATGTAAGTGATTCTCATAAATGTACATATTCATAACTGGAGTCCGGCTATTATGCTATTAATAGCACGAAGCACTTAGTGCTACCAAGTTTTTCGCCGTTAGATCTATCATTTTGATTACTTTCACCCGTTAGATATACTATTCAATCAATCACCCACTCGACCCTAGAAAGCCCACGTCATTCTAACTGCACATCTCTTAATCCAATGGCAAAAAATTTGATAGCATCAATGACTTGGTGCTATTAATAGTATATATTAGCCTAGTTCTTCATAACTGTATATTAGACCAAATTTTTTTTTAAAAAAAATCTAAATTTATGTATGCTTATAACTTCTACCAGATTGAGTCTCTTTCATACTATCAACCCATTAAAGAATGATCGACGATCGATCCTTCACGAAAAAGCCATCTTCGATCGTATGTAATCTAGCGAAGGTGATGGAAGGAGGCTTTGTACTGTGACCTACACCTTATGTGCCCGCCATGCATGCTGTACGGCATGGGGTAGCACTTTAAACCTTGTCTGCTCGACTAATCAACAAAACAAAATCTGAGTGAATCTTCTGATATGTGCATATAATTAAGTACACCTTAAAAATTAAACAAAGAATAGAGTTAACCTTGAATTAGTAATCCACGGGTTAATAATTAACTAAATCTACAGCTTGGTCCAAAGAACCATCATATTGAGGCAAAACCAATCAATCATCAACTGATCATGATCGTGATGAATTTACATATCAAAGTGGGCGGGCTACTATATATACACGCATGGAGTACTACTCGTTGGTCCCTCCACTGATGAAACGAGGTACAATTAATTTGCGCAATATGTACCTTAAAATGTACGGGAAATTAAAGAGGAGGAGAAAGAGAAAGGGGCGAGAGAGATCGAGAGAGCCTTTCGCTCTCAAGCGATCGAGCTGGCGCAAATTAAGCAGGGGCGAGACATATTGGCGAACCCTATGCCTCCAACATACTCTCTATCGTGTCCAGGTTAATTATGACACTGCACAAAGTGTGTTTCTTATTAATTAGTATCTTTCCTTGCTTAATTCCATGGCCAGTTATTGCATGTCCACGAGTTTGCTTAGAGGAATGCTTTAGGTTCCCACGTAAAAAGATGCTTGTAATATTTTGACTACTACTTCTCCCAGTTGATATACACAATTTTATGTGATTTTTTTGACACTATATATGTATACATATATATATATAGAGAGAGAGAGAGAACTAGGCTGGAATATTATTAATAGCACCAAGAATTTGGTGCTTTCGAGTTTTCCTCCGTTAGATTTAACCTTTTGATTATTTTTATCCGTTAGATTATACTATTCAACCAACCACTCACTCAACCTTAGAGGTTGGTCCACATCATCCTAACCTAACATATATATATATTTTATATATATAGTAGCAGTGGACATGGCAGGTCTTTGCAATTGTCACATATATTTGCTACCAGTATTGAATTTTGATAAATTTGATGTCTCGCATACTCAAATGATTGGCGATTCTCATGATATAAAAAACATCTATACATGTAAGAATATAATAATCGAACTATATATAAATATATAGAGAGAGAGAGAGAGACTGTTATATTCAAAAGCAAATAAGAACAGCGAGTGTTCAACAATTGAAGTTCTACTATGTTAATTGATGCGTGTGCTGAAGATATTTATGGGTGTATGTGTTACAGGTCTCTCAGAATATCACTTTTATAAATTGTAGATGTACTTAAAAATGTTCGGACTTATAATTTAGCATGCTGTATAAATACGTCAGTATGAATGAAAGCAACTCTTTACGAAGGACTCAAAGCATTTACCATTCAATCATTCGTCACAACTAACTGTTCCTAGCGCAAGTGGCAAAAAAGCTTGACCTAAGTTCGAATTCTAGTTGATTTACATTTTCAGTTAAGTTTATTTCTAAAGTGAAATAAACGAAACGAGTAACATGCAACCTTTTTTTCAAAAAAAAAAAAAGAAAAAATCGATCATTCATCACAACTGTGCTTGGCTTTGGGGGCGCATCACAACTTTTAGCTTTTATTAAGTTATCCCAGTATTCGAGGATACTCGAATAACAAACAAACTTACTTAAATTTTATCTTTGGCTTAAAATTGAAGAAAGCTTGATTGTAACAATAATCGAAGCAATAAATTAAAAGACAATTTAAAAACTATAAAAACAATAAGAGTTAGGGTTTGGGTTGAAACAATTAAGAGTTCCTAAATACCTAAACCTAATGTAATCAAACTCGACCAATTGGAAACTCTTAACCCTGTTTCTCTTAATTAGATCATGAGTTTTATATGAAAATAGGCTCCTTTTTATTTTCACAGCTGAAGGAACCTCTAGTTTTCTCTAACTTAATTTGACCTAGTAAATTAACCCTAGTTTTCTCTAAAATAGTTACTCTAATATTAGAGCTCTAAAATAGTAATAACAATCAAAGCACTTTAGACCTCAACGAGGTACACAATTTGTAGTAAAACTTTTTTTTTTTTTGTCAGAAAAGGCATCAGGTCAAAAAAGCATCTTTTAATTGGTCAAAAAAAAAGGTATTTTGCCATAGCTTTGGATTATTGAAATAGTAGATTCTAAACTTTTGAGGATTTTCTAAAACTTTAAATCATTTAAGCAGCTGTTGTTGAAAAAATATTCTCAAACAAGGCTAGCTTAAAAGGGTTATATGTATATAGAGTTGAGCTAGAATACTTTTAGAAGCATCATCCATTTGGCGCTTCTAAGTTTCTAACTTTTTGATCCACTCCTTGCATAATTACTAATATTTTTTGGATCAAACATTATTCTACTCACCGCTACGTACCATCATCATCTCAACGTCACATCTCTTCAAGGACTAAAAACTCTAAAACGCACCTCCCATTTAATATTTTTAGAAGTATTCTCGCTCCACTCTATATATATATATATATATATATATATATATATATATATATATATATATATATATATATATATATATATATATATGTGTGCGTGGAGTTATAGTACTCTTGTCATTTCATTCCAAAGAAAAAAAAAAAGGTGATATAATTTCTTTGTTGTACTCTGTAGTAATTACTGTGTCTGGATTTGAGATACATCACCGCGAGTGGAGTATATTAAATTGTCGGGATCACATCTCATGGAGTATATTAAATTGTCGGTATCACATCTCATCTAAAACAGTAGTTAATTAAAAGAGTTTTAAGCTTTTTTTTCTCGTTCAGTGTTATTGTTCTCTTTCGCAATAAGACAAATTTTATATAACTCATGATCGATCAACGTATATATATCAATAGAGTACGTGCGCTTGACGATAAAGAAATATATATATATATATATATACCAATTATCAACTGAGGCTTAATTTACTTAATCATCTTTTCGGAACACTTGTGTGGCTTATCCACTCTTCTCTGTCGCTAACTACACTTAGCTTTGTGCGATAAAACAACCATAATTAATGATAAATAATAAAATACTCATCTCCACTTAAGCACTTTCAAAGTCCACCAATCCCCCCCCGAGAAAAGCTAATTGGATCCAGTACCTTAGTTAGCTTTATCATAATCGACGAATACACGTGCTAATGCAAAAGCTAATTAGAGTGGGGTTGAAGAATAAATTCATCTATAGTGGTCTACAAAGTGTTAAACTTTTATACATAATAAACAAACTAATGGAGATAGGGTTCCTGTCAAAGCTTTTAATGCCTCGATTATGTTATTAAAATCGACACTAATCTCGGTTTCTGGCGCCTTAATGTAAGCCTCTAATTATATTAATTAATCTTTTTTATAAACTTATTTTCCATCATGGTTGCACAACAAAGGTTCCGCGTGAACATTGCGAACGAATTTTCTTTTCGCGGTCGATGCCTTCTTCGAAAGCGACGGCCGCGCAAAACTTTACAGCTCCTAAGCTGAATGCTCAAGCTTTTCGCGAGGAGCAAAAATTAAATTCGCGCGCACCCATGGTTTTCGTACTCTAGAGAGGTCTTATTAATTTGTGGTGTGGTTCAAAAGGTCCCTTGGATTAATGTTTTATTACCTTGCTTTACAACTGTAAATTAATGTGTTGCAGTAATGTCACTGGAGAAGCACTTTGCTACTGCTCCTTTTGCTATCTATCTATCTATATCGATCTTTGCTTTATAACTAAAACTATATATATATATGTGCTATAAAAAGGTGCATTATTGCACTAGTTCTTAACCTTTTAGGTGGTATATAAATTAACTTTTTGAGTCCACAACCTTTCGGTTCTTACAAACTAATATATATTTCTTTATTTTAATTTGCAAAAGTGTTAAAAATTTATATCCTTTTGATCTAGTTGTTTAATTCAGTAAATTTGATAATGTGGTATATATGTGGTCAGTCACCCTTATATATGAGAAGTTCAACTTATTAGTCAAGGAAATTAATGATCAATGGAAATTAAGGACAAAATTACGTACATACAATGAAACATAGAGATCGAGATCGAAATGTTTGGATACCAAAGTGAAACTACACCAAAAGTTTAGTGCTAGAACAGATTAATTAATTTATGCTTTAGAAAAAGGATTACACAATTGATAAAAGGCGGAAGAATCCATGCATTTTGATATAAGGAGTATATATAAGATTTGTCCACTCTATTTTGAGCTATATATATAAGTAACGCAAGCTAGCTCTCCTCTCCGCGAGACAGTCTCGATCATTCGATCTTCTCGAGCTCATTTCGGACAAAAAGAAAAAGAAAACATGGAAAATTGGAGTTTTACAACCAATTTCCCCGAAGAAGCTACGACCTAAGAGGTGTCAAGTAAACCGGCACCCCGTACTTCGGTTTGAGGGTGAGGACGTTAATCGGGGCGTGCCGATAGTTCTTCGATATGGCGAAGCTAAAGTTAGAGAGAAGCATTGCGAGAATGATCTTGGCTTCCATCATGGCGTAGGCTTGGCCCACGCAGTTACGCGGGCCAGAAGCAAAGGGCAAGAAGTTGCGAGTAAGGGCAAACGAACGCCCCGCGAACCTCTCGGGGTTGAATTCGTGCACGTCCTTCCCCCAAATCTCCTCGTCGTGGTGTATCGCGAGCACCGGAATCCAAACAGATACGCCCTTGGGAATGCGAAGGTCTCCGAGCTTTATGTCTTCGAATGCCATTCGAGGTAGAAGCGTCGCGGGCGGGTACAACCGCAATGACTCATTGATTATCATATGCAGCTGCAAAAAAGAAAAGAAAATGGAGACATTAGTTTAGTTGATCCTGTACAAGAAGTACAATTATATATAATTCTACAAAATTAACTTTTGATACACACAATGTCAATATTTTGATCATTAATTTGTACCATATGATAAATATATTAAGTTGCACGAGGGTCCATTAATTTTACTAATGGTTCCTTTTGGCCAACTCTCTTTGGAGAATTGGTGTGTTCAAAGTCATCAGTCACTTAATTTGGTTCCCCTAATATGCTCTCTCTCTCTCTCTCTCTCTCTCTCTCTCTCTCTCTCTCTATATATATATATATATATATATATATATATATATAATTTTTTATTATTATTAAAAATTTCCATAGTGGTGTAGTCCAATTTCATTATCACTCAGTGATTAGACCCTAATATTTAACCACTTTGAGATTGCTTCCGATTGACTATTGGAGTTGCTCATTAAAAATAACATTACACTTAAGCAAGTGTAACACTTACGTGGCACGTACGTAATTAGTAAGAAGAGCCAATATATATAAGATTAAGAAGAAAAAAAGTTTGTGCAAGTTTTGTTTAATTACATCATTTGCAATGAGTTCCTTTTGTTAAAAGGCGTTGCTTAATGAGTTATATATGTGATTGCAAGATGCTTAACTTTAACAACATTAGATCGAGTTTGATTTATAAGTTGATACATAGAGCGGAATTAATCTATACCAAATTGGGGGCAACTAAAATTCTTACCTTTATTCAAGCGGTGTTCTCCGTTTGTTTATTACTAATCCAAAGCCTTTTCCTTTGCATCTATAAGTTTAGAGTAACTAAAATGTACTGATAGTTTCTGTACGTATATGGGAGTTTCGACTTCATTTGTATATATCGATCTTTTTTACTTAAACATCTTAATTAGTGTCTCTGTACAAACCTTTGCATATATTATACTTTAATTTCTCATAATCATAAAAAATATGACGTACCTTTTAGGAAACCATCTTTTAGGCTTGTTTGAAGAGTATATATATATATATATACATATATATATATATTAAGTAACTTGCTTTACACATGAAAGATTAAAATACTTATTTTTCTAAAATATTAGGTCAATTTTGGATTTTGACAGTAAAGCGAATACTCGTAGAAGTTGAAATATATATATATATATATATATATATATATATATATATATATATATATATATATATATATATATATATATATATATATATAATTAATGAGAATATTTTTGGAAGTATTATCCCCATGATCTTTATTAAGTTTTTAGCCATTGGATCCTTGATTAATTATTAATAGCCCTTGAATTAAACACTATTCTACCTATCACCACCTACCACCACCATCCCAATAGTCTATTGATAATATTCTACTCAACTCTCTCTCTCTCTCTCTCTCTCTCTCTCTCTCTCTATATATATATATATATATATATATATATATATATATAAAATTAAAATTTTAATAATAAAATATTTTTTTGCTATCAAGTTTTTAACCTTTGGATGAAAAATTGTAGGATCAAGATGATATTAGTCAGTTAGAGTTGAATGGTCCCCTAGAGTTGAGTAGTTTCCAATGGGTTATAGTATTTAATCCAATGGTTAAAAATAATAAAAATAGTTGATCCAAATTCTAAAAAGCGGTAACAATAATAAAATTTTACTACTAATAATAGATCAACTATATATATATATATATATATATATAGTCCGTATGGTGCTTGTAAAAGTACCAAGCATTTGGTGTTTGTGAATTTTTTACAGATTTACGATTTTGATCATTTTCATCCGTTAGATTATACTATTTAACCAACCATCCACTTAACCCAAGGGGTCCACATCATCCTAACCGTACATCTATTAATCCAAGGGCTAAAAACTTACGAGAACCAATGACTTGATATTTTTAAAAGCATAGGAGCTCAATTTTATATATATATATATATATATATATATATATATATATATATATATATATATATATATATCTATTAATAGCACCGAGTTATTGGTGCTACCAAGTTTTTGGCCGTTGGATTGAGAGATGCGTGGTTAGGATGATGTGGGCCAGTGAGTTAAGTGGGTGGTTGGTTGAATAGTATGATCCAACAGGTGAAAATCATCAAAATGGTGGATCTAATGGTGGAAAATTTGGTAGAACCGAATACTTCGTTCTATTGACAGCATAGCAGGGACTATATATATATATATATATATATATATATATAGAGTTCTATTATCTATTATGAGTACGATCGCCCTCGTACTCATAAGTTGTTTTCGATGATAGAGCTTAGAATCGACGATCCACACCGTTAAACGTTATCTAGAGCATTTAAAACTTCTAGAAATAAAATTTTATAATTTTTCGATATCATTTACCCTACGATCAAAAGCTCACAAAATTGACAATTTTTAATGGCGGTATGGAATACTTTCTAGTTCAACGGTGTAAAAGAATCGAAATTTGTTGAATTTTTGATAGAAAATTCTATTCACTACATAGATAAAGATCAATAACTCGATCTCGAATTGAAGGATCCGATCATCCCTTTTTAGGATGTCGTTCGATTTTAATAGTTTATTTTATACGCTTGATGGACCTTATAATGATTTCGAAAAATTACGAAATTTATTTTCTAGAAGTTTCAAATACTCTAGATCATGTTTAACGGTGTGGATCACCGATTCGAAAATCCCAACATCGAAACAACTTATGAGTCGTAATAGTATAGATAAGAATATACTATATATATATATATATATATATATATATATATATATATATATATATATATATATATATATATATATATATAGATATATATATAAAGTGTTTAAGTGAGAAGTGTATAAAAAATACTCTGTACACAGAGAATTCAAGTTAAAAAGAAAAGAAGAAAGAGTGTTTTTTAAAAGCGTTTTATAAAATTAATTAGATTATTATTACTATATATATATATATATATATATATCCCGTTTATTAGTATTAATAATTAGATTAAAATTTAAATTAAATTACCAGAGTGAGCTTGGGGAGGTGGTCGGCGGAGGGGGGATCGCCGCCGCAGACCAGCGCCACCTCCGCGCGGGCCCTCTCCTGCCAGGCCGGATTCGTGGCGAGCAGCATCACCGTCCACGTCAGCAGCAGCGCCGACGTCTCGTGCCCCGCGAAAAAGAAGGTCTTACACTCATCCATCACCAGCTGCAGACTGCAACCCAACCCCTCCTGCTGATGGTCCTTATTTTGGTCCTCCTTCTGCTTCCCCTTCTGCTTCTGTGCCTCCGCCAGAAGCATCCCCAGAAGCCCTTTTCCGTACGATGACGTCCTCCCTACCTCTGCCCACTCTTTTCTGTTTTCTATTATTCCCATCAACAATCCCTCTACTTCGCTTTTCAGCTTCCCAATCTCTCTCCTGTACTTGCTCGGAACGAACCTGCCGTGGCGTATATAAAATTACGAATAAGATTTTTTTTTTTATTTTTTTTTTTTAAAAAAAAAAATCGATAACAAATAATGGATATTTAATTAAATTAAACTAAACTATAAGATAATCCCGAGCCAGTTGTGGGAATCCAAACTGTGTCCGAAACTGACCGACAGCGTTGGGCACGCCAGAGATGTGGAGAATAAATTACAAAGGAAATAAATTGAAAGGGATACAAGCGAAGTGGAATATGTGGCTCACCGGCTGCCGGGTATCCACAGATAGCGGCTCGACTGCGCGGTGAGGCGTTGCAGCCGCTCGAGGAGGTGGAAGATCTGCCTCCCGGTCTCGTAGCTGCTGTCGAACTCCGTCCGCGCTATGATGTCCCCCGTCAGCCGGGTCAGGTAGCCCCCGATCTCCACCTCGCTGTCGCCCCGCGACTCGATCGCCTCGCGCAGCGACTTGATCGTCTGCTTAGTGCACTCCACCATGTACCCAACGTGGCCCTGGGGTGTCGTATAAAATATAAATATATTTATATATATATCAATTGACGTCATTCGATCCGGCGGTACCTAGCTAGCTATATCATTCGTCTTAATTTTCTTTCTTTAATTGTTGTAATGCATGCGCTGTATGTATATGTATGTATGTATGTATGTACTTTGAGCTTATCGGCCATGAAGGCCGGGGCGACGACGTGACGCTGGTGGAACCAGTTGGCGCCGTTGGCCATCAGCAGGCCCTGGCCGATGAAGTGCTTCGAGCCCTGCCGCTGCAGCCACGACTTCCCCGTGAGCTGCACGAATCTCGACGACAGCAGCTCCTTGATCATGTCGGTCTCCGTCAGGCACAGCCGCGGCTCGCTCCCGTACCAGTATATAAACCTCTTACCGTAGATTTTGGACCAGAGGGCGTAATGGGGCATGAGGCGGCCGACAATGTCGTGGGTGATGGTGTCCAAGTCCTCGGCGGTGGCCTTGGCGACCAGAGCGGCGACGTCCTTTAGATTGCCCACCAGAAACCGCGGCTTCGGGCCGTAAACCCCTTGCTCCGCCATGGATCTCCGAATACGCGCGGGTGTTACATAGTAGCAAGTGACTGTCACCCATGTAGCCTTCAATAAGAACAACAAGAAGAGGACCAGAAGGGCTAAGGTAGAGCATACTTGTACTACTACAGTACTCTCCATGGCTCCTGCAGGAGAGGGGATCGATGAGGAGAAATGGGGAGGAATTGTAGTGTACAATAATGGAGCACTAAATGGATCGATGATACTATATATAATGCAAATCCCCCCTAGAGAGGAGATCTTTTTCGCTATTGTATAACCTAGCTAGTAGGTGTGGGGGGAGGAATAAAACTAAGGTACACGAGGTAAAAAAGGATAACATTAAAGTACTAATGGAATCTCTTAGATATGGTTTGTAACAGCTAAATTAATTATGAACGTCAAATTAATTACGCATGTCCAAAAATTACTTGAATCAAAATTTTAAATTTTTTAACTTGAATTTTCATTTAAATTATTACATATGATTTTCCACCCTAGATAGATGGTTTAGGGGAGGTGGTGTGTGGTGCGCAGTAGTGCATGTAATAATAATAATTTCTCCACAAAAAGGCTCTTTGACATGGCTTGACCCCAAAATTATATTATGTAAAGTGTTTGCTTCACCCTTTTATTTTTATATATTTGTTGAAGCTTTAATATGGCAATATATGCTCCAATATTACAGAATAATAAACTATAAACCAGTGTTTATTAATCATAGAATGGATATAATAACTTCAGATTTGGTCAAAGCAGTAGCTGTGCCCAATAACTAATTAAATAAAATATTTTTATTATTCACATACAGATTCTACACTCACCACCCTACAAGATAATTAAAATTTAAAGATGTCTTTTTTTTTCAGTAATTAATGGTGCTTAAAATCTTTTCAAATTAGCCTATCACCATATATAATAAAAAACGTCCGTTAGTAAAAAGCCGTCATATATGTACCAACACCTATTCCATGCTTTTTCTTTTCTTTTTCTGTTCTTTTTTTTTGAGAGAAAGAGAGATAGATAAATATACTACTCGCTTCGTTTATTTTATTTAAAAATAAGTTTAGCTGAAAATATAAATTAATTATTCATGTATCAACTACTAAATTTTTTATTATTTACGCTAAAGACAGTCGGTGATACGGTAAATAAAGTTGAAGACATCTTGTGATGATTTATTTGTTATATATAATGGGAACAAAGGAACGTTTTTCCAAACATCGCCAAAAAATATTCTTATAACGGAATTTTCTTCTAGTGATACAGCATAAGATGATATAAAAGCTAATTAAGAATTGTTGAAAACTCTTCATTTTAAGTAATACACGTTTGCTACTTTTACAACCATTTTTGATATCCTTCTAAACAAAGTTATTCTATTCTTTTCTCTTCTCCAGCATAAACCTAACCATATTGGGTAAGCAAATTAATAGTTGGGAAAAGGAAAAGGAGAGTGTGACACATAAACCTAACCATTATTGGTAAACAAAATTTATAGTTGGGAAAAAGAAAAGAGTGCGTGACGCAGAACTAAAGTGGTGTTTGGTTCGTCATAAAACTATCTTGAAAAAAAATTCGGTTGAAAAATAAAACTCTAGTGTTCGTTTGCTCGAAATTTTTTCATTTTCCGCTCGATTCGAAAAAAAAACGAAAATTAGACAAGTCATGCAGCGGAAGAAATTCACGTAGTCCACGAGGTCCGCTCCACCTCATGGACCGCGTGAGGATGGACCTCTCTCTCCGACTCTCCCTATATATATATATATATATATATAGAGTCTTTACGCTATCAATAAGACGAAGACTCACAAAGTTTTCTACCGTTAGATCCACCGCTTTGATGACTTTCATCCGTTAGATCATACTATTTAACCAACCACCCACTTAACCCTAGGGGGCCCACATCATCCTAACCATACATCTCTCAATCCAATGGCTAAAAACTTGATAGCAATGAGTTGGTCTATTGATTGATAGATAGTTTTATATATATATATATATATATATATATATATATATAGGCGCTACTATCCTATTAATAGGATAGGAGCACTTGTCTATCAAGTTTTTAACCTTTGGATGAGAAATTATAGGGGTAGGATGATATTAATCGGTTAGAGTTGAATGGTCCCCTAGGGTTGAGTGGTTCTCACTAGGTTATAGTATTTAATCTAATGGTTAGAAATGATAAAAAGAGTTGATCCAAAGGCTAAAAAACTGATAGGACAAGTACTCCTATCCTATTAAAAGGATAGTACTATATATATATATATATATATATATATATATATATATATATATATATATATATATATATATATATATATATATATATATATATATATATATATATAATATTTTATTTATAAATATTATTTATTAAATATATAGTAATTTATTTATAATATTAAATATATACTATTATATATTATATTTTATAGTAACTTATTATATAATATATTTTAAATTATATAATATTTTATTTATAAATATAAAATATAATCTTAATATATATGTAATATGATAATTATTATATATTAATAATATATAATATATAAAATAAATAAATAATATATATATATATATATAATAATTTTTTATTTATAATTTTTTTTGTCTTTTTTTTACTTTTACGTTCAACCAAACAATCTTCACTGAAAATTATTTTTCTTTTCCTACGAACCAAATACTAACGACGTAAAACTTTTTATCCACCGAAATTATTTTTCCACCGAAATTTTTTTTTTTATAATTTTATGTGGAACCAAACACGCCCTAAACTGGCATTGAGAGAGGAAAGAAGCATAATGATGGAAAAAGAAATAAAAAATCTCTTTCGAGGGAGAGAGAAAGAAAAAACTTAATAAATTCTAAAATCTCTTTACACAATAAGCTAGTTTAGGATCCTATTTACAATAAAATAAAAATTCAAATCTTACTCTACATCAAATCTCAAGATTTTAGCGATTTTTTTTAATACAAATATCTCTAATATTAATTTAGAACTTTCAAAATCATATCCCTGATTTTTAGGGATTTATTCGCCCTAGAGAAATCCTAAAAAGGTCTAAAAAAACCGCTAAAATAAAATTTCCAAATAAAAAAGAAATAAAATTTGTCCTAATTAATTACTTTTTGGACTGCGTTACACTGTCACAGTGGAACTTTATTTTGTCACACGAGGGAATTCAAAAAAGAAGTTCGACATAAGGAATAATATCAAAATGCACTTATTTTTTAAAATCTTCTCAATCACTTTTGCTTTTCTTTTTTTTCTTTTTATTTTTTCTTTGTTGGTAAAAACCTCTTAATGGGATTTGTAAAAATTATAATTAGATAAAAATTATTGATCAAATGTTGCTATTTCTATCAGAAATTGTGATGGTTTAATTTATTTTGGAGCTAGCCTAGTAATCTCGAAGATAAAAATACGACCCCGAATTTCCAAAAATGAATAAATGAGTAAATAAAGAAATAATTTGAATTCAAAAGGGAACAAGATGCGTGCATTCAATCCCTACTCTGAATCTAAATCTAATTGGTGCATGCATATCTCTATGTCATGCACCCTTTTTCCTTTTTATTTTTTTTTTTGCATAAAGAAATAATTTGAATTCACAAGGGACGAGATGCATTCAATCCCTTACTCTAACTCTAAATTTAGTTGGTGCATGCATTTCTCTGTGTCACCTTTTTTATTTTTATTTTTGGAAAAAAAATAGCTTTCTATTTGGGGGGTCAAATGCAATTAACGAGTAGGTGCAATTGTGTGATTCGGTGAATGGAGCCTCGGTCCATCGCCTCATCAAATTGGAAATAAGAAATAAATGTAAATCAATAATCTCACACTCACAGTGCCACTTTGGCCCAATTTATTTTTTCAATTTAAAAAGTTATCAATAATAAATTTATTGTAATTATTATTTTTTTTTCGAACACGCGTCAATTTTGTTTCTAATCAAAATGTTAGTGCATGACTATCAAAATACAATCATCAGAAATTTTGCCTAGTTCTTGGTTAGTACTCAAGTTTTAGCCAAAATATTTATCGTAAACTTAGAAAGTATATATAAAGAGAGAGAGAGAGAGAGAGAGAGAGAGAGAGAGAGAGAGAGAGAGAGAGCATGACTATTTTGCTATTAGAAGTATATCAACTCTTATATTTCTAACTTTCTAACCACCAATCAAATTTGATAGATGGTTAGGATGAGAAAGAAAAGAGCTATTGTATTTCTAATAGTACAGTAGCCATATATATATATAGTTGAGTAATTAGGATACTTTTAGAAGTACCACCCACTTGATACTTTTAAATTTCTAATCCTTAAATCCACTCCTTAATTACTAATATCCCTTAGATCAAATACTATTTCATTTACCACCACCTACTATCATCATCTCAACCCTACATTTCTCCATCCAAGGGCTAAAAACTCTATAAAGTACCACCCACTTAGTGCTTTTGGGAGTATTCTGTCTCCACACTCTCTCTCTCTCTCTCTCTCTCTCTCTCTCTCTCTCTCTCTCTCTCTCTCTCTCTCTCTCTCTATATATATATATATATATAGTAGCATACATGATCTCGGTGCTTTCGATTTTTTGACCCTTTGATCATCCCCTTCAATCATTTTTAATCTTTGGATTAATACTATTAACATGTGGGGATCACTCAATCCTAACTACTCAACTCGAGGAGACCGCAATCATCTCATTGTATAGTTTTTTATCCAATAGTTAAAAAGTTTGAAGCATCAGACTTGCTATATTTTCGATAGCATAGTAGCTCTATACTAAATATATATATATATATATATACTAGTCATGCAACGACTGAACGAATAATTGATGATAAAATTAAATATTTTAATTTATAAATAAAAGCTCATATAGCATTTTTTGAAAAAAAAATATCTGCTTCCATGGTAATTTTGAAAGTTTGCTCGCGTTGTTTCCTTCTGTGGCGGAGCCCGACACGTGGAGCCACGGGACAGGCTCCAAGTCTAGGCGTTACCTGTTAAGTAAGTTTAATGAAAGAGAGTTATTATTAAGAAAAATCCAAAAATATGTATATTTTTTAGAATAAGAAAATTCCAAAATAAGAAGAGACATTTTGCAGGAGATTGAACACATATGTCCATTTCCAGCTTATACTTTTATGTCCAATGTAATAAATTTAATGATGAGACTATTTTGCATATTAAATGTGCATGAATCTCTGATATGTTATAAAAAAAAGGGATATAAATTTATGCAAAATGGTTAAATTTGTATCACGTAAATGATAATATGGTTAAGGAAGTGACTTTTTTGGGCCGTTTTTGGGCCCAAATGGAACCCGAATCCGAACCCAACTCTTCTACTTATTGGCCGGTCTAAGTTATGGGGGCCCAGTCCAATTTAAAGCGGGGTATCATTAATTGTTTGACGTGGCAACTTTTCATTGGTTACTGATCCTGTACGCTGATCTGTATGTTAATACAGGATCACTCGGTTCGCATTCCATCCAACTTGGCGAGTGAAAGTGTGAAACATACACTTATTTTTTTTCTCTTTTTTTTTTTTAAATCCATTTTCTCTTCACCCCCTCGGAGAAAGAGAGAGAGAGAGAGAGAGAGAGGAAGAGAGAGCGCCATGAAGATCTTCGTGAAGACGCTGAAGGGTTCGAACTTCGAGATCGAAGTGAAGCCCAAAGACACGGTATTCACTCCCCTTGCGCTTCGATTTTGTTCGCTTTTCTGCAAGAGTTTTTTCTCGGTTTAGTTCGATTCTCTGATCATTTCTTTCGTTGATTCCGGATAGTTATTTGGTTTCGATTTTATTGGATCCAGTGTTGAGGAATTTAGGTTAAAATCTGCTTAATGGTGTGGTTTTTGGGGCCAGATTATTATGTGGAATTCAATGGGATAAATTTGAAGTTTTAGGGCTTTTTGGGTGCCAATCTTGAGGAATTTAGGGTAAAATCTGCTTGATAATGGAGTTCTTGGAGTCAGAATATCATGTAGAATTCAATGCGAGGAATACAAAGTCTCAGGACACAACGGATTAGCAATCTAGGGTTTGTAATTTAGTTTAGGTTGAAGGATATCTTTTCAACATTTTCAGAAATAAATCATTTATTTCCGCAAGGTGGATTATTTGCAGAAATTTTGATTTTCTAAGTTAGGGCGATAGAACGAGCACTGTAGTTTGAGAAATTTGAGTCCTTTTTATGGCTGGACTATCTTTCATTGCTTAACTTGGGGAATGAGAGCGAGCCTCTCCCTTCTTCTTGGCGTTTGAATTCTTGGTTTGGCCATTATCGTAGAAATTTGGTTCCCTTTTTTGAATGTTGATACAATGTCAATTTGCTAGCATTGTCCCTAAATCATATTTCCTTATGGATTGCTTTTCCAGGGAATGAGGTGTTCGTTTAGTTTGATTTAGGGCTTAGGGTTTAGAGTCCCTTTTTTGATAATTAATTGTCTTTGTAATGTTGCTAATTGTCAGTATTACTATGATGTAGGAGCGACATTAACTTAAACATAAATATTCTTCGTGCAGGTTGCCGATCTGAAAATGATTATTGAGACTAATCAAGGCCAGAATGTGTACCCAGCCGATCAGCAAATGCTCATACATCAAGGGAAAGTTTTAAAGGATGATACCACATTGGATGATAATAAAATTTCTGAAAATAGTTTTATCGTTATAATGTTGTCAAAGGTATACTTTTATTATTCACAATAGCAAATTTTTGGTATGTTCTATGTCTTCAGTACTAATTTGGTAATCAAGATTATTTAGTTCACCATGCCCCGCCAAGAAAGTTCATTCATGATGATGAAGAATCCATGCCACTTAGTGTTTACTGGATAATATACTATCTATTAAGCATGTCTACCTCTCAGTGACAAAGCTTGAACCTGATAGTATATTTGTTGCTTTACATAACTATTTGCATGGAAATATTGATATGAGAATTTACTGAACTGAAATATTATGTACGCTGGGAAAGATGGAAGCTCTACACAACCTATCAAAGTAGTCCAGATCTAGAGCTAGATATGAAGCCTATGTTTTATTCAGTGTTTCTATTGCTAGCATGCTGCGGAGTGGCTTATCTAAGTGAAGCTTTTTAAATCTGGCTAACTATTTTCCTAGCCATTCCAAAATGTTTTAAGATGGGTTTGGAGATTGCTCTGTATAACTTTATCAGAGACAGTCATGCTTTTGATAGGTGCTGTTAGCATATTTAATTAGATATGGATAACTATTTTGCAGAGTAAGGGCACATCAAGTGAAGCTTCATCCGTGTCCATTGCACCGTCAACTCAGGTAAAGAAGACAACTCAAAAGAATTATCATTTTGATTCTATTAATGTGAAATACAACTACATTGCAGAGCAAGGGCTTATCCACTGGGGCTGCACCAACTGTGCCTGCGAATGAGGTAAAATGTCAACCAAAGTGAACTGTAACCCTTTTTTAGGTGCCATAAATTTGAATGCATCATATTGACTGGAAAGCTATCATTCTGTTATATTTATTTGAGACATATCTTAGCACATCCTATCCGGGTCTGTTCTTTAGCAGAGACATGTTGGAACAAAAAGTCTCCTATCATTCTTCAATTTTCTTAATAGCAAACTGTTAATCAAGTTTCTCTTTGTGTGACTTAAGTTGATTGTTGATTGCCTCAATTGTGTGTTAACCATCTCCAAGTTCTTAAATTTTTTCTTTCACTAAGGAAATTAATTTATTAGTGTATCTCTGTACATGAACTACAACCTATATTTGGGTGATTAATATATGAATATGCTTTCTGTATAGTTAAGAACTTGAGTTTTGAAAATCTAGATTGTTAGACTGTTCTGGTTAAATTATTCTTTTGTCATGTTGCATTATAGTAATCTAATTAGCTCATAAATATCTTGAGATATGCGAGTTATCAAACTGAACGTTGATTGTTGATTGCCTCAATTGTGTGTTAACCATCTCCTAGTTCTTCAATTTTTTCTTTTAAATTTATCTCAAGGTTTGTCAAACTAACACTATTTAGTACACAGTTGATATATGTTTACTCATAGTTTGGTACAATATTTTTTTCATGGTACTTGTTTGAACTTGAGTTTTGAAAATCTAGATTGTTAGACTGTTCTGGTTAAATTATTCTTTTGTCATGTTGCATTATAGTAATCTAATTAGCCAAAAAAATTTAAAAAAAAAATCTAATTATAGCATTTTATATGGTACTCTTGATTTTTCTTGAAAAATATCCTTGATTAGATTTCATCTAGTCAAGGTTAGTTGATATCACCGGATGAGCTCCTGGGAAATCATTGTTGCATGAGTACTTAAAGCTGACTATGATTTGTTTTAAGATAATATTTGATAGTTGTGGTAATTGCAACTTTTTGTGCCGTTGTTTTGTTAGATTTAGGCAAAGCCACTGTGGTAAATTGCAAAAGCTAGTAGGGATATGAGAAATGGTATGCCCTAACAAATGCAAACCAGTTTGATAGGAAAAGAAAACTAGTGAAGAAATATGTAAATGCAACAGTGTCAGCATAGATATATCTATTTGGGCCAATGCAAATGATTTTCTTTTCTCCTGGCTTTAGCCGCCCCCTACTAGTACAGTACCTCCTGTCCCTTCAACAACGGCATCAGCAACAACTCAAGCACCAGCTGCAACTTTGCAACCGTGAGTTTTTGTCTATCATGTAAGCGCTGAGATAAATTTCACTCTCTGTTAATTTTGTCCTTTGTGCTTCATGTGAAGCAGGCCACCTGCAAGTGCACCTACTCCAACTGCCACAGCTGCCCCTGCTGCTGCTGTCAGTGTATCGTAAGTTCATCCTGTAATAGATATGTATTACTTCTGACCATGAAGTTATCTTGCTTTCGTATTTATTTCATCTCAGCGGTCTAATAAACTGGACCATGTTAATTACCTTGTGAATGTTATCAACCATGTTTGGAGTAATCTGTAAAATGGATAACCTTGTCACTGAGATTCAGTGTCAGTTTGGCCTAGCTTCTCAGAAAGCTGTGTACTTGAGAAGCAGTGGTCAACTATTGGGCAATGAGTAAGCCTTAACATTATGGCTAGAAGTGATGCTGAATTAGGCTTTTTGATCAAAACCAGAACATGTGTGGAGATTTCTGCTTTTGCTTGAGTTGGCAAAAATTTTTAAGAGAAGACGGCTGTTAGGACTCAGGGCTTTTTAAACAGCTTTATTGGTACTATATTCTTTGCCGAAGATTCAGTGAGGCCAAATAAGCAGTTGGAAGCCTGAATGAATTGAAATATTGTTAACTTTTCCAATGTAAAAAAGCCTTTTCGTGGGCACCAGTGGCATCAGTAATAAGTTGGATTTGTAACACAAGGAATTTGTTGGACAGGAAGCATGTTGCTACATAAGATGTTTAATGGATTGATTTGCATGCCATTATACAAGGGTGAATTGAATCTTATAGGGCTACTTAAGTGACTGCAGTACCAGTGCTACTTTGGTTATGAGCTACCAAATTGGCATAGCAGACCAATTTGTTGTAGGAACGCATGAAGCACATTAAATTCATGCAGGCACTTATTGGGGGTGTTTGGTTCCTTGGAAACTCTCAAGAACTGTTTTCCAGTAAAAAGTTTCCATGGAAAACGCCATTTTCCAGAGTATTCGTTTTCAGGATGAAAAAACTGGAAAACGAAAACACTACTTTTCTATGAAATCTGGAAAAAAGATTCCCAGGGAACCAAACAGAAGAAAAAGTATTTTCCAGCTACAAAACTGTTTCTTGGCATATTTTCCAGGGAACCAAACACCCCCATAGAGATAGTAGCGAACATTTAAACAAAACAACGTGGTTTACTTTTCAAATTCCATTTATTATCAGTTTAAGAGTTGAACTAGTTGAAGTCTTTCTTAAAAGGAAAAATGAATCGCATTCTCTTCTTTTGTCCAGGTTCATTATGTTATTTGCAGTAATCTTGATGTCATGCTGCAATACTAGTTTTGTAGTTGGCATTTTAAATATGAATTTACTTAAACATATATCGTTGCCTTCTTTTGTGCCTGATAACTTCACTGATCCGTTTAATCTCGATCCAATTTGATATCTTGATTCTCTTATTAAAACCATGCTATATTCTTTACCTTTGGACAGCACTGAAGTTGATGCATATGGTCAAGCCGCTTCAAATATCATTGCAGGCAGCAAGTTGGAACAAACTATCCAACAAATTCTTGACATGGGTGGGGGGACATGGGACAGAGACACTGTTGTTCGTGCTCTTCGTGCAGCATACAACAACCCTGAGAGAGCTGTTGAATATCTATATTCTGTAAGATTCTATTTGCTTTTGCATTAATTCCTCCTTTCGGAGTGGATGAATTTTTTCATATATGTCTTAAGCTAAAAATATCTTAAGCTAAAAATATGACTTCATGTTTAGGAAGCAAGTTCTTATTTTAAGTTTGAGTGGTGAAGTTGGATTTTTCCTGTAACATTCGACTTCTTGAACTGCTGTTTTATCTCTCTGCTACCATAGTATCTCTTTTTTGTAGTTGGTAGGATGCCTCATTCAGCTGGATGTAATAAATTTTTTTTTTCAAGGAACAAGTGTTTTTGATTCTCCGCACTTTGCAATTTGTTTTTTTTTTCCAATGTTGAGGATATTATTTTATCCTGCATGAATCCTGTCCAGCATTTACTTGAAAAGAATTTGCAAGAATATAAAATGACTTTGCGCAGATCAATTTTCTTTCTACATCCTGATTTTCAGTTTAGCTAATGCTGTTTGATGTCCATTAGTTTCTTGACACAATTAAGTTATTCTTTTGGATTGTTTTATCAGGGTATTCCTGAGAATGTTGAAGCACCTCCTGCTGCTAGAGCACCTGCAAGTGGCCAGCCAGCTAATCCCTCAGTTCAAGCTTCGCAACAACCTCAACCCACAGTTCCTTCCAGTGGGCCCAATGCCAATCCGCTGGACCTCTTTCCTCAGGTTGTATAGTATTTGCGACAGCATAGTAGTACTGTAGTAGTACCTTTTTGGGACATGCATGTTGCCTGTGCATGTGTGCATGCACCCAACTCATCGTCACTTACTTCCAACAGGGTCTTCCAAGTTTTGCATCAAATGCTGCAGGCAGCCTTGATATGATACGCAATAGTCCCCAGGTAGTTGATGTTACTTATTTTGATGAGTGAGAACAATTGCTTGTTACAAAACTGATAGTTCAATTAATTTCTTTTCCTCTGCAGTTCCGAAACTTGCTGACGTTAGTGCAGGCTAATCCTCAGATCCTACAGGTCTCTACTTTTATGCTTTAGAATATTGTAGTACTCGCGTTCCTTATTCTTTGTCGACTGACTATAGTTCCCGCTATTTGTAGCCAATGCTTCAAGAGCTCGGAAAACAAAATCCTCAGATTTTGCGGCTGATTCAGGAAAATCAAGCTGAGTTTCTGCGTCTGATTAATGAACCTGCTGAGGGAGCAGAGGGGTTAGAAATGTTTATCATACAAATAATTAACAAGCATCTTTGAGCTAGTAGGACGGGCACTTACTAATTTAGTTTATTTGTGCCGATTAGGGATTTACTAGGTCGGTTAGCAGGTGAAATACCACAATCCCTACAAGTTACTCCACAGGACCGAGAAGCCATCGAGCGTGTAAGCCGATCATGTCTCCCTTCCTTTTGTTGCTATTGTTGACAATTTTTGCACTTCAAAAGACATAGATTCACAGTAGGATGCAAAAACATATCTATGTTGAATAAAAATAGGAATTAGGCTCCTGAGTCAGTTCATATGTGGCTGCTGTGTTTTTTTAGTTCCTTTTTTTTTTTTGTCTGAAATTTTACGTTTTGCCAATATAATTCACATGTCTGAGGCAGCTTGAAGCAATGGGCTTTGACCGTCAACTGGTTTTGGAGGTGTTCTTTGCCTGCAACAGGAATGAGGAGTTGGCCGCAAATTATCTTCTGGATCACATGCACGAGTTCGAAGAACAATGAGTTTTAAAGTGCGTGCCTATCCATCGCCTAGCATTCTGTACTGTTAATACTTAGTTTGAAGTGGGAACACCTACGTTTTATTTGCCCCCTTCTCTTGTCATTCTTCCATTCTGGTTAAGATCACAATTGTGTATAAAGCTGCGTTATGGATTGTTTTACCTTTTAAATCAGGGGTTTTTGGGTCACAGTGTAGTCTGGCTTAATTTCTGTGTTCTAATTTCTCTATTTTCCCATCCCATGCTACAATTTATCGGAAATGTATGAAAGAAAAAAAAAACACTTGAAACTTTTCGAGTCCCCTATGTTTTTCTAGCAGCGTCATTTCAGAATACCTGTTTCGGTGCGTGCGAAGTAGATTTTAACACGCCATGCTATGTGTCTCATCTCCGTGAACTTTTTTGAGTCCAAGGTTCAGAAAGTAGCTTACCGTAATCTAATTGCCTGGTTAAGATATTCCGGACATGGATAAAGAGATATCGGATAATATGATGCTAGTTTGCGCATAGGTGATGGTAGCTCGTCCGGAGTATACCGTATTCCGTTACGTGAGATTCCCACTGGTTTGAATACAGAAGGGTTGCACAACCTTATTCTGGGAAGAAGAGACCTTGCATGCCTCCATACCACAGGAGTTTGCGCAGGAAATTCACTTCAACCATCATATCACATGCAAAGCCTATGAAGAATGTATTGCATGTTTCTCATACCAATTAAAAGCAGCTAAAAGAACAGCAGATTACCAAATCTGTACAACCTTGTAGGTTAAATAAGTAACTGTATATGGACTTTGCACGAATAAGTACAGACCGATGTTCGGCAAAATATTTACACTCTGTATGTACACACGTTCATGTCATCCTTGTGTATATAGATATCTGCCTATACTTGACTCTTACACTGTCAGTATGATCTTCTAATTAAGTCAGCGCTAGAGATGAAAACAAAAGTCTTACCGTGCCCCATGAAGGAAAAGAAAAAGAAAAGAAAAAGAAAAAGAAAAAAAAGCTGTCAGTCATCTGAGATAAATCAAAATGTGCTGCTTGGCCAAAAATACTCGCAGAAAATCATCTCCGAATCCACCCCATTGCACAGAACCGACAAATCCACCAGGCTCCATATCAGACAAACGAGCTAATCTGAATCATCTGAGATGTATATCACAATGTCTTGAGCTGGTGATTTCGAGGGCGATGTGTAAGGCAAACCCGGTAGCGGGAGAGGTGCAGAATGATCAAGAGGTTCAGCATCAAGAATTTCATCTGAATCAATTGCAGAAACATTGTCAACATTGACAATCTGAGCTCCACCATCACAATTTTCATGAGGCACCAACGAGAAGTCTTTGGCACTGCCTTTCTGGGACCTACTTGGATCAAGAGTGAAAGTTGCAAAGGCCATGTTTTCTCGGGCCGCAGCCATTGTCTTCTTCAGTATCTTTTGCCTTTTCCTTCTCTCCGTTCTCTTGTTGGTCAAAGGCTCTATATCTTCGTCACTTTCTTCATCCGCATAATAACCCAGCCATGCACTAGCCACCATGAACTCTTTCTTACCTTTACCAAATTGCTGCGTGATTGTATTATTGCATTTTCGTTTCTTTGATTCCAGTGAATTTGCATTCTTCTGTTTTCCTGGAACCACAAAAGTCTCTTTAATCTTTGACTCGACAATCTTTGGTTTTTCAAACTCTAGGGAACTGCTGTGCATAGTCTTTTTTTTATCACTAGTAGTATGGAAGAAATGTGTTATCACATGTGGCATCCTAGTGTCACAATTATCGGTCATTCCTTCTGATTTATGTGATCCTTGATTACTCAGTATAACTACACTGGAGTTTCCAGGCTTGATCTCAAGATCCTTTTGCACACGTGATTTATGTGATCCTTGATTACTTGGTATAAATACATTGGGCTTTTCAGGCTTGATCTCAAGATTCTTCTGCACACCTGATTTATGTGATACTTGATTACTCGGTATAGCTACATTGGGCTTTTCCAGCTTGATCTCAAGATTCTTTTGCACGCCTGATTTATGTGATCCTTGATTATTCAGTATAGCTACGTTGGGCTTTTCGGGCTTGATGTCAAGAGTCTTTTGCACACCTGATTGGTAAGTGCATGAGTTGTGAGAAAATGTTTCAAGAAAAGAGAAGAGTTGGCTACTCTGGTAGTCCTGACAATAATTTGCTACTCAGTTCTAAAAATTACTGCACAACTTGCTAATATCCAAAGAACTTAATGATTCCAGTTCAAGCCAGATAGTAGCCCCCAGCATCTTTTAGAGCACAAATGTAGGATCATGTTCACTAGTGCAATCATAACCAACCAACGAAAACAAAATCATCATGCAAGACAACTCAACAACATTGCTAAGAATATCACCAGCATATTAAAGTTTCGAAGTAGACACAATGATAAGAAGTACAGCAAGAAGACATCCAGAGTATCAAATCTGTCAATTAAATAGTAAATTCTCACCTTTCGAAGCTTTTGTTTTGTCCTTGTACCCAGGCGGCTCTGCTATCTTTGCATAGGTACCACCACATGACATCTGGTGGCTGTATAACAGGAACTAAACAGATCAAATTTGAGATGAGAATAGCATGCGTAGTTGCATCCGTCTTATACCACTTGCAACTAATGAATTAAGACATACGACTATCAGATAAAAAAAATCGATGTAGTGATCATTATCAGATAAAAAAAATTGATGGAGTGATAATTTTCAATATGAGAAGTTGCGGATGTTGTCCATCTGACACAAAATTTCGTGATAAAGGAAGAGCTCATAAATGCTAAGCTATATGATGCAAAGGCTCACTAGCATGGTTGCCATATGTTGCAAAGTTCATACACAATCTCAACCGTAATTTTATAGCAAGGTAATAACATATATATAAAAAGATGGCATTTGTTGTCATAAGACATCTTTTTTTTTCTCAACAAAGTAAAAGACAGCATCTTACATAATACATAAAATCTTCCATAAATTACAAATATCTCCATTTCGGGACAGTTTCATTTGCAACTAAAATCACCTAAACAGGGGCCAGCTAGGGGTTATTTTGCTAATTCACACTTCCGAACTAAAACAAACATTTAAGGAACTTTGCCAGCATTTGCATGTTCAGACTCACATTTAGGACCATTAGAATGCTATCAATGGGGAACTTCCTTCTCATGATATTAGCTTAACAGATGGCTCCAGAAAGCCAGTATTGGCCCTTGCAAAGATCATGACAGCAAGGATACTATTTTTCGCATCCTTCTTTTACTCCTAATAATTCAAACAATCTTCAAACTTTCAAAGATGCTCCGTTATCTTTAATTTGTGTTATTATTCCAAAACAAATTTCATTTATATGATCATGATGAGAATATAGCAGAACAACTGAGATTCTCAATAAAATTTTGGTGATTCTGCATTCTTACCTGTGCCAATGGCAAGATGAGTTGCCACAAACATTGCCATGGCCTGCTTTCTTAATGCAGTCAGTGGCCGATGGTTTTCTGTTGATTGCTCTCTTAATTAAATCACCGCATGACTCACACTGCACGCACCAATTAACATAGCAAAATAATGTGAAAAGGGAACTTCGCAATCTGAAGTACAAGCTACTACAAATGATGAAAAATTTGAGGCAGAAACTTACCCTCCAGTGATGAAGTCTATAGCTATCAGCTTCCTCATGAAAGTCATGGTAGACTGTGATATTGTACCCACCAGATGGTCTCTGCAAAAACAATTAAGCAACCACTAAAATATTTAAAAGTACTGTACTCCGACATGATTCTTCACAAAGTTGTTTTGACGAACCTGGTGATCAGCTTGTGAGCTGGAGTTGATAGTATTCATGAGATCCTGGAACATTGAGCCGTGCTCACTGCATATATACAATAAGAATTTCATTTGAAAAATAGACAGGCGAAGAAGTTTATGTCATGACTCCACAGTAAATAACATGGTACCGGCGATCCTTTTTGTTTTGCGTAATGAACAAGAATGCGTGGATCATCTCATGCAATAAGGTCTTCTTCAGATCAGTTGTCGATCGTTTTTTCAGTAAAGGCTGAGAGAGATTTATTTCACAACCACCCCCTCGCAAAAAACGGCATGTTCCGGCACAGCTGCATCACATCAAAATAAGATCTTATGTAAGCCTGCACAAATTAGTCTGTCATTTATTGCTATCTGAAAGAGGTATCAATGTATAGTGAAAACTACTCATTCACAAAAAGTAGGCCAAAATTCAAACTAGTAGAACCATTCTCTTTCCCTTGAACGCGAACCCGCGTTGCGATTCGCACATTCTCAATCAAAGTCATTTACAAAGTAAGTTACAAAACAAGTAATAAAAAAGCACAAAATTCCCCTCAACATTTTGCTGGTTGCATAATAATTTCCTCAGTAAGAAACCAACACCCCTCATTTCATAAAACAGAATCTCTTCAAACATAAACACCTCCTCTTCCTCCTCTTCCTCCTCCTCCTCCTTTCCACCCACCATGGAGGTTAGAGAAGAAGGGCAATTTCGGTATTACAAATTTCTAACAAGGTACTTTTTTATATATTAAATATATAATATTAAAGATATTTACGTTTTTCATAGTTTTTGAAGCAATCGTTTGTTTGACGCGCGATATCAGAGTTTCAGCAGGTTCCGAGATGGGATTCCATTGCGATCCCAAACCCTATTCCCGCAAGACGAAATCAGCACTACACATCTCACCCAAAACCCTACTTCTCATGGCGAACTAAACACGAAGATGAGTTGAAGAAGAAGAAGAAGAAGAAGGGGACCCGACCTGGTCATGCGAGGGGAGCTCCAGCGCACGATGCAGGCGCCGAGGGCGTCGCCGAAGTAGAGCTTGTTGTAGAAGCAGAAGAGCTCGTGAATGTCGGGGCTCGGCTCCACCACCACCACCACCGCCCCCTCCTCCTCCACCTCCGCCTCCGCCTCCGCCTCCTCGTCCATGTCGATCGTCCCCGTCGCCCTCTTTCGCCCCCTCCTCGCTCTCGACGCCGACCCCGAGAGCGACATTGTGGTGGTTGCGGTGGAGGGTGTGACCACAATGGAGTATTAGCGTGCGATGCTATTATGTACGCATTTGTATTCTTAGTACACAAAGCAAGAGGAAGAGCCGAAGAGGAGAGGGGTGGTGAAAAAGGACGGAGATGCGATGTGGGGAGAGGGCTCATCATTTGATTGGTCCGCGTGTGTCAGAGTCTCAGACTCCTATACCATGTTTCTTTTTTTCCTTTGTTTTGTTTTGTTTTTTTCTCTGTGTGTGTGTGTGTGTGTGTGTGTGTGTGTGTGTTCATAGTTTTTATTTTGGGCATGGGGTTTTAATTTTCTCTTTTCTCTTTGGTTTGCTTTGGTTAAATTAGTAAAGATGCAAATCATTGGGGGAAGAGGTTTCTCTTCTAACTTTTTATTTTTTATTTTTTTTAAAAGAGAGAGAAAGAAATATAAATGTGCAAAATGAGAGAGAAAGGAGACAAAAGAGGAGAAAGTTCATCAAGGACAATAGGGACATGCTTATGATCATCTCAATTTTCTAGCTATATATATATATATATATATACATATTTTTTTAATCTTATTTAAAATAGTATTTTAATAGTTCGTTACATGAACAATAGTGATCACCTTTGGAAGTTTTCCTGAGAATTTATTACTTTATGCATGTGATGTGATCCAACCATATCATATGTTATTTACCAACACATTAATATTTTATAAAAATTATGTTCTCAGAAACCAATAATATTTTCTTCTCTTTACTCTCTGACCATGGAAAGATGAACCGCTCTCATAATTAGTTCCAAGATTAAAATGAAAAAGTAATTTAAATAACTATTTAACCATTTCAATAATAAAATTTAAGCACTAGTGTACTAGAAATGAGTACTAATTTGGGTGGTTTATCCTAACAAAAAGTTGGGGAACTTATGCTAACATTTTGTGGTTTATTAAAAGGTATGAGCAACAGGGCTACTTGGAGAGTAATTAATGAACAAGTGCTATGTGAATTATAATCCTCTATTAAGTCAAACAAGGACATTAAACTTGGAAATTAAAGTATCTGTTCGGGAATGAATGTGAGGCTCGTTGACTCTATCTCTCTCTTATTCCTTATCCTATTCTTTATATAAATGTCAATTTATCCATATCCATTTCCCATCCTTACTATATTTCTCGAAATCCACATCTCTTCTTATTAAAGTATGTATAGCTTAAGCTCTATACAAAGCATGCGTGATGATCCTCGAAGAACAATTAGCTTGATCTCTTGATCGCTCAAAACACTTTATTCTTGCTTAATTTATTCCGTTCAAGAATAATAGCTATATGTATATTGTGTCTGTTTGCAGGTTAAGTAAGGGACGCGGACCTGAATCGTGTTGAAAGGAAAGAAGCATAAAAAGAAAAACAAAAAAAAGAGATAGACAAAAAAAGATAATTTTTCGGCCGAATCAAGTATTATTAATCAAATTCAAAACCAACTACATTATTGAACATCACATATATGTATGTATAGGTTGATACCCGAATCAAAATTTAAAATTTTGTTTAAGTTTAAACATATCAGGAATAACCATAACTGACTAAATAATCTCACTTAAAATAGAAAAAAGCAAAACTTTTCACAATCAAAAGCCTAAATAATTAAGTAGATCTCGAAAAATTGTTTTCAAACTAAAATTGCACGCTGAAAATGGATATGGGACTTGGGGTTGGGGTACCAAGCGCTCTACAGTGAGATGAATTACACCAGCATTCGAGTAATAGATCGTTCCAGTACTTGTAGATGTCTTGTGTGTGCTTGCTATTGAGTTGCTATTCTAATTGCTTTCCAGGGCTGATTGTTAGATTACCGTTTTAATTAGAACTAAACATGTGTTAATCAGGTGGTTCATTAATCGCGTCTCTCATTTATGAAACACGATGTCACCTCGGATCATCGAAAGAACTCGTCGGTCGGTCGGTCAGGTTCTGTCTGCTCTCCGAAATGCCTGCCAATTGAAGGATCTGACGAACAAACATACGCATACCTGACAAATTTTTGTTTGAAAGATACGGATGCCGCTGATTAGCAGCGCCCGGCTGTTATTTTTGATCTGTTGTTGCTGGTTAGACAAGTTTCTTTTCTTGTCAATTGTTTTGGCTAGAGATGCAGACAGGGCGGTTCTGGGGGCGGGAGCCCCGCCCCGCCTCCCGTCCGATCAAGAAAATTCCATCCCGCCTCGCCTCCCCGTCATGAATTCAGAATCTATTAAAAAATACATCCCATAATTGCCTCTACTTTTCCACAAGGCTTACCCGCTTTCTCTCGCTAACTAATATTTTTTATAAAATTATTATAATATTATTAATATTTTGTAAAATATAAATTAATAATAATTTTTAATAATATTATATATATATATATATATATTTTAACAATATTAATTATAAAAATAAAAAATATTAATCATAATTCAAAATAAATTTTAAAAATTTTAAATACATTAGAAATGAAAGTACTAACTTATTTGCATTTTGAACTTTTTTATAAATGTATTATTTTTTAGAAATAATAATTTTCGGACCGATCATGTATGGTTGGATTCGGGGCAGTTCAAAATTTCTTCCGTTTCTTACCTCGAATTCATCTCGGATCATAAAATTCATCCCGTTCTATGTCCCCGAATTCTTTTATTTTCTTCCATTTACCGCTCCCGTCGGGACGGATCGGGGCGGGAGCTCCACCGACCCGGATCCGTTTGCGTCCCTAGTTTTGGCCAGGATATTTTATTTATATTCCGTGGCCAAAATAATCAACAGTACAAAAATGTTGCCACCCAATAATCAAAGAAGAACAATAGATTTTTAAGCACATGGGGTTTGACTATAGTGGGGCTTACGAAGCCAAAGCTAATACCAGAGAAATCACAAAGATTACAGAAAAGGCTTCTCACATGGCAAAATAACAATCTGCGGAGAAGAAATGCCAAAACCAAAAGAAACACTAGAATTTGGCAAATCCACCAAGCAATAAATCATTCAGAGATGGCTAAGTCAATGTAGATACGAGATCAATCCACACGGAAAATCTAGAGGAGTAGAAATATCCAAGCAAATGTGAACAAACCAACACTGCCTACTAAATAGAAAGAGACCAGAGTCCAGAGTACATTGCACAATCAAATCGACAAAGGGAAACATCTAAGTTCCTAATTCTGAGAGCACACTGGACGATCATCACTGTCCCTCTCCTGGCTCACGCTTCGGGGCTTCTTTGATGTCGTCCGCGGCATCCTCCTGGAACCACAAAAACATAATGCCAGTGAAGTGTAAGATGAAGGTTCAATGAATGATACCAAGTAATATGACGATCAGTTGGCCCTGTGCACTGTTATGGATACTAATAATCGAGTCGTGAAAATCTTAACAATTCGCTACAATCAACTAGTTCAAAGAAAAAAATTTCACCTATAAACGTAATAAGATACCTGCGTCAGTTTGTTACTATCTATATCAACAAAGTTAGTGGCATATACATGTAAAATAACATCGTAAGTAGGTTCCTTCAGGAAAAGAGGATGCTGTTGCCAATTTGAAAATAATTCTGTATAGGGTAGAGGATTAAAATATGCTTCAGAGGATTAGCTAGGTAATAGGAGATACCGTAATATCAGAGGTCCATAGGGTCAAATTATCACGGAGAAGTTGCATAATCAATGTGCTATCCTTGTATGATTCCTCGCCCAAGGAATCCAACTCTGAGATAGCCTCATCGAAAGCCTACAAAAGAAAAGAGCTCATATTGAGAATTTTGTAAGTTGCTAAGCTGCAAACAAAGTAAAATGAATCCATGTAAACAAAAGCAAGAGAAGCAAGCTTTAATATAAAATGTTGGGAATTGCAGTAAATGCGAAGGAGCTAGCCATTATTAAATAGTTCACCACTCTCGCACTTTATGTCCACTCTGCTTTGGAGTGGAGTTTAGTCATTGTCCATCTTTTTCCAAAAGAGTTATCGTATCACGTATGAAAGGAAAAAGATGCAACATGAACGGATATCATGGGCATGCATGTCTCTAGTGCTAGATTACAAGTAGCAGCTATCACAAAGACTAACAGGTTCCAAAGGTTGAAGAAGGAAGACAGAAGACGACAATCTCGACAATATTAAACTAGAAGATGTCACAAACCGAAGGGATTCAAACAAAAACACAAAACGTCTAAAGCTTGAACACTAGAGAAACACTTCTAAGCAAAGCACATACTCAACTAGGTCATAACAACACAACTCAGCAACAATCCTACCCTAAGTGATATTAGCAATATAAATCCAATAGTTATATCTTTCTGACTAAGTGAAATTCTGCCATTCCTCTTTTCCCCGTGCACTAGTACCAGAAGCAACTAGAAGACTAGCTGCAGAACTCTCCCATTATTTTATAGAGATCCTAAAATACAAGTTTGCTATCATTAGCGCTTCCAAACTTTGTTAACTAAATACGTTTATGAGTTAAGAATGCTCAATTATCTGTGCGACGTACAAAATAGCAAGATTACCTCCTAATAAGAAAATCAATCACAACATACTTGCTTCGGACTTAATCAGGCTAGAAGAAAAGATCACAGGACAAAAACCTGTTTTGCAAGGGTGCAAGCACGATCTGGCGAATTCAGAATCTCATAATAAAATACTGAGAAGTTAAGCGCCAGTCCCAGCCTGATGGGGTGAGTTGGGGCCAGTTCAGCCAGAGCAATGTCCTGAAAATTAAGCCACCAGCAACCTTTAGTTAATGAAAACCAAATTGCAGAGTATGAGTATGCGCTAAGCTACGCGAGAAATAGTCCACTGATTATTTATAATGTGATATAAAAAATAAACAAGTTCATGTAAAAACGCAGATGCTGCAGAAAACTTATAATGGACAGACAAATCGAACAAACGAGACAACCTGCGCAGCCTTGTATGCCGACATTGTGTTTTCAGCAGCTTCCTTCCTCTCAGCTCCAGTCTTAAACTCCGCAAGGTACCTACTCGTCATAACCCCTCCTATAAGCATAATGCTCAAAAACTATCTTCAGCCATAAAAAGGTTAGGGATCATTATTCCTGCATAAAATGTACAGATAGTCCCTGTACTTTCTCTATATTGTGTGCATTAGCCTCTAAATTTTCATCATTTTGCAACTACAACCTAGATCCATCTAATATACCCCACAAGTAACCCTTCTGTCCTGTAGAATGACCATTTTACATTGTTTGGACAGGAGTAAAATGGTCATTTTAGAGGGAAAGGACGAGGTGTGGACCAAGAGAGTTGACAGATGATGGACAATATATAGCTGAAGCAAACCGACAATCCATGTATTTTACTCTCAGTTCCACCCACCTGTGGTAATCGCCTTTCATCTTGAGGTAGAAAACCTTGGATTCGGCAGTACTGGATGCAGGCACAAGGTGGGAGTCGAGCAGCGCCAAGATGCCGCCACAAATCTTGGTGAGCTCGGCCTCAACCCTGCTGCGGTAATCCTTGATCAGAGCAACATGGTTCTCGTTCCCGCGGCTCTCCTCCTTCTGCTCGATGGAGGAGATGATGCGCCACGAGGCGCGGCGGGCCCCGATCACATTCTTGTAGGCCACAGAAAGAAGGTTTCGCTCCTCCACAGTGAGCTCCTCCACGTCCACTGTCTTTGCCACCTTCTCCATGAACTCGACCATCTCCTCATACCGCTCGGCCTGCTCGGCCAGCTTGGCCATGTACACGTTCTCCTCGCGTGATGGTTCGACAGCCGACATCTTTTCGATGATCCTTAGTGAATTGATAAAAACAATGCTTTCAGGTTAGACATATACCGAAGTAATTGATAGTTCAAAGAAAAAATAGCATTACCTAATCCAGATCAAAATATATGAAGAGAAATCTTACTCTTTGTTTACAAAACATAACATTACCTAATCCGGATTAAAAAAAAAATCGAGATTTCGTGTCTACAAAATATTGTAAACCCTAGGCATAAGAAAGACTAAGGAGATTCAAATATTTCCTCACAAAATCCAAAATTACCAACCGAATTAATTAACTTTTCTTTTCCCCCGACCCAACTCTTCATTGAAATGATCATTAATTACGAATCTCATGAAATAAGTGTTCAAGTCCCTACAAATACAAAAAAAAGTCAAATCCAGATCAAAATTTTGACCTTTTGATCCAATGATCAGCAGACATTATGTATTAAAATCTCACGAAAACGAAGTACAGTACTACAAGTGTTACATCAATAGGTTCGTAATATCTTCGTGGTCCTTCTCCAAATAAATCACAATACACTAAAAAAAAGAGAAGAGAACAATGATTCAAAATGAATCTTTTTGTGCATACGATTAAATATTTTTAATTAAACACGAGATCGACGTTGAAAAAAAATCATGAGAATAAGGGCACGATCGGATCGTTTCAGATCATGGAGAGTATGAATCAAAACAAGGGAAAAAAAATAAAAAGAAGATCGAATTAAAAGGAAAAAACATAAACTGAGATTGGAAAAGGGTATACCTCGGAGACCCTTCTCTCTCGATTTCGCTGCTCCTCCAAAAGCCGAGTCGCGATGTTTGGGCCTTTGGCTCTCCGCTTCGCGACTTTGATTTTGGGGCTCTTTTTTTTTTTTATTGTAGCGAGCGAGGTGGGCCCGGGAGGTTGCGAGGGCGACCCCGCCCCACCAATCGAGGGGCGACACGTGGTCCGCGTGGGAGGGGAACAGCGAATGTAATTGTTGGGGGTGCCCGGTCTACGAATTTCCCTGTGGACCAACCAATCAAAATGATTAAATTTGCTCATCCGTACATCTTGATTAGCTCGTATATTAGTATTATCTCCATGTTTATGGTCGACACTAACATTTTTTTTTTTTTTTTCGTTTTGTTGTGAATATTCTCTATTGTTATTATGAATAATAATAAACCTTCAAAATTGTAGTTAAATAATTTACGTATTTTTGAGATGATTGCAATAAATTTTGTATCTTAAAAATTTTAAAAGGTATATCAGCGTCGCCATCAGAAAAATCTGCGGCTCTGGTGAATGTTACATTTCCCTTTCTCCCTCTCTCTCTCTCTCTCTCTCTCTCTCTCTCTCTCTCTCTCTCTCTATTTTGTTTGTTTTTTGGGGGGGCTAAAGTATAATAATATGTATAAAGTATTCACATTTATACAGCTCATACTTATCTAGAATGACGTTACTCGTTAACAATTGTTGGCTCATGTCTCTATCATATTGAATTTTACATTCTTGTTGGAGAATATTAGGCCCATTTGGCATTTAATAAAGTATATATAATTTTTTTTATTTTTTTTGGGTGGAATTAAAAAGACGGTTTCTTAACATTATTTATTATTAAAATAATATATGTAATACCGACCGTTTCTAGAGCAAGTGACAAAGGACTTGATGATTGGTACCCGAGACCTAAATTTGAATCTTAGTTGATTTATATTTCCAGCTAAGTTTATTTCTAAATAAAATTAACGAAACGAATATCGTGCTATCTATTTCTCAAAAATAATAGTAATAATAATAATAATATATGTAGTAGAAACTGGCTGCACAAAGTTTTAGGTCATATTCGAATGTTGAGATAAATTATTTTAAATATTATTCGGTATCAAATTTTTATTGTGTGATTGCAGGTAAAAAAATATATTTTTTTTACCTTTTTATATGTTTTGTAGTCCATAATTCGATAGAATAACAAATTTTACTTACAAAATAATTTATTTTATTCAAAAAAAATTGGTTAAGGAGTAACATATATTATTTGATTTTAGACGTTTGATCATTTTTTTATTTGTCAAATATTATAGTTTTTTGAATAAATTAATGATAAATTCAGAATAAGATATCCATGCATCTAATAAGGCCTTAATAATTTTTAATAGAAATTAGTGAGTTCCTATTAAAAAAAACTAGGATGAGTGTAGAAGATCAGAAGCAATCTATGTGAGGGAGTAGTAATATTAAAATTTTAAAATTTCACACAGCCAAATTAAAGTGTGCGACAGTACATGTATGTATGAATGACCCGCCGTCCCTAGAACAAGTGGCAAAGGGTTTGATGGTTGGTATTCGAGATCCAAATTCGAATCCTAGTTGATTCATATTTCTAACTAAATTTATTTTTAAATGAAATAAACGAAACAGATAGCGTGTTATCTATCTCTCTCAAAAAAAAATACGTGTACAAATATACGTTTGTACTTATGAGTATTTGCCTTTGTTCTGGTATGCTGTATGATGGCGAAATTCTACGTTTTCTGGTTCTGTACATGTTCCAAATTTGCAAATAGAAAGTGACATAAGACTTCAACTTGTACACAATCTTATGTCTAATTAATCCAGGTATTTGTACACAATTTTCAATTTAACAACATAGAGAGAAGCAAATAAAATACCCAAAGCATTTTTCTTTTTTCTCGTTATTTTAGTTAATATTTTAGTTAATTCGACACTTCCTCTGATAGATGTTATTCTGAGACCAAATGCTGCAGCAATGGAGCACAAGAGATGGAAAATTACGGACCAATGTTAAATTAAGAAACACCATATTCCAAAGAATAAAATGCTAATACAAATTATTAATTCCATTCCATGGAGTGAGGACGAAAAAGGAAAAACTGCTTGATACGATAAATAGCATACAACAGCAACGACTTGCAGTGATTTAGTTTCTCTTATACAGAAAGCTGCGATTATTCCCCTGATCCGGCAATCTTTTTCTTCAAAGCTTCAATATCCTCGGCTAACTCTTTTCTACTTTGCTGTGCATGAAAAGGACATAATGTCAGGTTTCTTTGTTCTTTTGCATGAAATTCAGCAAGATTAAGTGAAGAGGATTCCGCGTAATCACACTACGTTTCGCGGAATCATCTAACTGGAAAGGTAAATAGATCTATCTATCCAAAAAATTCTCTTCAAGACTGCCGATATTATCAAATCAATCACATTCTTAGACTTCCAAACTGGAAGAAATACAAGAAAGGGAGATTTTGCTTGAAAAGTAGATGAACTTTGAATCTTTTGTTATTCTCCTTCTTAAGACTATGTATTCACATTCCTAGACATTTGCACTAGTTATAGAACTTTCCATTGACCATTATGAGGCACAACACTCAATCATAGCAAAGAAAAACAAAGAAGGTTGAAAGATATTTCTCAAAAAAAAGAAGGTTGAGAGATAATGGTTTACAAATCTAGTCAAAACTAGGAAAAAGTCAGTCTATAGAAACAAACACACAAGTAAATTAGAAGTTCATCATTTCACTACTGTGTGCTAAATCTAATTAACAAGACGAGGAGCTGAGCTAGAATGACGAGATTCATATGAAGGATTACCTTGAAAAGGAGGTAGCGGTACACAAACCATCCGGTGTACCCAAGCCCTACTAACTCCATCAGCTTCGGAAGCTACATAAGCATGATAAAACAACTTCAGTAGTAAAGAAATATCAATTTAGAAGACGAGTGAAAACTCTTTCAATATATATCATGACAAAAGACAGCAAAAAGTGCCGATTTTGTGGGAGGGAGCCAACTGAATAATACAGATAAGTTGAATCAATACCAAAGGAACGGAGTTGATGGCCCCAACGACAACCGAAGACAGCCAAATTGCAACTAATGCGCCTCCCCCGTATAACAAAACCGTGGATTTGTTCTCAACAGCATCCCACTGCAATAATCAGCGAATGATCTGCGCAATCTAGTATACATAGCACGTGGAACAACAAATGCTTGTTAAGACATGTAAGGGCGAAAGCACCTTCTCCTTCAAATCAGCCAGGAGCTCGTCGCTTTGAATGGAACTAGATGACTCTTCTGAGGAAGAAGTCGCCTTCACTTTCACTGAAGAAAACCTCTGAGCATCTGTTAGAAGTAACATAAACTGTCTCTTGTGAAATTCAAGTAACAACACCAGATAGGGGCGACAACATAAAAAAAATATTGCATCAAAGCTGTGGAAATTATCAATATTATTGATTGCTAAGCATCATGAGCACCACGAAAGAGAGATCCTGTACACTAGATAGTATTCAAATAGCGAATCAATACAAATTTCCCAGTTTTCGTACTTGGTAAAAATTTGAGTTTTGCATACCATCCGAGAAAAAAACTTGAGTGGAAAAATTTGTTAAACACCTTCAATTATCCTTAAAAATTCTTAAAAGCTGTTTCAGAAACCAAGTCAAAAAAGCAGTAAAAGTTATAAAGAAGCCCCAAATCCCAAACACGGACGGTGTCCGTAGCATCCTCCCTTTGCTAATCAACATCCAAACTGAGCTGGAACTTACGATTCCACGATTAAGATCACCCAAAAACAAACTCTAAAATCGATTCCACACACAAATTAAACAGTCAAAGCATCTAAAAAGCAAGGTCCTTTCCCATAAACCAAATCTAGGTCACGGATTCACCTCTGAGGCGAGAGGGCGACGCGAGGAGGAGGAGGGAGGAGGCGCGTCTCAGTAGGGGAGGGATAAGGAGAGAGCACGACGCGGCGGAGCGCGCCGCAGGGAGCCGAGCTCCGCCCATCGCCGCCGCAGGAGCCACCGCGCTCGCCGCCGCCATTTTCGTACCTTCCTCGACTTTGCGGTGGTTCGTTGTTGACCCTTCTCTCTCTCGCTCTCTCTCTCTCTCTCTCTCTCTTCTCCAACTACTACTGTACTGTAGGAGTCAGCTGTTTGTTTTTTTTGGTTCTTTTTTCTGTTTTTTCTAGCGGATTTTTTTTTTGGGTTCGGGTATCAGTCGCTCTTCTCTCCGTCCACTCCCTCGAGCGAGAGTACACGTGGCACGAAGATCGGCTCTGATTGGTCGCGAGTCTATCTCTAAAAATCCGAGGCCCTTGTGATTTGGGCTGGTTCTAGCCCCCGAGCGGCCGGGGAACAAACTGGGCCGGGCTGTGGTCCGGTGTGATGCCGATTGTTTTGTGTGAATAATAATAATAATAATAATAATAATATACGAAGGAAGCATCATACGAGTATAAAACCTTCCCACTACAGTATATCGCCTGTCAAGACAGCGTTAATTTATTATCGGGGAATAGGTACAATTATGGGAATAAGAAAAATAGTGTTTGGATAAAAATTGGATTGTTCCCGAATATAAGAAAAATATTAGGTAGTTTTATATAGAAAATGAAAGTGTTGGTGGGAATAACCGAGAACTACTAGGATAAAAAATTAGTGTTTGGATATAAAGGGGGATAAGAGCCTATTCCTATCCCTATCCCCTAACTAAACGGTGCCATAAGTTTTTAGCCTTCGGATGAAAACAAATGTGCGGTTAGGATAAGAGTGGTTACGGTTAGATTGATAGTGAGCCCCTAGAGTTGAGTGGGTAGTTGGTTGAATAGTATAATTTAACGGGTGAAAATGATTAAAGAATAGATCTAACGGTCAAAAATTTATAAGTATAAAAGAATCTATATTCATAAAAGTATAGTAGTCGTACTCATATACAAAAATGCAAAAAAAAAAAATCGTACAAATAAAAAGTACAATAAATAAAATATAATTTTATAATTAATTTAATAAAATATCTAGCTAACAATATTACTGTGTTTCTTAATAACTATTTTACGCCTTAAACTTGTGGCCTGAGTCGCCTGACCTGTGATTATGCCGAAGTAACGCCCTCGTTGTGGCGGTGCTGCTGCCTTTCGGCGGTACGCTTTTCGGATTCCGGCGTCCAGCGCTTTAATCTGGTGACGTGGATTCGCGCCACCATCTTTCCCGCCAAATCCCTCTGTCTTCCTCCCCGACCGTCTCTCTAATCTCTCCTCCCTATAAATTAACCTGCGTTTTTTGTACCTTCTCAAACCTTGGAAACTCTCTCTCTCTCTCTCTCTCTCTCTCTTCATCTCTCTCTCTCTCTCTCTCCCCTCGGAAACGCCGTTGCTTGAAGCTCTAAGCTAAGCGGAGAATTTCCCCCTTCAATGGCCCCTTCACGTCGCCTCAGCAATGGCCGTTCGCCCCTTCTCCGCAAGCAGAGACAAATCACCTCCTTCTTCGCTAGCCCTACGGTAAACCCTAGCCCCAACTCTAATGGCGACGATAACCCTTCCCCCACCGCTAACCCTAACCCTAACCCGAACTCTAAACCCGCTCCAAAGCTCAATCCTTCTCCGTCTCGTGGGAAGCAGAAAAAGACCCCTCTCGTTATACCCCCCACCTCCTCTTCTAACCCCAAAACCCCTTCCGCCGCCGAAAAGAAGGCGGCGTACTCGACGGATGCGGTCGGAAAGAGGATCAGAGTCTTCTGGCCTCTCGACAAGGCCTGGTACGATGGCTGCGTCAAATCCTTCGACGAGAATTCCGGAAAGCACTTGGTTCAGTATGATGATGGCGAGGAAGAGGCTGTGGAGCTTGCGAAGGAGAAGATCGAGTGGGTTGAAGAGGAGCAGCCGAGAAAGCTCAGACGGCTGAAGCGATTATCAGCTTCAGTTAAGATTAATGATGGGAAGAGCGATAATGATGATGGGGAAAATGGCGATGATTCTACTGACGATGAGGATTGGGGTAAAACCGGAGGAAAGGAAGAGTTGGAAGATGACTCGGAGGAAGTGGAATTAGATGAGGTGGAGGAGGAGGAGGAGGTAATAGTAAGCTCAAAGAGGAGACGATCACGGAATTCGTCATTGCCAAGAAAAAGGAAAAAGATTGATCTTGAGAAGTTGAAATGCACGAAACAGATCAGTTTTAATGAAGGCAGAGAGAGGAGTTCATCTAAAGTCGAGGCGAAGAGAATGGGAAGCAGCACTTCTGTGCCAATGAACAATGATCTAAGTGAGTAACCTTTTTTTTTTTTTCCCAAGTCATCTTTCAGAGTTCAAACTAGGTATCGAATGGCCATTGTTTGAGTTGTTCCTATAGATGCATTTACTGCCAAAGTGCCAATCTCCCAGCAAGGAATATAGCTCTTTTTTAGTCATGCTGGATTTCCTTTATATTTTAAGTTACTGCGTTTGTGCTTGAAGGCGTTATCAAACTTGACTGTGTGAAATGACTCAGACTCCAAAATTCGCTATAGAAATGATAGATTATTAGCAGCTTTCCCATCTGGTTTCTGTAATGCAGGGGGTCAAGTTTTGGATACTATTGATAGCACTCTAACCGGTTCAGCTGAACGGTTTGCAAAACGGGAAGCAGAGAAGTTTAGATTTCTGAGGGAGTGAGTCTCTCTCTCTCTCTCTCTCTCTCTCTCTCTCTCTCTCTCTCTCTCTCTCTCTGCATGCACATGTGTATTTCTAGGATGTTTTATATTTTCTTGATTTTTATCTTTATTAAGCTAAAGCTCCTTCTTTTTTTTGTTGCATTCTTCTTTGCTGTTTTTTGTACTACTAATCATTTTGGCTGCAGAGGGCGTAAAGATGCAAAAGGTAGACGACCTGGAGATGTGAACTATGATCCAAGAACTCTTTACTTGCCTCCAGAATTCTTAAAGAGTTTGTCTGGTGGACAGGTAGTTTCTTTAGCAGCAATGACCGTTTTCTTATGTCCCGCAAGCCCCCCTCCCCCCTTTCTTTTATGCTCAGTTTATGAAGTAGAAGTATCTTCTGATAGAGGCAATGGTGGGAATTCAAGTCAAAGCATATGGACAAAGTATTGTTCTTCAAGGTATTGATGATCCGATGCTTATCATACCAACAGTTTTGATTAATCAGATCAGAAAGTAATACCGTACTCGTTCTTTTCCAACAGATGGGAAAGTTTTATGAATTGTTTGAAATGGATGCACATATTGGGGCTAGGGAGCTTGATCTTCAATATATGAAGGTGGGTGATACTCGGTATTGTACTTTTCTGCAGCCGCTAATTTCAAGTAGTTCGATTACTAGTTATCAAATTTTCTGTAGTTATTATGCTTTACTTTTACATTTGCTACCTAATTTAGTATATTGTTTTCATTTCTGATCTAGAGATTCTATCCCATTTTATAGTTTTAGATAGTATATACTATTACCATTGACCTTCTGAAGTTACTATTCTAGTTGAAACTATTAGCGTTAAAACATTACATTTTGATGTGCCTTTGATTTGGCTAGGCTTTCAAATAAAAATATTCACTTGAGTTGCTGTTTTTGTTGGTTAAGATCAATGCAAGAAGTTTGTTTCAAATCTATCACATTATTTGGTGAGAAAGTATTTTCAACATGATAAAGCTTAAATGAGCTTTAACTTTTTTCATACTTTTAATTCTCTGAATGCACGTTTTGATTGGACCAATTGCTAATCTATTTAAGTTCTCTCCCTGGTTCAACTTTCAAGGAATCAGTTATTGTAGAAAAAACAGTTTTCTTGAATAATCTAGAAGATTGTGTAACATTCTTGATAAGCATCTAATGACTCCCAGCTAGTTTATCTGTTTCGACAATTTTCTTATTATATTTTTTTTAATGGACTTAGGGAGAGCAGCCTCATTGTGGGTTCCCCGAGAAGAACTTCTCTATGAATTTAGAGAAGTTAGCGAGAAAGGTTTGTTGTCTTTGTAGACTTGCTGTACCAATGTTACAGTGCTATACTGTTTTAGAAGATTAAAATGTGTATGTAAACAGTTCAGTCATCTGTAACAGGGTTATCGGGTGCTTGTTGTGGAGCAGACAGAGACGCCTGAACAGCTTGAACTTCGCCGTAAAGAGATGGGTTCTAAAGATAAGGTTCAGCAATATTTGATTATTTTTTTCTGAAATATGTAATCTGCCAAAATATGCATCTTTTAACTGATGTTCATGAGAGACCCCCCTTTAACATTCAATTTGTCTTATTTTCATTTCTGACATTCACACTACTTGTGGCTATCATTATGACTGTTTCAAATCTGCAGGCTACTAAACTGTAGAGAATCCATTAGTGTTATTTCTCTTTTCAATTTTTTGTGACTATGTTGCTCCATGTTTCAAGGTTGTGAAACGTGAAATATGTGCTATGGTTACAAAGGGAACACTTACTGAAGGAGAGTCACTGTTGATGAACCCCGATGCTTCATATTTAATGTCAATTACTGAAAATTACCAGCCTAATGAGAACCAGAATGAAAAAGACACCATAATAGGTGTTTGCATGGTTGATGTTTCCACAAGCAAATTCATTGTAGGGCAGGTATGTAATTCTATATATCCTACTATTCCTCTTGTCATATGTTGATAACAAAAGCACATAAATTGATTGTTGCTACATGGGTATTGTTGTTGAGGATATTCTCTAGCTTATTCTTACCTGGAATCTATTTTTCTTTGTTGCAGTTTGGAGATGATTCTGAACGCCATTCGTTATGTTCAATATTGTCTGAACTAAGGCCTGTGGAAGTCATAAAGCCTTCAAAGATGCTGAGTCCGGAAACTGAACGAGTATTGAAGAATAACACGAGAAACCCTTTATTTAATGATTTGATTCCTAATGTAGAATTTTGGGATGCTGATAAGACAATCGCTGAGATCTGTAAATATTACTGTCAATCAAATAGTGACATTTCTACTGATATTGATAATGTGAGGAACGATTCTGTCACCCTGCCACTTGTCTTGAATGAGCTAGTTAGTGCGGGCACGGGTGGATCATGTGCTCTTTCTGCTCTTGGAGGCTGTTTGTTTTATTTAAGGCAAGCCTTTTTGGGAGACGCATTGCTCAAATGCGCTGAATTTGAGCGACTACCATGCTCAGGACATGACAGGACACTTCAAAAGCCATATATGATACTTGATGCAGCAGCGCTTGAAAATCTTGAGATATTAGAAAACATCAAAAATGGTGGTCCCTCCGGGTATTTTGAAGTGACTTGAATGAATTATTTCATGAAATATTATGGCATATTAACTGATACAATGTTTGATTGCAGTACCCTGTTTGCACAACTGGATCATTGTATTACAGCATTTGGAAAAAGATTGCTTAAAGCATGGATAGCAAGACCATTATACAATAGAAAGTCAATTTTAGAACGCCAAGATGCCATTGCAGGTTTCAAGGTCTTTATATTTGGAAAACTATAGTTTTTGTTCCTAAATGGTGTTAGATTTGCTTTTAAATGTTTGGAGATCTGTGCTATATAGTTGTTCAATATCTACGGCTTTTGCAAACCATTTAATGGACATGAATAGCTTTGGCCTCATTTGAATCATTATCTGATAGAGCATTATCATTCAATTTCTTCTGCAAGCCATAGCATAGACACTTAAACTAGGATTCACAGTAGTGGCTTCTTAAAGTTCCTTTTATTGTTCTTTAAGAACTTTTGGAATTTTTGTTTATCAGGGTGATGGTCTTGCATCTGCACTTGAATTTCGGAAAGCGTTGTCAAGGCTTCCAGACATGGAACGACTGCTTTCTCGCCTCTTTGCTAGCTGGTAACTTTTATAATTCATAATTATATGCATAGGAATCAATTATTACTTTCTAGCGAATTTTCAGGCCATATTATGGTGATAAATGTAGAAGATTTGCAATAAGAGAAAAACATTAGATAGGAGAATGGAGAGAATTCAATAAAATCATCCTTCATGAACCTTATAAGCCTATCACTTATCCTGTCTCTTATCAATAATGACTGTATACCTTTTAACTCTTCTGAGTTCTTATCTGGAAACATTTTATTTTAATTGATTCTTTAGTAACTTATCCATACCTTAGCAGATAAGATTTCTCCAATTTGAATTTGGTTGAATTTTCAACTTTTTATTGGATAAATTGGAATTTCGATTTGAACTCTGTCCTTCACTTCTTTTGTTATTTGTAAAGATTAATCAATTTGAATTTGATACAAAGTACTAAATTAACCATAATTAACTTTTAAATATCATTAGAGAAATAAATAGAAGTTTCTGAAGAATAAAAGTATATAAATGAAAACTGATTCTGAATAATCTATATTAAAACTCCTCATCCAAATGAAGTTGCATCAGCTTTTTGTCATTTTAAAGTAATTTTCAACATTGCCTCAGTCAATAGAAATTTTAAGTTCTTTCCTGATCTTTAGATCGCTATCGGAGGGAAGATGCTTTTAGAAAACAGTACTGGAAAAGCTATGATTCAATACAACACACAATAAGAAAAACTGAATATTTGTTTGTATATCATTTAGTGAGGCTAATGGAAGAAATGCCAAGAGAGTTGTTCTTTATGAGGATGCAGCAAAAAAGCAGCTTCAAGAGCTTACTGCTTCTCTACGGGGATGCCAACTGATGGATCAAGCATGTTCTTCCCTTAACGCAATGCTTGCTAGTACAGAATCTACTCTACTCCATCATTTACTGACAACAGGTTTGATTTTTTCTTTTTTCTTTTTTTTTTCATGCTGCATGAACATTCAAACTTTGCTTGTATTTGTTGTGCAAATTTCTTCTGTGAATGATATGATGCTTTTATGGCATGTAGGCAAAGGGTTGCCAGATATCTCGCCTGTCTTAGATCATTTTAAAGATGCTTTTGATTGGTCAGAAGCTGACTGTACAGGGCGTATTATACCTCACGAAGGGTGTGATGTTGAATATGACGCTGCCTGCTATGCTATAAGGGAGATTGAATCTAGTCTTTCGAAGCACCTGAAGGAGCAGCGTAAAGTATTGGGAGATTTATCGGTATAGTAATTGTTAGCTGCTTTTTAAGATAGTTGTTGGAGCTTTTAAATCTTCTCAGGTGACTAATATAGGAAGTGTTGTAGATAAATTATGTTACCGTGGGAAAGGACACATTTCTGCTTGAAGTTCCTGAAAGCTTGAGGGGAGCTGTTCCTAAGAACTATGAGTTACAATCTTCAAAAAAAGTGAGTAAAGTTAATGTCAGGATTGCCTATACTTTAGATTAATTATTCTGTAACTCTGATAATATGAGTTATATTGCTTAGAAAGATTGTTATAAGTTCCAACATAATGCTCTAATAATATGATGTGTCTACTGAGGTATATGTCTTGTAATATGGTTTTATTTTGCAAACACTGATAGTGTGTGTGTGTGTATATATATTCGGAGGGAAAAAAAATACCGATGGAAGATCTTCTATTTTGTTTTGGTGCAAAAGAAATTGTTCCTACTGACAAGTGGCATCATAGTATGACCAAGCTTTTTGAGTATGGATAGGCTTGATTTTGGTTGATATCCTTTATCTTCGCTGACTTGTTGAAGTAACTAAACTAAATTGTTTTGTTCTGCCCATCCAGGGATACTTTCGATATTGGACACCTAAAATTAAGGAGTTGCTGTCAGAACTTTCGCAAGCTGAGGCAGAGAAAGAATCTGCACTTAAAGGCATTCTTCAGAGGTTGATTCGCCAGTTCACTGAGCACCACAGCAAGTGGAGACAATTGGTTTCCACAACTGCTGGTACCTTTCCTTCTTTTTCTCTTTTTCTTTTTGTAACTTCTATTATATGATTTGCTCAATTCCTAGTACATAGTCTCACTTAAAGCATCACTATTAATGCAAATTCAAAATGGTGTTCATCTCTTTTCTTTGATGTAAAATTAGCAACTTATCTTTTTAACAAATGCTAAATTCTGCCTTGAGAGGGGATTTTTTTATTTTTTATTATTTATTTATTTATTTTTGCTATCAATATGATATCCTATATCTTGCTGTAATATCAGAATGTTCGTTTTTTTCTGAGTCAAAATGTTCTATTTTGATGGATTATGCAGAGCTAGATGTTCTGATTAGTCTTGCAATTGCAAGTGACTATTATGAGGGGCCGACATGCCATCCAATTATCAAGGAAATATCTTGTACAGATGTAATTCCCTCTTTATCTGCCAAAAGTCTAGGGCATCCTATTCTCCGGAGTGATGCCTTAGGCAAGGGTTCTTTCGTACCCAATGATGTCAGTGTCGGAGGGCTGGGCCATGCGAGATTCATTCTTCTTACGGGCCCAAATATGGGTGGTAAATCGACTCTTCTGCGCCAAGTTTGTTTGGCAGTAATCTTGGCACAGGTAGGAACTTCTTTGTCCATTTTTTGCTTCTGTTTCCCATTATTCATCTTCATACCTCCACAGATTGGAGCAGATGTTCCTGCAGAAAGCTTTGAGTTCTCTCCTATTGACCGCATCTTTGTTCGAATGGGCGCAAGGGATCATATTATTGCTGGACAAAGTACATTCTTGGTTGAACTTATGGAGACTGCTTCTATGCTGGTAAGTGTCAATTCTCAGTGGTTTCATTGCAGGATAAATGGATCCTTTAGTTCTGCTGGTTCCTACCATTGGGAATCATCTTTTAACTTTGTATCAACATATTAATGCAGTCTTCAGCCACGAAGAATTCTCTTGTGGCCATAGATGAACTTGGTCGAGGTACATCTACATCTGATGGACAAGCAATTGCGTGAGTCTTATCACATGTAGCAAAGATGTTTTCATTTTGGCACATATGTTCTATGAACTGCAAATTTCATAGAGTATTTGCTCCAGTGCTCCTTCTGCTCCCCTTAAATACGGGATTCTTGGTAAGCATTTCTTGTTTGATCAACAGGGCATCAGTTTTAGAACACCTCGTCCATCATATTCAATGCCGAGGCTTGTTTTCTACACACTACCACCGATTAGCAGCTGAATATGAGAAAGATGACAAGGTACACCAATTATTTCTTGGTTGTCACTACTGCAGTTTGTAGACATGCATACATGATCACTCTAATGCTTCACTCCGTGTACTTGAATAACTAATTTTTTCATAGGTAGCACTTTATCACATGGCTTGCCAAGTTGGAAAGGGGAAAGGAGGTGTGGAAGAAGTTACGTTTCTTTACAGGCTAACACCCGGTTCGTGTCCTAAAAGTTACGGTGTTAATGTTGCTCGCTTGGCAGGTGCGTCCCCAACTGTGCTCTATATAGTTTTTCCAGTACATCCTTTTCTGAGTAACTGACATCTTATTGAAAGACGAACACAATCATGATGAGTATGGGCATCCTTACTGAGAAATTTAATTATTTCAAATAATTCCAAGAGATCAGACATTACTGTCTAGGAAGTTATGTAGGTACCATGCCACTTTACTGTTTTAAGTGCTAACTGTGCTCTGGAAACTCAGGGATACCTGCCTCTGTACTTCGAAAGGCCATGGAGAAGTCGAGTGGTTTTGAGTCCAATTATGGAAAGCAGAGGGTCGGATACAATGAAAAGATGGATGAAGTTGCTGTCGTCAAAGAGCTGCTCCGTATAGTAGAAGCATGGAGTCACCAAGAGAATGAGGCCTTAAATAAAAATTTGTTCCATGAAGTGCTACAGAGAGCAAGGATGCTGGCGAGCTGAAACTGAGTCAGAAATTCACTGTTTTCCATACCATCTCGGGATATTCTTTTGCAAGCATACCAGGAATGGTTTGCTGGGTCACTTGGATTTTGAGGACCTCATTTTGGAAATCTCTGAAAGTCCTCGAAGCAACACCAGAGATGGTGTGGACAGACCAGTGCTAACAGACCTGATCTCTACTTGCAATGCCAAAAAAGGCTAGGCAGTAAACTTGACGAGGCATGCAAAATCGCCAAGCCATGTTGGATTTGCCTGAGCAGCATAGAGTAGAATGCTTTTAGAGGAAAGCAAAGTTTCTGGGGAATGAAGTGCCATTTTGTTAAGATGTAATTTATCTCTTCGTGGTTGAAGAGAAAGTGCACAAAATGTCTAGAATTGCCCAGGGGGAGATCATTTTCCATTTTTATTTAAATTCACTGCAAGTCCCTGTTAAACTAGACATTGTACCCAATTATCAACCTTTACAGAGTAAACTACAGCTTATATGCTTCTGTTGGTAGAACGGACTAGCATCATCTCTCTGTGTATATCATACATGGCTCTTCTCGGAAAACCTTTTACACGCTTGAAATGGCTAAGATGCTTGATTGTACTCATTACTCAAGGCTGTTGAATAAATAGTAACCAAGTCACCAAATGTTTCATTTTTTGACGAGAAAGATTCACCACCCTAGTGCAAATTTCACCTGGTACAAATTTGCGAAAACGGTGGGTCGAGCAGGCGACAAGTTTTCAGTTGGCGCATCGGCACAGATTCAGCTCCTCGGACGGGCAATATTGTTGTGTAACGAGCTCGTTAGACGCAGGGCCCAGAAAAAGCCGGAAGCAGCACGCAACCAAACCCCGTGAACGGTGTCCTCTCCGTCGAGTCCGTGTTGCCGCCACGTCCTTAACAAAGCACAAATACATCTGTATCCTCTCCCACGCGCCCCCACGAACAAAACAACACTCCACCGCTCTGGGCTCCGACTTTTTAAATAAAGATCACACGTATTTCCCTCCTCGTCACTTAAACCACCACAAACTGGAGCAGAAGCATGATGGGTGGAGGAAGTAGGGGGTTGATGGGCCCTCTTCTGCTGGTGAACTTGGTCGTGTACGTGCTCGTCCTCGCCCTCGCCGGGTGGTCCCTGGACAAGTACATCGACCGCGAGACCCACCGCCGTAAGTGTTCGATCAACTCAGCTGGGGGTTCACAGCTCAACTCCTTCAACGAACTGCAGTTCGGCTTAAACTTCGTATGTTGCGCAGATTTGGGCGGGAACATGTCGACCGGGTATCTGCTGATCTTCGCGTTGCTGGCCGGCGCGGTGGGCGCATGCTCGGTGCTGGCGGGAACGATGCATTTGAGGGCGCGGCGAAGCGACAGTCTGGCCAGGGCCGTCTCTGCTGGGCTGGTTTCTTGGGCCCTCACCGCCCTCTCGTTTGGGTGCATAACAAACATCTCTCTTCTCTTAATTCCAACTGTTCTAAGTAGTGATAAAAATACAAATCATTGTGTAGCATTAAAATGTAAGTGCAACATTATTTCCACAAGCGTATCTAGAAAACACATAATATATAACACTTGTTGGATAATATAATTCGCAGCCTCGCATGCAAGCAGATCGTTCTGGGGAATCGAGGGAGGCGTCTGGTAAGGCGAATCAAGCACACGCAATTTTCTTCTTCTTCCGAAACTTAGTCGACCAAAATTGCTTAACAAATCACATCAATACAAACAACTACGAATCAAGCACACGCAATTTTCTTCTTCTTCCGAAACTTAGTCGACCAAAATTGCTTAACAAATCACATCAATACAAACAACTAATCTCGCAGAGGACACTGGATGCGTTCATCGTAATCTTAACGTTCACGCAGTTGCTCTACCTGATGCTTCTCTGCGCCGGCGCGGTGAGCAGCAGCTACGGCCCCAGCTGTAGAAACTCGGGAGGCGGCAGCGGCGGCTCCGACTACGGTGTTGTGTCTCGTGAACAGAGGGATACAACAGCAGCCGCAAATGCTCCTCCGCATGCGTGAGGAAGAGGACCTCAATACTTTGTGATATATATGAATGAAACAATTTTGAAATTCTTGTATCCTTGTTCTTATACTGTACTGGAATAGATAGCAAGTAAATTCGACGTATTTGAACTTTTTAAATGGTTTAACAACAATCGTATTTGACTACGCCCAAGATACATTCCTTCTATCTCAAAACATTCTCAAAGATTTTGTCAAATTAAAATTAACAAAATTTAAAAAAATCTAAAAAAATATAACATAAAAAACGGTTGTCAAATTAAGAAAGCGCGGGAACATCGGAAAGGAGCCACGTAGCGACGCAATTAAATCCAAATCCAATCTCTCGCATCTTCGACCGGAATCTGATTCGATGCACCGCATACAAAACTCGTCAAGGGATGACCCAAAAGCGAGGTGGAGGAGAAAGAATCAAAAACCCAACCTCTACGCTAAATCCCCTTTAATTTATTTATTTAATCCATTCATTCATATATACTCCTCCATTTTAGTTAAATTCTCTCTCGATCCTCAATCATCTGCAACCAAAAAAACTGCTTCATGAGTGATAAGGTAACAATTAAGCTTTATTAACCCCTCTTCTTTTTCTTCTTTTTTTTTTCTAGTCACTAATAAGCTAATAATTTGTTAATTAACAGGGTTTATGGTAACAATTAATTATTTGGTTGTTGTTGCTGTTGTTGTTGTTTTAGTTTTATTGTATGACCATGAGGATGAACATCGACTGCAACGGTTGCTATCGTAAAATCCGAAGAACTCTTCTCAAGATGCAAGGTATGGCGCTATCATATTTCTCATCTTCTTTTCGTGTTTGCGTTTTGATTCTAACTTTTTTTAAAAAAAATTTTTGTTAATTTTTGGGGTGGGTTGTTGAAAGAGTTGGAGAGCCATTTGATAGAGAGGAAGCAGTGTAGAGTAAGCGTATGTGGAGTATTTGTTCCGCAGGATGTGGCTATAAGGATAAGGAACAAAGTTAATCGCAGAGTTGAGATACTGGAAATTAAGGAAGTGGATTCCAACACCATGGAGAGTGGAAAATAATTAGGGAGTAGTTCCAAGATGCTTTGTGTATTTTGTGTTTGTATATTAGATTTTTTTTAAGCTTGTGTTTTCTGTGCCCTACATTGTATTTGGAAAGCTTTGCTTTGCCACAAAGTCTTGTGTGTAAAGAAAGGACAAGAAACAAGTTAAAATCAATCTTACCGACCGTCCCAAGAGCAAGTGGCAAAGAATTTGATAGTTGATATCCGAGATCTAAGTTCGAATCCTAGTTGATTCACATTTTCAGCTAAATTTATTTCTAAATGAAATAAACAAGCGGACAGCGTCTACTGTCTCTCAAAAAAAAAAAAAAAAAAAAAAAAAAAGTTAAAATCAATCTTACTTTGGTGAAAACGAACAGAAATCAATTGAACTATGGATCATTTTGCATACGCTATCCAATATTTCAAAATTTTACCAACCATTTCTAGCGTAAGTGATAAAGAGCTTGATTGTTAATACCTGAAGTCTTAAGTTCGAAGTCTAATTGCTTCACACTTCTAGCTAAGTTTATTTCGAAAAGAAATAAATGAAACGAATAGCATACTACGTACTCTTCTCTTAAAAAAATATATTTTTTAAAATTTTGATTTTACTATCGAACGTTTTAATTTGAGTTAGTTAATGATATTTTGATTTAAAATTTTAAATTAATTATTTGAATAAATTTATAGTTGTGAGAATTACGTCAAGTGTATTAGCTAAGTTCGTAAAGTAACTGATGCATTTAATTTTTTAATTTAAAATATCGTCGACTAAGTTAAATCAAAATAAATTGAAAGGCTGGATAGTAAATATAAAATTTTAAATAGTTGAATTAGTTGTATCAAAATGACTAATAGTTTAGAAAGAATTCTACATTATCCCACTTGCACCACGTCATCAATAAAAAGTCAATCACTTTTTTTCTTTTCAAACAAAAGTACAATAAAAATAATTTTTTATAATTATGATGGGACATATATCTTTAAAAAAAATTTTGATTGATTTGTTACGTCACGTCACCAATATACACGTTATATTCTAGAGTTGTGTACGTTTCTAACTTTTAACTATGTACTATTTGCCACAAAAAAAAGGACATGGAAATAAGCAGGAAACAATTTGTACTAAAACGTTGTCGTTTGACTGTTCATTAATCAAATATTTACTACCTATAACAAAAGGAAAAAAAAGAAAAAAAAGAAAAAGAAAAAGAAAAAAAGGCTTCACTTCCAAAAGAATCTATGGAGGCGCATTATTTACTGTGCACAATATTAATTGTAATGGGAGACATGGTCCCCCTATTCCCACATCTATCTCAACCGACAATGTATTGAAGAGTGATCAAAGTTTTAGGCGTCTTTCTAATACCCTTCATTATGATGGACACTGTAGCATTTGATTAGCCTTTATTTTGATGGGGCTAACCCATCGGCAAATTTAGTAATATGATAAAGATTGATTAACCCCAGTTACCGACTTACTAAACTACAAATTCGATAAATTTAAATTGCTCGAGATAATTTCAGGTTCTTTCGATGAAGTGCTGTGGAATAGAGCCGCTCTAAAGCGTCCCCTTAAACACCTATAAAGTCGGAAGCTTGTACAATACTACAATCCCTAAGCATATTACAGTTTTTGATTCAGCTGGAGTTTTAAGATTATGTTTCTTAAATTATTTTCAAGAAAATTGTCGATTAGTTGGGAGAGAGAGAGAGAGAGAGAGAGAGAGAGAGAGAGAGAGAGAAAGGTTAGGTGAGGGTACGTGGGTAAGCCACAAAATTCAAAACATAATCCTCGAGCTACCAACTAAAAGGAAATAACTACGCACGACGCATGACACATTATCGATCGCTGCATCAATCACGGACACTGGTCACAAAAATCACTAAAAAGTAGGAAATCATAAAAAGCAACACAGAAATAAAAAGATGAGAAAATCTAAGTCAAACATGAAGGAGCTAAAACCACAACTAGTCAAACACTGACACCTAATTTCATATTATGAATGGTCTTTATCTGTCTCCCATGCAAATTATAATATATTTTTTTTAAAAAAAAACGATCATTCATATCTGTTTAGGGGGAAAAAAAAAAGAAAAAAACTACCAGCACTTTAACAAGGGGAAGCAATTCCAACCAAGGATGGGGCCCACACATATCTACAAGCCCTTGTATAGATAGATGGTAAAGCTTTCACCAACCTCTCCTGATACCCATTTGGCTCAAATCCTTTTTGCATCATTGAAATGAATATTTGGTGATTGAGTGGATTAATGATAGGTGCATGGATTACATAGTCATAAGGAAGTAGATTGTAAAGATGGTGAGGTACCAACCAAACTAGGGACAAAAACAAAAAACAGGGAACAAAGAGAATTAAAAGCTGTTTTATGCAAAAGTGGAGGGTGAAAAAAGAAAAGGGGAAGAAGGTGAGGTAAAGGGAACAACTGTGCAGGACAACAGAAGCAAAGTGACATTACTGCTTACAACTGCCATGGTCAGGGATTCCTTGGAGTAGCATTAAAGCTTATGCTATTGGATCCTTCTCACCATAGCCACCCAACTCCAGTGAATAAGGTTCCTCTTACCCTCTTTTATGAGCTTTTACTCCTCCCAAGTGAGTTTTCTTTTTCTATTTCCTATGGGGAGAGTGGTTCTCAGATGAAGAGAGAAATGGGCTCTGCTGCAAAGTGCTTCTGCTTTCTCTCCCTCATCTCCGTCACACTCCTTTTCTTCAACTTCCAGCTTATGGGCACTGCCAGTTTTCAAGAAAGCCAGAATGTGAGGGGAGATGAGGGGCTTCATGTTCTCTTAAAGATTAGATTGCTACTTGGTTTGAAGAGTTCCACTTTGAGAGGACCAGCTCACCATGGCTATCACTATTCTCCTGCTCCAGCACCGGTTGAAGAAGTTATACCACCAGGTCATGTGCCTCAACTCCACACCCATGTCGACCCCCCCCACACACCGCATTCTCATCGAGCTCATATTTCGCCGTCGCAAAGTATGGGACACCAAAAGGATAATAGAGCCAAGAAAAGACTTCGAAGAATAGCCATCATCGTTGCAGCGTCGGCGGGATTTTCTGCAATTGTTCTTGGTATTGCAATAGTGTTAGTTTGTAAGAGGTCCTCAAGAAGAACTACGAAGAGATCTGATAGACCATTGCAGCTATTCGGCAACAAATCTAAGTCTCATATGGTGTCGAACGTAACGAGCAAGGTGAGTTTTGATCCTGGCCCAGAGCTGTTTTATCTGAATTCCCTAGCACCATACTTAGAGAATGATGACTCTAGCCTTAAACAGAGACCTGAATCTAATAATGTCTCCGTAAATGAAAGCTTATCTAGTTCTCCACTACTACTCAATGGAGAAGTAATGAAGTATCAGCCAGATTCTATAAACCGCTCAGATGAAGAGAATCCTCCGATTGAAAATTCTCATTCGAACTCCGACAATGAGTCTTTCCATTCCATTTGCTGTTCACATTCCTCGAATGGTTCTGTCTCTGATGTCTTCTTATTAAAACAAAGTCACCTTTCTATAAAATGTTCTTCTCCATGTTCTCCACAAAAAGATTTTTCTCCCTCTAATTCCTCCTATAAATCGATCTCACCCAATTTTCGATCCCAACATTGCATTCCTTTTGATCAGAAAAGAGCTTCTAACCCGTCTCCAAGAAGCTTGCGAGCCGAAGCATTTCAAATTCCACCTACACCATGTAATCAGGATAGAGTATTTCATGTGTCTCCTAAATCTTCAATGTCTCATGATGTTCCCAAGTTGCAAGAAACTGATCTCCTAAGCACCAAAATTTGTTCCGAGTCCCTGAAAATGTCACCAAGACAAAGCTATCCTTCCTGCGGCTCGGTAAACTCAACGCCAAAAAAAGAAACAACCCCATTCCCTTCAAATTTAGACTTAATATCTACTCCGAGGGGAACTCCAAAAGAATCAAACACATCCCCGAGCACTTCAATTTCGACTAACGATAAACTACCTCGAACTCCTCCACTGCCACTGCGTGGCACAGGAGCACCAACGCCACCGCCTCCGCCTCCGCCTCCGCCTCTGCCTCCGCCATTCATGTCAGTTACAAATCAGAAAGGGTCCAATTCTGGCCCTCCTCCTCCACCTCCGTGCCCGATTCTGCTAACTACACCAGGCAGCAAAGACGGTTCTTCCCTGCCGAAGTTAAAGCCGCTGCATTGGGACAAAGTACGAGCGGCACCCGATCGTTCCATGGTATGGGACAAGATCAGATCAAGCTCATTCGAGTAAGCATAGTATACTAATATTTCTATTAATGTTAAATTGTTTCCAAGGTAGAATATACTACTCATCTCATGGTTGATTGAAAATATGATGCAGGTTGGATGAGAAGATGATTGAATCACTCTTTGGGTATAACATGAAAAATTCAGCCAAGCATGAAGAAGCAAAGAACAAGACCCAATCTCCAAGCAAGCATGTCATGGAGCATAAGAGGCTGCAAAACATCACTATATTGTTGAAGGCAATTAACTCAACAAGTGAGCAAGTATGCGATGCTTTGACAAAAGGTAAGTTGGCAGAAAATTCAGCAACACTTAAACCATAGATTGTAGATCTTACTAGAAAAGAAAATCTTTGGCTTGGTTTTGTTAGGAAATGGGCTGTCCGTGCAGCAATTGGAAGCACTGGTCAAGATGACACCGACGAAGGAAGAAGAGGAGAAGTTCTCTTTGTATGACGGGGACATCGATGAGTTCGATCCGGCAGAAAAATTTGTCAAGGTGGTATTAAGCATACCATTTGCATTTTCAAGAGTTCAAGTAATGCTATACAGGGAAACTTTTGAAGATGAAGTTGCTCACCTAAGAAAATCCTTTGCAATGCTTGAAGTAAGAATCTTAAAAATATGTTTAGTTAAAACCAACCTGTTGCATCTTAGTGCTAACCACATGTTTCTGTTCTTTCTTCTATCAGGAAGCTTGCAAAGAACTTAGGTCAAGTAGGCTTTTCTTAAAGCTACTTGAAGCTGTTCTTAAAACAGGAAATAGGATGAATGTCGGGACAATACGAGGCGGCGCAAGAGCTTTCAAACTTGATGCTCTGCTTAAACTAGCCGATGTGAAAGGCACCGACGGGAAGACTACTTTACTCCATTTTGTTGTTCAAGAGATGATTCGATCCGAAGGTCTAAGTGCCATGGAGTCGAAATCAATAAATGCACCACGAAAGAATACACGGAGTGCCGAGGAAAGAGAAGAGGATTACAAGGTAATGGGTCTAGACCTTGTTTCAGGACTAGTCAGTGAGCTCTGCAATGTTAAGAAAACTGCTAGTATAGACCTGGATGTTTTGATAAGCTCGGTCTCGAATCTCTCGTGTGGAATGGCTCAGATGATACAACTTGTGGAGAAGGATTTAATGATTGACGATATGAATCGGAGCTTTGTGAACTCTATGAGACTGTTTATTGATCACGCTGAGAAGACCATCACAGGGTTAAAAGACGATGAAAAGCAAGTTCTACTTCATGTAAGAGATATAACCGAGTACTATCATGGCGATATGAGCAAGGATGAAGCGAATCCGCTTCGGATTTTCGTGATTGTGAGGGACTTTCTTTGCATGCTAGATAGAGTGTGTAAAGAGATCCAGAGTTCAAGGGCCCATCGGGGTCCCCATATGATTATTCCATTTCGATGATGACCAATCCATGGGGGGTGTAGAGAAGCAATTATAGTTTGTTTTCTGTTCGTGAAAAATGACAAGAAATATGAGCTAAAGGACCGGAAAGGGTTGTACCAAGTACTGATGATTGCACATATTGTGATGCCGGTAGTTTGTATTCAACATCAAAATTACAGTGAGTTAACAAAATTTGCGAGTTGTATCATCCTTCAGAAAAATTATGTTACACAGGTTCACAATCACATCGAGAGCAATAACCTCACAGTTAAAGCTATAATTCTCAAAGAAGAAAAGAAAATAAAAGAATGTGCTTATTTTCGGCATGTATTAGGGCTCATCATGTATACCTGTGTTGCTTTTTACAAATAAACTAGTATTTTATGACTGTAAGAACTGTATTTTAATTTTCATTGCATCTTCTTTCTCTTTGTTTTTAAGATCCATCATACAATTTGCTACAAAGGCTGTAGAAACCACATTGTAGTTGAACTGTTTTGTCCTTCAGCTGTTTCACCTTTGGAATTTATTGTGCAGGGGGCAGTTAAGAATGTTTCATGTCACATGTGAACTGACCAAAAAGATGGACATTTTGTACACAAAAAGTTTTTCAAAGCTTTTGCTGCAGCAAAACGCTGGAATGAACACAAAAGTGTCCTTTTCCTGGTTCATGTTTCTACTGTATGCTATATTCGTCTCTCATCAATAAATGACGAATTCAATCTCAACTGCCCGATCCTACTATCTATGGATGGTTGATTTAAATTTAGGCATACAGAATTGTAGGGCATCTGTGCCCAGACCAAACAAACCCTTAGCCTCGCAAGAAGCTGCTGCACATCATCCTATTTTTCGAGTTTGAGTTTGCTTTCCTGATTTTCCACACGTTCGCCAGGTTCCCGAGCCTATTTACACTCCTGGGCCTATTTACACTCTTTAAAAAGTTCAACGATTTTGTCCTGTATTACCCAGGTGGCCCTAAAGATCACCACTCCAGCTATTAAAAGTAGAGATAAAATTGAGATCCAGATTTCGAGATCAACGACAGACATGGCGAACGGCGAAAAAAAAAAAAAAAAACATATATTTTTTTTGACATTTCTTTCATGTTTTCATTTGTTGTATTTCATTTGCATTTCTTTATGCTCCTTTTACCACAAGAGGGGGAAAAAATAATAATAATAATAATAAACACCTCCTTGATATTTTGATATAATATTATGTTCCTCGTGATGCATCCTTTGATTTAATGTAAGCTAAGCTTCATTAATAAATTAGAAAAATAACTGCAGTAACATAACAATTTAATTTGACCTCCCCAAATATAAATAACACAAAAAAAGAGCACTACTATTAATAAACGCTGATGATAAGAAACTACTAACGGATACCAAACAGGTAGCTAGGAAAATGGCCAGCTATTTCTTAATTTATTAATTATTCCAAAATTTTGAATCAGTTCTTGTTACCACTTAACATTTATGAAACGATAAACAGCGTCAATAGAAAACAACAGAACGGAAAAATAGAACTAGTACTTCAGCATTACTACAAAAAAACAAAACCTCAACCATACCAATGCTCACAGACAACAACAAATCGAAACCATTTAGAAAGGCGCCGAAATATAATATATGACCTGCATGTGAAGAGAAGAGTTTGCAAAGAAGCTCTTACAAAGTTAAGCTCTCAGGATTCTCAACAATCTTTGAAAAGGTCTCCAGGAAAGCTGCCAAGTTTGCACCATAGATTATGCGGTGATCAGCAGTTACATTCACCTAAAATGGAGGCCGATTTAGTTTAGGAAATAACTAAAGCAAGAGTTCAGAAAATTGTTTAAAATACAACTGGGGTACACATGTTGGAGCATGAGATGAATAACAAGGAGAGTACAATCGAGATGCATTGATTCAAATGAGCAACAGAAGTGTACCAAAAAATAGTTGAATGACATTGTGTTCTACTAAATAAGGGGCTGTCTGGAAGTAAAAAGTGAAAGTAGCTGTGCTGTTATGGTATCTCACTCATTTTTCTTCTTTTTCTCAAAAAAACACAAAAACAAAAAAAGAGCAATTCTAATCTTAATCTGATATTTGTCTTTATTGCAGTCAACCTCTAATTGGATTCCCATTGTAACTCGAAAATGGTAAATATTCCATGTGGTCCGACAGATTTCTATGTCCGCTAGAAAGTACCTTTCTCATATTCAAGTGCTGCTCCCGGTCCCACCCCTAATCCTTTTCAAAGAACTTAATTCTATGATCAAGGGGTGCGAGACAGTGCCAATTAAGACATCTATTTCTTCATAATGCTTTAATACGACTTGTGTCTCTGACCAACAACAGAAACTTTACCATAACAAGTTGTTTGGAGAAAGAGTGGGAACTTCACTAATCATTGGTTTGCAGACCAACAAGTCGTAGTTCTAAATTTCTAATATATGACAACAGATGTTGCCCAATACTGAAAATGAAGAATCAATGGATAAAGCAGCTTTACTACAGCTCTCTTATTATAGAAGCTTGATTTGTAAAACAGGAAATAAAACTAGAAAGAGTAAAAACTGCATTCTGCTCTAAGAAATTTGAAGCCAGATAAAGTCATGCACAAATTAGATGGATCTAAGGCAATACTAGAAAATACGATGGTTTCAGAGAAAACATACGACAGAAAACTTCTGCTGCTCATGCATGACACCATTCTACAGTTATAAATAGGATGACTGAATCTTCTCAATGCATATTGGACATTGATGTGACAGAATTTAAGTATACAAAATTCTATAGCTAAAAAGCAAGCTAGCTGAAGTACCAAAGAATACAAAATAGAACAACGAAATTGAACCTACCAGCATTTTACTCTTAACGCTAAAGAAACCATCTTTATCAGCCACAACTGTAGGCTTTGAAGCTCCGACAGCCATGATAGCACCCTGAATACATATCAATCACGTCCTCGTCACTTTAAATGCCAAAAAGCCAATCTGCTAGCAACTATCAATTGGAAAACCCACCTGGCCAGGAGGAAGGATGGCATCAAATCGGTCTACACCAAACATACCTAGATTTGATAGAGTAAATGTTCCTGCACAGTACCAAAACCTCAGTGATAGCAACCTCCCATGATTCAAAAAATACAAATTAACAACAACGTAAAAGAAAGTCACAGACCTGAGTTGTACTCATTTGGTGAAAGCTGTTTAGCATGAGCTTTTTTAACCAGCTCTTTCCATTGTTGAGAAAGCAAATACAAATCCAACTGCCCAGTTTCAAACTCACATAATTAACAAGAGAAACATAAAGTTCTAACATAAATTAGAGTATAGAATAAGTTAAGACCTTGTCAGCATCCTGGAGAACAGGGGTGATCAGTCCACCATCAATAGCCACAGCCACTGCAATGTTAATATTGCTATTGTAAGCGAAGCTCTTTCCATCCTTGCAACTTGCATTCACAACGGGATGCTGAGCAAGTGCCATTGCTGCAGCCTTGGCCAGCAGTACAGTCATTGTCACCCCCTTCGACTTGATCTAGAGAACATTGTTCAAGTTCTAATATAGTTTAGCAAATCCAGCTTCAACTAGTTCAAGAAAGCAATGTGAGTGATAACATTTGTTCTAGCCAGGCTCCACTTTATCACCTTGTGGTTCAAAATGTAATTTTTCTACCGCCCTAAAAGTCTTGCTGCTAAATGCCATTCAGTTTGAACACATTGAAATCATGTGATTTGTTAAAGACAGGTCAGATAAGAACTTCTAATTGTTAAATGCAATTGACTCTACTTATTAGATGGGTCACGTGATCATTGCATTCTCAACTTCGACGGCATTTTGAATAGCAAATACTAATAGGCAATCGAAACAACAATCTTGAGGCGGTTAAACCTTAATGTTACTAAACTGAAATAGATTTTCTTTTATTATCAGTTTGCAGATAATTACTAAGATCTAAACAATCAAATTACCAGCTGATAAACCAAGCGCCAAATTTTCCAACAGCAAGTGATAAATCCCGAACCTTTTTATAGAGAGCATCAAGCGCATCGGTCATCACGGGGTACCCAACGCGGAAAGTCGGCACAGAGAGGCTCTCCAACATGTTCTTGGAGACGGCGGCCTGCATCGTCGTGAACGGGTCAACTGTCGATCCAGGAAGCAGGGCAGGAGCAGCAGCTGCAGAACCTTTAGCAGCAGCAGTTATCGAAGCCACAGGAGCCGGAGCAGCAGGGGCCGCGGCCGGCTTCTTAGGCTGGATCCCCGCGGCGGCCTCGATATCCGTAGAAGTGATCCTCCCATACGGCCCGGTCCCGGCGACCTTCGCTAGATCCACCTTGTGCTGCTTCGCGAGCTTCTTTGCGAAGGGCGTGGCGATCGTCTTCCTCGGCCCTTCTTGGACCGGTGCCGCCGCCGCAACCGGTGTCGGGGGCGCTGTGGCTGGGGGAGGAGGAGGAGTAGCTTCCGACGGAGGTGGAGGAGATGGAGGGGTTTGGGGTTGGGATTGGGAGAGGGCCTGGGCCTTGGCGAGGGGGACCTCGTCCTCGGACTCGGCGAGGAGGCCGATGGGGGCGCCGACGGGGGCGGATTGGCCCTCGGGGACGACGATGGCGGCGAGGATGCCGTCGTAGAAGGTCTCGACGTCCATGTCGGCCTTGTCGGACTCGACGACGACGACGCTCTCGCCCTTGGAGAGGCGGTCGCCCTCCGCCTTCACCCACGACACGATCTTCCCCTCCGTCATCGTCGAGCTCAGCGCCGGCATGAAGATCTCCCGGATCTTCGCGCGGATCGCCGGGGTCCCATGGCGGCGGCGGAGGGCGAGGGGGAGGGGGACGCGGCGTCGGGGCAGGAGAGAAGGGAGGGACGCGGAGAAGAGGGAGGAGGACGACGAGGAGAGGGAATTGGCGGTGACGGGAGAGGTCGCCATTAATGGTGGCGGTGGTGATGATGCTTAGAGCTTCTTCTTCCTCGTTCAATTGGAGGAGCGGGGTGGGTAATGGAGAATGCGGGGCTCTGCTACTGCTGCTATTGTTTTCTATCTCAAGAAGGGGCGGAGAAGCCGAGAGGAGTTTAGTCGGTTCGTTGGAAGGAAATAAAGATTTTCATTTTTCCTCGCAAAAGAAAAAGAGTACATAGTGATCTCCGACCAGGGCAGGGAGTAAGCAATTAACAAACCATATATACATACATCTCTTTACTTTTTTTAAAAAAAAATTGTATAAAAGGTAAGTTTTAGTTTATAGCATATATTTTGAAGAAAAAAAAAACTTATTTTAAGCTAATATTAAAATTTTACAAAAATTTAATCATACTTTATATAAATTTTAAATTATTATTATTATAGCACTGTCACGGTTTACACGATCAATTTAATTGTAGTAAAAATGCCAGGATCACAGCAAGTCCCCATCCTCAAGGCCCAACAACTTATAGGTGAGGATTCCCTTGGGGCGGCCCAGATAAGCGCAGCCCAACACGGCCCACAATCGTCCCGAACCAGGTTAGTTCGGGGGCGATCCGATCCGTTAATATAATCCATTTTATAGGCCTTTGTGAAATAATGTTGTCATATTTGAATAATTAAGTAATTCTTACCAACTAAATCAAATGAGAATATTTTTACCAAAGAACAAAAAAAAAAAATAAATAAATAAATAATAGATCCGAGGGTCCGATCCAAATCAGTTGTTGGGCTCTTGGGTTGCGATTGATTATATCCACACCCACACCGAAACAGTGGAGAGAAGAGTCGGGAGAAAAGAGGAAGAGAGAGGAGTAGGAGAGAGAAAAAGAAGAAGAAGAAGAAGAAGAAGAAGATGAACACGGACATAACGGCGTCGGTGAAACCGGAGTACCCGGTGATCGACCGCAACCCCCCCTTCACGAAGACCGTCGCCAACTTCTCCGCCCTCGACTACCTCCGCCTCTCCACCATCACCGCCGTCTCCGTCACCGTCGGCTACCTCTCAGGTGCCCCCTTCCTCCTCCTCCTCCTCCTCCTCCTTCCCCACCCTTCGCACCCGCATTAGGGTTAGGGTTTTCTAATTGGGTTTTGGATTGGGGGTTGGCGCAGGGATCAAGCCGAACATCCGAGGGCCGTCCATGGTGACCGGGGGATTGATAGGGAACATGGGCGGGTTCATGTACGCGTACCAGAACTCGGCGGGTCGGCTCATGGGCTTCTTCCCCAACGACGCCGAGGTCGCTAGCTACAAGAAGAAGTAGAGCGCGCTCCGCCGCCGCCGCCAACACCTGTAATTTTCTCAATTTCCTCGCTCTTTCGATTCGACTTGAATAAAATGTGAACTCGGCTTCTTAGATCCGTCGCGGGGTGTTTGTTGCTGAATTTCGTAATGGTGCTGTTTTCGGGATGTTTGATCAGAGTGAGCTCTGATTTGTTTGTGACCGGCTTTTGGATTAGCATGTTCTCATTTTTCTCGCAGTTAGTTCCTCAAATCTTTCACTTTAAGTTGTGATTTCATATGTAATGCAGTAAAAATTCTTTAAGATTTAGGGTTTATTGTGCTTGATGAACATAAGGAGTTAGGGTGGGTGAGGTAACAGATGCAAAAGATCATATTTTTCACGATTCATGAGTCTGAAGGTGAAATAACAAAGTATTCTCTTTCGGATTTCGGTAGGATCTCTCTGCATAATGGTGTGGAAACTCAATTGAGTTTGGTTGAATTTTTATTTCTCTATGATTTCGAGATTCTATTTCTACTAATTTCACTCTCTTCTTAGACCCCAAAAAAAAAAAAAAAAAAATAAAATAAAATGCAGAATAAATCCTCATTTTAAGCTTATCCCCAGAGCAGAAACCTCTGACTAGACTTTGTTTAGCATCTACTTTCTCTTGTGGTTCTCGATTTTTTGCTTCGTTTTGCTCCAGATTAGCTGAGTACAAAAGTATCTGCAGTTTTTGCAAAATTGAAAATTTGTGTTCCTTAAGCTTTGGTAATGAATGATTTGGAAGATCTTTGATTTTTTATTGGAAATGTATTGTTGGATGGATTAGCCTTGGAATGTTTTCTATCTTAGGTTTCTCAGGTAGTGTTATCCATTATAATTTGACCTCTCTTTCCCCTTAGAAAAACTAAGGGTCCATAGTTCATACTCTTACAGCTATTACATGGAAATTAACCACTCTTTGACAATTGAAAGCATCGAGTAAACAAAATTTCTTGTTGCAGAAGAAATTTCTGGTTGTAGAAGAAACAGTTGTAATATTATTAGGAACGACTTTAACATTGTAACTGATGCATATTACTGTACTCTTTTGAGCATTAGTTGAGCGATTAGATATAAGCAAATAACTAATAAGTGTGGTTGAAAACTTAATTCACGTACACACAAGCAACAAAGAGGCATCTTTAGTGATAAAAGAGATAATACAATAATGGTCATTTATTCGTATATTGCTTATGATTATTGTTTGCCATAGAGAACCTTAGCAGGGACATGTTTAGGCATTTGATTAGGGTACATTTGCTTCGTTTGTTTGGAAACTTGAGCACGAGAAAAGAAAAATAAATAAAAAAAAAATTAAGGGGTAAAGAAAAGTGGTCACACCTCAGAGCACAAAAGAAAAGATATAACAGCATGTTAGTTGATCAGCAGTTTTAACCACCTAAGACGTAAATAAAAACATAAACTGCTTTTCTCTGTTGATTTACATCTCATAGATGTATCATAAGTCCTCTTCCAGAGTGTTAGCTACCTTTAAACATCTTACCTGTTACAACATTCTAACCGTTACAACATCTAAGTTACAACATCTTAAGTTAAATCACTACCTACAACTACGATTCCTGCATGAAAAGCCTAATAGAAGATGCTCCCTTGCCTGTTACATCATACAACTTAAACCTAATCCCTCGGGCGTGCCAACCATAGAGAGCTGAGCGCACGAAGGCGTGAGAAGTAATCACTTATGGCCAGTAATGCTCGCGCTGCTTGACGAGTAGTTAATATTCGATGCATCTGTTGCAATGTCTGCTGCCTCAAAAGATCAGCCTGCAAAAGAAAGTCCTCACACATTATAAAATCACCACCGCTGTTTAGATATTTGGGACCTGGACTAGGAACAGAACTTCCAAAAGAATTTTATTGACAAGTGCCAACTATCAGGTGTACCATGAATGAAATCTTTTGAGTTACAAGCTTATGATTGTACTCGACTTTATAGTGGTCAAGAAAATGCATCAATGTCAAGTATCTTGTGATCAGTACCTGGCGAAGGAAATTCTCAAGTGTGCCTAGCTTGCCCATAGCAATTGCCATCTGGCCCATGTAATTTGCAACATTATCTGAACCAGGACACGGCCCGAGAGAAGCAGAAGCCAGGGTTTCCGCAAGAGACTGTTGCAGAGCTTCCATTCCCTGTGACAAAGCATCCTCGGCCTGCTGAGAGGACTGTTGGAGGTTACATATACCCATCAACTGCTGATCTGTTAAAGGTTCAAGATGACTCGCGAGAATCTGCGAATTTATTTCTTTTAGTTAATTGGCACCATGTAGATCATTGACTTGTAATTCCAGGAAACTAAGGTACATATTAGACTAGCTAACCTTTAGAAGCTCAGAGGAGCGAAAGCCTCCCAACCACATGAAACACCTCTCAGCTGGGGTCGTCCACATGCCGGAGAGCATGTGGAACACGTCAGATTTTGTCCCGATGCTTTTGAGCTTGAAAACCTCATCGTACTGAGCCATCACAGCATCAACAAGAACCCGCAGATCGTCATCACTCATTTGAGAATTTAAAGCCGATCTTAGGTCATTGACCTGTCGTTGATGGTCGTCAAGCCACCGAGTATATTCCATGTCAAATGCGAGGGCCCCTGTTGGGCACAAAGCTAGTCGATTAGGATGTTGTAGTTCTCTCGCATTCATAATGCCCGCGCTCCCAGAAAAGAGCTTTAGGTGTGAAATAAGTGAACTTAATGATAATTTCATCAGTCAGAAGTCAGAACAATTGAAACCTATATGCACCCTTTACCCTGAAACTATAACTTTTCTCACTCTCTCTTCTGGCAGAGTTCCTTAGGCAACATTTATCACTTTCCCTGAGTGAATGGCTATAATAGGTTTTCATTATTTCAAGGGAACGATGTGACTCTCAGTCTATGTAGGAAGACTTCCCAAGTTCTATGGCACATATTGAGCAATTTATTACTGAAATGTCGCCAATAGATGGTGCAATATGCTATCATGCATTTCTAACTTGTCTGTTGCCCCAACAAAGAGACTAACTAAGAATGACACTAGAAACATTAGACTCATCTCATTCGATTTGTAGCATTGATTGATTGTACACAAGAAACCATACAGAAAGATTCATGCAGATTAAATAAAGAACAGGAGAAGATATATTAGGAGCGAACGAACCATTTCCTCCGATTGAATAACCATGCTCTCCCAAAAACCCACTTGCAATGAAGATACCCTGCACGGAACAAGAAAATGTATTAATTTCGAAGAGCTGCCCACTAAAACAAGTGCTGGGAAAAAGAATAGAAGACTGAAATTATCATCGACGACACCTGTTGCCGTGCTCTTTCAAGCTCTTGCTCAAGTTGAGCCAGCTTCAGTCGGCTAGTCTCAAGCTGTTGAACATATGCCTGTCAATAAGAGGACGCTATCAAGGATAATTATCTGTTCGGCGGCATGACATGAGTCGGCAGAAACAACTCAACAAGAAAGAAAGGCCTTCAAAACTCTCAGAACAAACAGTTGCGGCATGCAAATCATAAAACAGAGACACTCTCCTGAAGGAAAATAACACTGCATCGAGTCGTTTTCGAGCATGGCCATCATTAGTTAGCAGCATAACCAAAAGCTGCTAACTAAGAATGAATCCTAAACAATTATATCAGGCCAGCATGCACTGTTTATCTTCAAACAGCAGTTATAAAGACATGAATGGTGTTACAGGGACAAGGAAAATACTAAGCCCATAGATGATTCAAAGTAAAGAACACCCACTTTTTTCCTCAGGCGACTCTTTCGGGCGGCTTCCCGATTTTGCGCGAGCCTGCGTAGTGTCTGCGTGAGGATTTGATCAGATCAAATGATCGGTTAATTTGACACATCAAAGTGACCAGATTCACTTAAAAAGAGTCATGCGTTCAAGTGTCCAACTTTTCAATGAAAAGTGCTACCTTTTGATCCCCTGCTCTCCCTTTGGACACAGCAGAGGAATCAAGACAAGCAGCAGCTCCTTGTTGACCACCATCAATCTAAACATAAGCACTCAATGCTTAAAACTAGAATAAGATACTAATCGCAACAAAATCAATTCATTTCAGAGGCATATATTAGGAGGGAAAAAACGCATTTTTAACAAAAACAGAGAAGCTCACAATCTGATTCCTATCGTCGTTGTCGACGTCGGTGGAGGTATCGGTGATGGGGCTTGTGACCGCCATTGCCGAATCCCCCCAATTCTCAAGATGCGCCGCCCTCGGAAAAGAGAACCGGCTCGCCTCCGCCGCCGCTGCCGCTTCGGCCCCGGCCCCAACATTGCACCCAGCCATGTCTAAAGATGACATGCCCTGCAAAATGCAGCAAATGAACAACAAAAAAACACAAGCACCATCCGATCAAAATTGAGATTTTCGAGATAAAAATCTCAATTTTGATCTTTTTTTTTTTTTGGTATGAAATGCAAGGGAAAGCAGAGAAAAGTAAGAATTACTGGGTGTGTCAATCCTCCAAATTGAATGTGTAGTGGAGAAGATGTTGCCGCAGTGAGATTGCTAGAACCTTTGGGGCTGAGGATTGAACCTTTTCCATCATTTTAAACAACCAATTAAGTATAAAATGGCTTAAAAATAAAACCAAACAAACAGAGAAAAAAAAAAGAAAAGAAAAAACAGGGGGAGAGAGAGAGAGAGAACGAGAGTTTAAAAAAAAAAACAAAAATAGAAGAGGGAACAATACTTCGGGTGAGATCAGGAGCGGCATCCCCGAGGTGGAATCCAGCTGGGTTTTGCTCTCCTCTGAAGCAAGAAGATTAAAAAAAAAAGCAAAAAAAGAAAACAACCAAGTTACGAGTTTCAATACAACGGAAACGCATTTCCTTCGAGGCAAAGATGCAATTTTTAAAAGGAAGAGTTGGTGGCGTTGGCTTTTACAAATACCGAAAGAGGTGGGAGGAGTACATGGAGTTGGCGTGGGAACGGAGACGAAGAAGAGGAAGACGAAGACAAAGAAGAAGACGAAGAAGAGGGGAAATGAGAAGTGCATGTTACGAATGGTTTTGATATGAGGAACATGAAGTAGGCAAAACAGAGTGAGAGAGAGAGAGAGAGAGAGAGAGAGAGGAGTAATGTGTTATGTGTCTATCAATGGGGTTTATCAATCAATCTATCAGTCCCTCTCTTATATTGAGCCGATTCCCGGAGCAGCATATCATATCACACCAGTTATTATACTGCTAATTATATATATTCCTCGTAACGGGTGATGATTATTGAGGTCGCGAAATGCTACACAATAACTACCCAAATAAGGCTATGTTTTTGTGTTGCAAGAGAAACGATAGGTATGTAACGTAGATGGTTGATTTGAACGTCTAAAGGTCGAAAAAAATATTATAATATATAATTAGAATATAATATTTTTAGGAGTATTGGGTTTATTTATTTTCAGGCTTTAATTTTTGAATAAAAGAGCCTAAAGTTGAGAAGATAATAATATTTTAAAATTTTAATCGTTGTTGGTAAATAGTATTAATTCAAAGGCGCCAGTAATAATTAAAGGAGAAATGATTCGGTACTTTATTATAAAAAAATAAAATAAATTTTAATCGTTAATTAATAGAGAATAAAAATATAATTTTAATAGTTAAAGCGAGAATCCAAACATGAAATGTTAGAAGTAAAACTGATCAATATTTATAAAAGTATTTCAACCCCTATATATGTATAGAGAAAGAGTTGACGAGTATACTACTAATAATATAAATAGTATTTACTATTAATTTTTTCACCCTTAACTTATCACTACTTGACCAACCCTTTCTAAATTTTGGATATATAATGGTCAAAAAAATTAATAGTAAATACTATTCTCATACAGTCACACTATCAATAGTATTTTATTTCTACTCTCTCTATATAGAGGGAAAGAACTTTAGATTTGTATGCTTTTAAAAGTACGACAGCCTTCATGTTACCAAATTGTTATTGATGCTAGCACTTTCAAATCGATAATGATGTCCATTAAATTTAATCTAACATATATGAAGAACCTAAAAAATAAATTTTACAAATTTTCAATTTCACTTACCTAATGATCGAAGATGTTCAAAATCAATAATTTTAACCGTCATGGTGAGCCGTTTATAAGTTTACCGATATAGAAATATTTAAATCACGTAAAATATTAATTAAAAAAAATTATACTGTATAAAACAAGATTAATATCTTTAATTTAAAATTTTAGTTTCATATCATCATTCTTTGTAAGATTTTTACATTAAATCGTTGATTTTGAATCATTTTGATCATTAAGTAAATAATATCAAAAAATTATAAAATTTATTTTTTAAATATTTTAATATTTTAAATCAAGTCTAACAGAGACAAACGTGAATTCGAAAGTTTCATTGAAAACGAATTAATAGCACGAAGATCATTATTTAAAAAAAAAATATACCAGCTGAACTCCATATATATAAAAATAGCATAGAGGAGTTATTACTTAGTTTATGGGTATAGTATTTGAAGTTTTCACTGAATTTTTTTTTTTTTTGAGAGAAAAAGATAACATGCTACCTGCTTCGCTTATTTCATTTAGAAATAATTTTAAGGCTTCGTTTGGTATTGCGGGGAGACTGCGTTACGTGCGGTGAGAAAGTACGTTAGGAAAATACCCTGTTTGTTTCCGTACGTAATATTGCGTTCCGCATATCGCAATGAGTCGGTTATGATATATTTTCTGCGTTCCCACCGGAGAACGCAGAAGCATATCCCTATATACTTTTTCTACAACTCTATTTTATCTAATAACGTTAGATAGGCATCAATACCAAACTAAGCCTAATTGAAAAAGTGAATTAACTATAATTCGAATTTGGGTTTCGAATATCGATCATCAAATTTTTGGCACCTGCTATTGGGACGGTGGGCGTTATTTTGTTAGTTATTGGGTACTCTACCATGGCTAAGCTTTAGAGTAGCTGCCTTGCGTTAAGATGTGTGAAAGCAACGGGCGTTTCGAACTGCAGGACGGTTATCTTTTCATGGCACAGTCGGCTCTGGAGCCTCGCAGAGACAAATTCTTGCATGGACTTGATCCACCAGGTGCATCCATAACCCATTTGCCATAATCCATAATACTCTCTTCGTTTTTATATTATTCAGGTTAAAACCCGAAGGTGAGATTCAGTTAAAAAATAAATAAATCTTGATTACGTTATTTATACAGATTTGAGTAATAAAATTAGCAAATTTTTATTAAAAAAACACATATGTATCTTCAAAACAAAATAGAAGAGAAAAATACGAATGATAGTCCCACAATCTAAAAAAATTTAAAAAGAAGAAGATATATTAAGTAGTCTCCAAACCTAAATATTGACTAACAAGTGAAATAAACTCATAATAAAGTAGGAGAAGAATGTGAGTAAACCCTAAACCCTAAACTCATTTATAAAGTAATTATATTTGTTTTGACTTATATTTTTTGAATCATATCGCATAGAGATAAGCAAAAAAATAATAATAATAAATAATCAAGAAGACCGCTTGAAGAGAAAACATAGAGAAAAAATTTAGACAAAATTTTAAAGAACAAAAAGATTAAAAATTTAAGCTTACTAGCTAAATTTTGACTAAAATCCAACCAATAGACCGAAAAAGATAGTAAAAAGGGGGTTTGAAAAGTGTAGAAAAGGTAAGAAGAGTGTGTGAAGCTTTTCAAAACGTACTAAAAGCAACAAAAGTATAACATAATCTGATCTTTGTAAGTAGTCAAAAGAAATTGAAAAGTTCAATTTAATTGTATTGTACGCTTGACATGAGAAAAGTAGAGAGACAAGTAGAGCCAAAGACTGAGCCTCAACCAACAGAGGGGATAAGCCAAAAGCCAATCCAAGCAGTTTAATAAACCCTATGTTTTTATTTTATCACTTTATAATTTAATATAAATATAATTTATTATTTTGAAATTTATTTATTAAAAATTATATTAAATAGAATAAAGAATAATATTATACAGTACAATATGTGCAATGCTATCCATATGCTACTATATATATGTATAAATTTTATAGCCTAGCCCTATTGTTGTCTATGTTACTGGTTTTATTATTATTATTATTATTATTATTTACGTTTTTAGCTAAAATTTTAGATAAAACTAGTGGCCATTTGGTTGCATATAATTACAACTGCACGGCAGTTATAATTACATGTAAATATAAATTCGGTGTTTCGCTTGATATATTTAATTTAACTATTGTTGTAGGAATTGCATGAGAATGTCCAATTGCAGTAATTGAAACTACGTCCAAATTTACCACAGTTCTAACTACAGCAGTTGAAAAATGTAATATTGAACAAAAAGTAACCTTATCTCTTTAAGTATTTTTTAAACAAAAATATATTTTCTTTATATTGGAGGTAATAATTTCTCACCATCATATCTATAAAATGATAAAATTTTAAAAATTATTTCTCAACCACATGCTACCAAACAAATTATTTATAGTTACAGAGCTTTTTATTGCCTCCAACTAAACATGATGTATGCAGTTATAACTGTTACATTTTTAACTACGTGCATCTTCAATTACATTGCAGTTACAATTACATCTACTCAAACGACCCCTTATAGATGCAAGTGTACAAGATGTATTTTCTATATAAAAACAAAATATACGTTTTGCTTCTTATTATTATTGTATAAATTATAAAATTAAAAAAAGTTGAAAATCGGCTCAGTAAATTTAACTTAGTTTTAAATAGTTGTAACTAAGTTTTATTCCAAATTTAACTTAGAAATAAATAGTTGTAACTAATAAATAGGGTGCAGTATTCTTCTGCCTCAATTTTTTTTTTTATTAAATTTTATTGGTGGTACAAAAAAATTTGGATTATACATGGTAAAAAAATTTAGTAGGATAATATATTATACTAGCGAGATGATTTATTTTATTCAAAAAAAATAATTTAAAATTCAAAAATATTTAATTATATTTTTTATCTGTTAAAAAAAGTTCTCAAATAAATTATAAAAAAATATATTGAATAAAATATTTTTGCATTCAAACGGTGGTTAAACTAATGTTAATTGTCTTTTGGCGAGAGCAGAGAAATTAATTAATTTTCGCTTAATTTAGAGGGGACGAGCGGTGTGGTGTGAGCCGGGGGCATGGAAGGAAGGCAGCGAGGGTGGGCAGGCAGCAATAAGTGCGGGCAGTGGGGGAGCGCTGGCTGCAAACAAATCCCTCTCGAGCAGGGGGCAGCTGTCAGCGTATCGGTACGGACGCTTTCTTTTCTTTTGGCGTCTTCCGCCCTTTTCCTTCTTCCTTTTCCTCCCCCCCTCTCTCTCTCTCTCTCTCTCTCTCTCTCTCTCTCTCTCTCTCTCTCTCTCTCTTCTTTCTTGGTACAGAGCAAGAGCCCGCGGAATAGGAGAGAGAGAGAGACGACGTGCTGGGTTTTGCGGGCGCGAGTCTCTCTCCCTCGAAAAATTTAGTATGCACCGAATATATATTACTAACCTAACGTTCTCAATTAAAATGAATAAATTTTTTGTTATTATATATATATATAAAACTTGACTGGAATGCTATTGATGGTACCAAGGACTTGATACTATTTGCTACCGTTTGGTTCGGAATTAAGGAAAAACTAGTTATTCAAGATATGGTGTTAAGTTCAGAATTAAGATGGGATTAGAATATTTTTGTGTTTGGTTGGGAGTTGGAGTTAGTTCAGGATAGTGAAAAATAGTGTTTGGTTGGAGTAGGTGGGATAAGAAGGATAGTGGATTATTATGAATAGAAAATAGTGTTTGGTTGGGGTTTTGTGGGGTTAGCTAAGCCGGGATAACCCATCTGAGGTTGGGTTAGCTAACTCTATCTATTTTTGAGGGTGTTTGAGGATAATATGGGTGTTAAGGGGTTATTCCACCCCTTAACTCCTAATCAAACGGAGGCTTAATTTTTTTAATTTTTAGATTAAGAAATATGTGATTATGATGATATGGGCTCTCTAAGGTTGAGTGGATAGTTGGTTGAATAGTATAATCTAACGGGTAAAAATAATGAAAGGTTAAATTTAACAGTGTAAAACTCGATAGCATCAAATTATTGGTGCTATCGTTAGTATCACAGGTAAACTCTATATAGATATATTTTTAATACTATGTAAGTTAAATTATTAAAGTATATCAATTTGGTAATTCGTAATTTTATTTTTTACTTTTTGTCGGCATCTTCATTAATGTTTTATTAAATTATAGATAAAAAAATTTAGATACCTCATCTAAATTTATCGAATATTCACTTTAATACCCTAGAGTAAGTAGCAAAGGATTTGGTGGTTGGTACCCGAGACCTAAGTTTGAATTCTAGTTGATTCACATTTTCAGCTAAATTTTTTTCTAAAGTGAAATAAACGAAACAAATAGCATGCAACCTTTTTTTCAAAAAAAAAAAATCTTTTAGCTTTAACTTTGTCTTAACAAAAAATAAATAAAACATGGAATGTTAAACTGATACAGTTTAAACCACAGAATATTAAAGTAAAAAAAATATGAAACCATAAAAATAATATTTAAAATTTTTCCTTAATAAAATCATCCTTCTTAAGTTAATGCGTCTCGTCATAATTAATAAAAAAATAAATTTATTATACTTTTTTAAATAAATAAATATAATTAACTTGTAATAATGATATGTTAAAGTACGATACAGTAGACTTGTTTCTCAATCTCTCTCATTCTTCCAAAGAATTTAAACTTTATCATACTTAATATCACATCATCACAACAAATCAATCATATTTTTTATTAAAACATAAAATAAAATTATTTTTTTAAATCGTAATAAAGTATATTAATTTTAAAAAAATGTTTTTATTGATGGAATTCTAAATTTTTTCCTCCTCTCCCTTGCAGCGTGTACTCACGCAATGTGGCTAATCCATGACGTGCACGCGCTAAAGCAAATTAATTTTACTGGGATGCAGATTGAAATAAATTAAAAAAATAATTATAAAGATAATATTTAAAATATTTTTCAAAATTTTAAAAATACCTAATATACTTCTATTAATTAAAATATTTTTTATTCATTTTAAAATATTCTTTCAAATATTTCTAAATTTTTTTAGAGTTTACCCATTGAGTTTGAGATTTTAAAAGATATTTTGATAATTTTAAAATAAATTTAAGAATCTTCAATAGTAATAAAAAATAAATAAACAAAAGCTCCATAATTATATTAGAATTATTATTTAAGCTCTTTCTCCGAATGAAAAATATGCGGGAACAAAAACTAGAATAGTTTATGTACATAATAGTATATTTCTCATATAATATATATTTTTGTTTTTTATAATCACATTGAATAACATAAAATTATTTTTTTATTTACTTTCACCATAATTCTATTTTATCTCTTAGCATTAGATATGTCTCAAAATCAAATGGTCTCTTAAACTAGTATACTGATAACCATTTGAATTTTAAAGACTTTATATTTGTACATCTTAAATATTTAAAAATTTATAGTTAATTACTTAAATTTATATTTTTTTCGGCTGTAAATATTAGGCAAAAATTAAGAAACAGATAAAAAAAAAAAAAAAAAAACGCAATGATATATAAATTCAGATAATTTTGGTGCCTTTGATCCATAGTTAACTATCGCTATATATTTTTAACATGTTTATAACACCATATGTGAATATTGATGACTTTTTCACACCATCTTAGATTTCGTATAGTTTTATCAATACATCACTTACATATAAGTCCTTTATTAAGTATTTTTAAAAGTAAGTTCATAAAACATGTATGGGTAAAGATGTTTGTTTTTTTCGTAATAAAAAAAATAGAACCTGTGGATAGTAGTATTGAAATTAGGCAATAAATTAGTTTGTTTGGCTTTGACTCGTTTAATAATATTACGTTCATTATTTTCTCTCCTTTTTTCGTAATAAATCAATAACTTTATGATAGAGAATAATTCTATGTCGATAACATTATGCTAAAGAATAATTGGGGAACACATTGCAACCAAAATTTTATGAACTATTTGTGACTATTTGAATGGGGGAAAAGAATAGAGAGTAAAATGTTCTCAGCGAAGTTCATTGGTGTGGGCCTTAGATTGGGCCACAAAGGAGCCCAATAACGAGGAGAGAAAATAAACCCAATATTGGGCCTCTTTTTCACGCAGGCTCTTCGGCCCAATAATCACCGAACTTAAAAGATGCTTACGTGTAAGCTTTGACGCAGAAACATTACTACACAAAAAAATTAATTATCTAAAGGATTAAGATTGATGTTTTTTTTTATTATTGTGATTTAAAACCCTACAAGATTACGTGCAAAACATGGCTGTTCTTCTTTTTTTTTTTTTTTTTTTCGTCTGCAAAGAAGTCAATAAAAGCCGGTTGAATTGTTTGATTTATTTGATAAATTATTTTAGAGAAACTAAATACATACAATATTGCAAATTCAAGAGCTAATGAAGTAATAAATAGTTCATGTTCGTCTCAAGATGTAAAAGATCTACTTAATTATTTCGAAGGCTAAAAATGTATTTGTTATAAGAATAAGATATCTGAGGCAAGAAAATTAAACCAATGCATTTTACAACGGTTGGGTTGATTTTCTTGGCAGCTCGAAACGAGTTAATTAAGGTCCCTACAGAAAATTTTACTTGCACATATTAATTTGGATGAAAATTTGGACTTTATCATGCATGGTTTCTTGAATTTCCAGTAATTACTTCATGTTGTAGCAATTTGACTGCAGGTCATTTCTAAATTAGGAATAGATCCCCAACAAAGTCTCGTTAATTATGGGACGAGAAAGCTATATATATATGAAAACGATGACCCTGCAGCTAGCCCTTGCATGTGCATAATGTTTTAATTACTTGGCTTGGTCAGGGTGTTAGTTCATGTGTACAACAAAATATGTAGAAAATATTTCGATCTGTTTTAGGCTCAGGTCCGATTCTGCATTTCTGCTCTGAATCCGCTCTGAATTTGTAAAATATGAGAATTTTAATCCTGAAATTTATTGGACTGGCCGAGAATAAATTAATTAATATTACTGGGACCGAAAATCCTGGATTGATTTTTTTTCCTTCATTATTTAGAGAACAACTTCAAACTGAAATCGATCCTTTTTCAAACTGTGGTGAAATATTAAATAGTTCTACGAACTGATCAGTCATCAAATAAGCACGAGTCAAGCCGCAGTAATTATGGTCTCTTTCTCATTATTCAAAATCAATTAATTTTCGATCGAAGAAACTAGAACACGGGGGATTCATGACCGGAACATGTATATATATATCCCCGAACCTGATCTGCATTGCTCACTAATCTTATAATTGATACTGCAAGCCACAAAACAACACTACTGGAGTGGAGAGGGGATTCACATTTTCAACGAAAATCTCTCCTCTTCCTTAGCTAGGCCACAAAAAAAAAAGAAAAAAGAAAAAAGAAAAAAGAAAAAAACAAGAGCAAACACCTAATTAACAAATGCTCCATTAATTTACTCCAAATAAGATCATGGATGGAGAAAAATTATGGGCATTTGGGGCCACCCCTCTTGGTCTTCCAGTTATTGTAACAAGCGCACGCTTGCCGGTTGCCGTAGGTGCCCGGCGGCACGCACAGGCACTGGGCGCAGCACTGCATGCAGAACGACATGCACGGCTTCTTGTGCGACGTCCCCGAGCACCTGTACGAGCACCTCGGATTGCAATCTACATATATATGCACGCGCGTCAAACACATAATATATATAGTTTTATGTTACTTCAACTCTTTTTATCTGGGTCGCGCTCGCACTAATACCATATCGAGAGAGAGTAAGAAAGTGTGCATGCTCTCTTACCTGAAGGGTTGAGATTCCCTCCCATGCTCTGAAGCATTTGAGAAAAGAAGAAGAAGAAAGAAAAAAGATTTGTTAGAAGAGACAATGTATTTGCATGGTAATTAAGGACTAATTAATTAAGGATTTACATTGGAGTTCTTTGTACTTTTACCTCAGAGAAAGAGAGTGCGAGTAATAGCAGCAGCAGCAGTAGTGAGCAGGACAAGCGAGAAAACCCAGCTGCAACAACCATGGTGCCTCTCTCTCCTCCTCTCTCTCTCTCTCTCTCTCTCTCTTCTTAGGAAAGGTACAATTAATTAGGAGAAGAGAGAGGAGGATGAGAGAGTATCAAACTATAAAGAGTACATATATATAGAGTGACAGGGACTTGTCCTTTGTGGTACAATATTACAACAGCACACTGCCATGTGACTGGGCGGTGCAGTTTTTGCTTAGAAAACATCTATAATTAATTACTGCTTAACGCAATGTTAAAGATGATAATAAAATATTAAGTCCAAATTTCGCGAGAGGAGGAGAGCGTTAGTTACGGGGAAGTTAGTAGGCGAGAAAGGCGCTACTGTGGCGGTGTTCACGGAGCTCTGCGTTTTCATGTGAACTCCTCTCTCTCTCTCTCTCTCTCTCTCTCTCTCTCTTGCTTAATTTCATCGTTTCCACATGGCCACTGTCTCTGTTTCCTCAAAGTAACATGGCGTTGGGGGAAGCGAAGAGACCTTTTAATAATGAGAAGAGTGGAACCATGTGTGCAGTGCTACTACATATATAATACAACACTGATTTTAATTAATATCACAGATACATCTTATCGAATAGTCACTGCTAAAAATGAATGTTGGTTTGTTTTTACCAAGTTAGTTATCCAAGCTTAATATTCAGACTCCATATTCATGTTAGGTTACAGGTTCAATTAATTCGCTCGTACAATGCAAAGTGCTTAATAAATTAGCCAACGCATTAGCGGTATCCGAACAACTGTTTGTCCCTCTTTTTGCGAGTACGGACACTGCACAATCAATTCGAAAACTGTGGGCATAAATTGTCGTTTTTATTTCCATCTCAATTCTCAAACCTCGTTTGATTTTTATTTATTTATTTATTTTTAATGTTATGGGAACCTCTCGTTTGATTTTTTGGGCGTTGGAAAAATTTTAGTAACTTGCTGGAAAAAGCGAAAATGAGTTTGCCTCTGCTCTAGATTCTAGAAGCCGAAGTTTTAAATAGTTTAAAACTTAAAAATAATGTACCGAGTAAAAGATACGTACTGAAGTTTCACCTACAGGTTTTCTATCACAAAGAGAAAAAAGAAGAAGAAGAAAAGGCTACTTAAGTTTATTACAATGTTTTTTTTTTTAGAGAGATAGGTACCCCGCGGAGTTCGTTTATTTAGTTAAGAAATAAAAACATTGAAAATATGAATGTTGGGATTGATTCTGAATCTACGTGTGAATGTGAAGTAAATTGCCAGCTTCCAGCTGTAATTCGTTGTTTCATTACAGATCGTGAAAGCAGAGGTCCCGCGTTCGAGAGTCACGACGTCTGGAGTATTAATTATAATGTTACAATGTTACTATCGAGCAATCCTACCAAAGCTTTTGCCGAGACAAATGTATTTGGATAATAAAGATCAGGAAATAAATTACAAGATCAGTATGTTTTATATTGCATTGCTTGCAAAATAGTTAAGTAATCTACCATAGTTTAGAAAGGTCCACCGCGTGGGTAGTAATTAGTCCATCATGGACTTCAATAATGTAAGGTCAAAGTTGGATCTTAATTCAATTTACGGGGGCTGATGAGAGCAACAGCATCTGGATCTGATTGTGAATTGCTTGTAAAGATGCATACCTAACCATATAAAGAGTTTGAGAAAAAGAGACGAGGATGATCAAAGTTAGGCATACACTTACCACTAGTCAAGATGCTTAGGATGGAAGAGGAATTTTAATAATTTTTTTTGGCAGATCAAACAAAAAAAAAGGAAGGATCCTTACCTCCCACTTTACTTTTTTAATTAATCACGATAAATTCAAGACAATTTTGAGGCAGATTGTTTGGTAGCTCCACCAAGCCGGATCCATTTGCATCCCTAATCAGAATAGTTGTTTCAGTGAACGACCACCATTAATTTAGTACTGTTGGTTGATATCTTGATTGCCAACCAAAAAGTCAGGGTATTTGATACCCAATGTTTCTTCCGAAGAGCAAATAATAAATTTGCTCTTTAAAGCAATTTATTATTTGGTGTTTCTAATTTTCAATCTCTATTTTATCGGTAAAATTTTATCATGATTTCAATACTTCATATTAATATACTAATATAATAATTGAGAAAGAAAAATTAAATTGGCCCAGCCATTTCATGTTGGGCAGAAATGGCCCAACACTGTTCCATGTCCATGGGCCAAAGTCCAACCGTGCAAGGCCACTTGTTTGAATTTTAGTACAAATAATTATCGAAATTTTGTCAGAATTAAATTTTAAACTTAAAACAAATATTAATTGTCAAAAAAAACTGCACAAATCTAGACTATGGCTTAATTTGGTATCAAGACCCATATGACGTTATTAGATAAAATAGTGTTGAAGTAAAAATATATAGGGTTATGTTTCTGCCTTCTCCGGCGGACCGTAAAAAATATATCGTAACCGACTAATTACGATATGCGGAATATAATATTATATACGAAAATAAATAGAATATTTTTTCATCATATTTTATCACTGCGCATAACACAATCTCTTTATAATTCCAAACGAAATCTAAATATGAATTATTAAGTATAATTTATGATCAAAATTTCAAATAAAACTATAAACTGCATTGCATAATATCTTCTTCTTTTTTTTTTCATTAACAAGAATCTAAAAGCCCTTTGGGCCTTGTTAACCAGGATTACCCCATAAGAACCCCATAATAAAAACATGAACTATTTTAACAACGTTAGGAACAATGTGAACAATATTATAAAGAAATATTTTAAAATGTGGCCGAATTACAGTTTTAGTCTTCCAACTATGAAACCAATGACATTCTGTGACGCACCAACTTCCAGTCAATCTTGACTACTCCAGACGCTTAACTCTCTTAACCTCTTGGCGCAATCTTTAGGCGCTCACACATTCTGAACCTCAAATTTTGATTTCTTATAGTTTGCCGTGTAGACTTTTTGAATCATTATAGTAGATTGCATACATATGATTTATTTGACAAAATAGTGAGATACTGCTCATGCTATCAATAATAAGACATATTAATTGTTATCACATCACCATTACAATATTATCATATTGCAGCAATCTAACAATTTTAAATTAAAAATATAATAAATTAAAATTTAAAGAATTAAAATATTGCAAAATTCAAAGTTTAATAAAGACAGTATAATTTAGCTGAAAATACTTCCACAAATACTAATCTATGGAAGACATGTCATGGCTGTAATCTTTTTCCGTATTTTTTTTGCATTAAAAGCTTTTGAAGAGAAACCAAAAAAAAAAAAAAAAATGTTGCAGTCGTATAAGGTAATGTGATGTTTGGGGCCAAACAAATTGCTCTTCTGAAATTTATTTTTCAAAACATATTTATTATAGATAGATACTTGTATTTAATAAATACAAATAAGATTAATTGTATATTGGATGTTATTGTGTGATTGCTACGTAGTGGGCTTATTACTACCGAAGGGACCAATGGGATTCGAAAAGTCCAAACGAGTCATCACAGTGTCGTATAACGTAGGTGCATTTATTGTTATTTTAACAGCAGGCGATTGGTGCACCGTGTTCATTCTTTTTAACGGGATGAGCCACCCACCGAGCGCTGCCATTCAACGTCTCCTATTGTGGTTCAAACGTTAAAACAACTTCCCGTGTGGAACATATGACAATTAAAATCCTAATACAAGGGCGTGCGCCCACACGGTCCCTTACTCCCTTACTCCTCCTTCCTTTCCATAGATGCATCTATAATCATCATCTTATCTCAATAAGAAGAAGAAGAAGAAGAGGAGGAGGAAAAAAGATAAAGAGAAAAATTAAGCAGAAGCAGAGGAACGAAGAGAGATGGGTTAGGTTAGGTTAGGTTAGGTTACCTCTCGACCCGGCACCACCGAATCAAAACCCTAGTTTGGATTCCTCTGTCTCTCTCTCTCTGCCCCGCGCCTCCTTCTCGACCGCTGATGCCGAAACCGCTCAAACTCCTGGAGAATCTCATGAAGCACTTCGGAAGACGCAGAAATCGAGGTGAGAATTCGAGAACTCCCCCTTTCCCCTCTCCGATCTCGCATCAAATTAGGTTTATTAGTTTTTGGCTGATTGATTTGGGCGGCGCAGAGGCGGAGGAGGATCTGGAGGCGATCGCGGCGAAGGAGCAGAAGGTGTTCCGCTACGAGACGCTGGCGGCGGCGACGCGGGGCTTCAGCCCGAAGCAGAAGCTGGGCGAGGGCGGCTTCGGCCCTGTCTACAAGGTAAGCCCCCGGACCCGGACGAGATCAATTCCAGCCAGCCGTCGAATTCGAATTCGGGGGGAGTTTCTTTCTCTTTCTTTCTTCTTCTTCTTCTTCTTCTTCTTCTTCTTCTTCTTCTTCTTTTTTGTAAAATTAATCTTTGGGGGTTTTGAATTTTGAAGGGGCGGTTGGAGGATGGGCGAGAGGTGGCGGTGAAGCGGCTGGGAATGGGGTCGAGGCAGGGGGCGAAGGAGTTCACGAACGAGGCGATGCTCCTCTCGCGGGTGCAGCACAAGAACGTGGTGAACTTGTACGGCTACTGCACCCACGGCAACGACAAGCTCCTCGTCTACGAGTACGTCCCCAACGAGAGCCTCGACAAGCTCCTCTTCGCTGAGCGTACGCCCCCCTTAATTCCTCTCCCCCCTTTAATTAATTCCCCCTCTATTAATCCATATATATCCTCTCACAATACAACAATGCAATTGATCAGTTCCCCCTTTTTCAATTCCTTTTCTTAGATAATTATCTAAATTTGCTGTAGATTAATTAGCAGTAGGATGGGGAAGTAGGTCAGGGCTAAGATTGGGATTGGAGGGGGTTTTTGAAACAAATGATGAGCTAGCGAAAGTAAAAGTTGTGACAATGCCAACGAAAACAAGACAGCTGATCGAGTTATTTTACTGGGAAAGGATTCCGGTTTGAGTGCATCCTAGGCTGTTAAAATATTGATAAATTCATAGAGCATTTTTAAATTGAGTTTCTTACAATTTAATAACACGTTTAAAAAACCGTTTTGTCGAGGGATCGACCAAAGCATTTCATTTCACATGCCCCGTGAGATGAGATGAGATGAGGTGTCGCAATATACTCTCTCTCTCTCTCTCTCTCTTCTTTTTTTATTTTTTCTTTTTTCTTTTTGTTTTTAAAGCGATGTATGTAGTAGTAATCGAGGTACGGATGTGGCTCTTTCGTAGAGGAGAAAGGTGATTTGCCCTCTACGCGGAGAAAATTTTATCTATTAAGAGTTATCTTCAATAATAATAATAAGTGTTAATCAAAGATTTCAATATAGTCTGAAAGCATAATAATATATCTTTTAAAAAAATATTAATTTTAATATATATTTATTATGTTGTTGATGATTAGATATCTTGATATATCACATGCCACCGTTGAACCGAGTTGAATTATATTTTTTTGCTGTGTAGATTAGATTATTAAGAAAAGATATTTTTCTTTACAAATTGGAATATTTTGGGCGGCTCACTGTAACCTACCCTTTATTTATTTGTGTGCTATTACGAACTTACAATGTTAATATTGTTAAATAGATCATTCGTCCAAGTAATTATACGCAACTTCAATATAAGAGAAAATATGTAGGATTTGTTTGGATGTGGTAATAAATTTTTTTTTGATGATCACTTATTTAACATGAAATTTTTTTTTATGTGATTAGGGGGTACAAGTTTGAGTTTTATTCATTAAAAGGTTTTAATATTTATAATTTGGTAGAACACCATATTTTATTATGAAAATAATTTAAATACCGACTATGCTATTCCATTCGGCTGTGTTTGAATATTTGAACAAGTTGTCTAAATATATAAGAATTATCTTATGTGTCTGGAATTATTTATTCCTTAATAAAAGGTTTTTATTTCTATCGTATGATATTTCACATACAGAATGATTTATTTTATTTCACGTAAAAGTAAACTATGATATTTTATTATAGACTTTTGAACAGTATCTTTATTCATTGTCTATAGTTTTTTTTTTTTGGATAAATTTAAGAAGCATTTGGGACCAACATATTTATTTACAAATTAAAATGAAATCTTTGAGACATTCCATAACAATTTTTGAAATGGAACGAGATATTGATGAATAGATTATTCCAGCAATTGAAATCAGAGTATGATGCAAACTGGGTGGATCCCCTCTATTTTGTGTCGTGCTGAGTGGATTATTTTTTATTTGATTTTTTCGCTCTCACTTACCGTCTCATTCAAGACGGATCGAGAGGGAAGTGAATTTTTGGTAAATTTTTGAAGAAAAAAAAAAATCTTCTGTCTTTCGCTATATTTACTTGACGGATTAGAAAGAATTTAAAATAAATTATATTATTTTTATATTTTTTATTATCATGTAGCTTTCATTTAGGGTGAAAGCTCCACAAATAAGGATTCAGTTGCGCGTCCAAGTAATATTCCCGCCGGTTTGCTTGCTGGGCAACTTCATACGACAACCCGAGAGTTAAACGCGTGTAAAGCTTTGTTTGGTTAGGGGATAGGGATAGAAATAGGCCATTATCCCCCTTTATATTCAAACGTTAATTTTTCTTTCGAGAATAATAATTTTTAGTTATCCCCACCAACACCTTTATTTTTTATATAAAACTATCTAATATTTTTCTTATCTCCAGAAACAATTTAATTTTCATCTAAACGCTATTTTTCTTATCCCCATACTTGTATCTATCTCTGTAATAATTAGTTCTTGTTTATACCTGAACCAAACGGTACCTAAGAGTAGTTTAGTTTCCGGGGCGACGCTGACATCACTGGTGAAGTCACGTCTGACGCGTTCGTGGGTTTGCTATCGGGCCCCGGTACGAGAACAGATGGCGATCCCTTTATTTTTCAAACAAAAAATTATCTTGGGCATGAAGTTTTTTTTTTTTTTTCTTTTCTTTGTCAAACTTGAATATATTTATTTAATTTAATAAATTAAAGCTCGCATCCCGCAAGCTGTCATCAAACGACGACTCTGATTTCTGTGGCTTGTAGCTGGGCCCCGCATCCGACGACTTGAAGGGTGGACTTCCGCTTCCGGTCAATTTTTTTTAAGATTTCCTTCTCCACAAAATCTTGCTGACTAAGCCCAACCCCTCCGTGTTAGAAAAAGTTTAGAATGTAACGATTATACTAGGAACATGATATTTCTACTGAATTAAATATATATTTTTCTATTAATCTTTCTAAGAAAAGATTTTTTTTATATAATTAATAATATTTAATATTTTATTAATTTTGTAAATGAAAGTAGATAAGATTAGTTTTAACAGAATTTTTAGCTTATTTTCATAAGAATCGATTAAATGTAAAATAGAGTATAATTGAGAGCCTTTCGGTTAAGAAAAGATAAAATCTAATTAGTGTATGTTCAATAAAAATAAAAATATATGGTTGTAAAAGGTAAGAGTTCTGTTCGAATTAACTGTTTGTTTTGCGCGCTTTGAATAGATTTATTAATTAATTTGATTGTAATTCTATTCGAGTTATAGATTAACTAACGAAGTGAAAAAAAAAAAAAAGAGTCTTTGGATTAAGCTGCAGTAGGATTACAACCAAACTAGCCTATTCGGGTTTGTATTCGTGGTTATAATTGCATTAATATTCTTTTTTTTAAAAAAAAAAGAAAGAAAATAAAAGGAAAATAGAGGGGAGGAGGGCGCGCGCGGTGATGTTTGTTGAAGATTTGAATACGAATAATTGATTGATTTGTGGCGGGCAGCAGAGGGGCCGCGGCGCGCGGAGCTGGACTGGCAGCGGCGGTACGAGGTGGTGGTGGGGGTGGCGCGGGGGCTGCTGTACCTGCATGAGGACGCGCACACGCCCATCATCCACCGCGACATCAAGGCGAGCAACGTGCTGCTGGACGACCGCTGGGCCCCCAAGATCGCCGACTTCGGCATGGCCCGCCTCTTCCCGGAGGGCCTCACCCACGTCAACACCCGCGTCGCCGGCACCAACGGCTACATGGCCCCCGAGTACCTCATGCACGGTGCCCTCTCCACCAAGGCCGACGTCTTCAGCTTCGGCGTCCTCCTCCTCGAGCTCGTCTCCGGCCGCAAGAACTCCTCATTCGTCCCCCTCGCCGACGCCGACGCCGACACCCTCCTCGAATGGGTACACCTCCACTTCCACACTTACACTTTTCATTTGTATGAATATTAATTGTAGCGTACGGCCAATTTAAGATATGTACATTCGTCCTGTGATATGATAAATTTGCCTCCCTTGTGCGTCGCAGGCTTGGAAGCTCCACAGGAGGGGCCAGAGTTTAGATATGATGGATCCTGCGATTAGACCCACGGCAGTTCCGGAGAAAGTCAAGATGTGCGTGCACGTCGGGCTTCTTTGCACTCAAGCCGACCCCAAGTTAAGGCCCGACATGAAGCGGGTGGTCGTAATACTATCGAAGAAGCCGAGCACACTTGAAGAACCAGCCAGGCCCGGCGTCCCCGGCTCGAGGTACCGTAGAAGAGCTTTAGGCCCTCGTGGATCCCACTACTCTGGCGAGTCGAGCTCTAGCATGACCTCCCCCTCTGCCTCTGCCTCTGCCTCGACCTCAACCATCGCGACTGCCTCTGCCGCGACCTCAACCGTTGCGTCTTCTTCTAATGCCAACAACACGGCGACGATCTCACGCACCAGTGCTAGAAGCCACAGCCAACCTTCGCATCAAAAAAAGTGAATATATATATATATATATATATATGGATAAAGGAGAGAGAAATAATGTTTTCTATTCTATTGATTTTTTTGCTGTATCATATTAGAAGAAAGTAATTTTGTTCCTCATCCTTCTGACTGCTTGTATATTGTTGTTGCCATTACTTTGATTTAGTTTTAGATAGCTTGCCGTAAGAGGGAAGTGTTGTTTGGCTCGGAAAGTGCTTGATATGTTAGGCTTTTCTCAGTTTTTGAAAAAAATTCTCAGAACATGTGAGTACGGGGGGACGTTAATGTTGCTATACTTACTCTGGCGAAATATATAGCCTCACTATTAACATGTTCGAAATTGCTCGACGCTACGAATTTGATAGGATCTTATCAGCAACATCTTGATGAGCCTGAAACTTCTTGGGTGTACATACTACCCAGATTCATCCCACATTATATTTTAATTTACTATTTTTGGATGTATCTTTACTATCCTTCTCAGAAACATTCTTAATGGCATTATTACCCTACACAAGGATATATACCTTCATCATTTCAGATCGAATTCTGTTTATTTTTGTACAAGTTTTTTATTTTATCACTTGTTGGTGGGGTGTGGTGTCAGTCGAGCAAGGTTGGGCCAGGTCAGGTCGATATGGCCCACATTAGCATCTCGAACAATGGCGATGCGGATCTCGTATTTGTTGCTGTGGAAACAACATCGGACTCGATAGGAAGCCCAATGGACCATTGTCTATTGGGCTCGGTAAAGTTGTATAAACGGTGAGTGGCTCGGATCACGCTTACTAGGTTTGTTAATTGTTAGTCACAGTACTCGATTGGACCATTTTTTGCCTCACCAGTAAATTGAGTTTTATAGAGAATTACAAACTAGTTAGCAACTGAGTGTCTGGTAAGCCCCAAAATACGTACAATACACCAAAGTAAAAAGGATAGCGGGCCCTATGTTGTAAGGTTTTTATTTGTTTTCTTTATGTAGTGCGGTTTCTCTGGTTATGAGAAATACACCCCAATAACTCTCCCAAGGAAAAAAGAAAAGAAAATAATGTCTTATAAGTAAACATCAGTTCATTGAAAAAACAGAGTGGGAGCCTTTTAGATTTTAAGGTTCAAAAGTGTGGGCAGCTTCGCTGAACTCTCCTAATTAATCTAAATGTTTTAAATGGCAACTGGATGAAAAATGAGTTAAATTTAGTGCAGTTCAAAGTGAGCCTGCACAGTATATTAATAGTATATGCGCCAATTCTTTTTTTTAAAAAACCTTCCTTCCTTCCTCTACCACCAATAACAGTGCAACAAGTGGCCACCCACGATACGAGCCCTTCGCTACCAAAGATTCCGCGCGCCACCTTTTTCTATATATAATAATTCATTGTACGCATTTCACTGTTCTGTGCACTTTTCGACGTCATCCGGGAGGACAACTTTTGCCTGTGCCCAATGCTGATACACTGTTATATGTATCACATGAAGAGGTATTATATATATAGAGAGAGTGAGAGCTTTGCTAGAATACTATCGGTAGTAAATCGACCTCACTACAACCATTAAAGTTATTAATTTTGAGCTCCTTCGTTCATTAGGTAAATAATATCGAAAAATCATATAATTTATTTTTTAGGTATTTTAAATATTCAATTCAAGTTTAACAGAGTCGATCGACGATTCGAAAGTTGGAATATCGAAAACGAGCCGGAAGCACGGAAGGCTACTATGCTCCGTGCTTCCGAATAGTAGCCTTACTCATTATTTATTCAGTAGACTTTCTCTGTAGGCCCAGTGGTGAAAACACTAGCTCACAGCAAAAATATTAATGGAATTTTACTCTTTCGTATTATGCTTGTTAGTTAGAGAGTGCGGTGCATGGACCGTATCGGATCCATGCAGCGGGTGCAGGTAATAATTTGGTGAGGTGGTGGGGGCAGGTGCGGTGTGCTTGTTTTCCCTACAAGTGGGAATATTTATAGAATCCCTTTCCCCTCCCGCTTTGCGGGACAGTTCAGTTGGTAGGGGACCACGTACTCCATGCGGAAACCCATCCAATAATTTAAATAGTTTTTACTTTTCAAAAAAATGCGGCCGCTTCCGTTTCCTACTTTCCTGCGCTCAGAATTAATATTTTTAAATCTAGTTTTAATAAGGCTAAATTATAAAAAATGCTCGTGTAATAATTTATTTTTTTACTTTCTTTTTTGATATTTAAAAATCTACACTTTACTCTCTTGTAAAATAAAAAATATGCACTTCACTCTCTATCGTTAGGGTTCCGCTATAAAATATTTTTTTATGCCGAAAATATCCTTCCGTTTTTTTTCTCTGTTGCTTCACCTCCCTCGACTCTCCACCTCGCCGCCGCACCACCTCGTCGTCCTCCACTGCCTTGCCCTCGCCCGCCTCACCTTCGCCCTCGTTGTCTTGCCTATTTCTCCATCAACACCTATCTCGATTTCTCCTACTGTTTCCGCGCCGAAATTGAGGGGTGGCGAGGGTGCAGGAGAAGAAGGGGAGCAGGTGGAGAAAAAAATGAAGATAAATCGCGGCCGATTGGGGTGGAGATCGCGGCCGATCGAAGGGATGGATAAAGAAGATGAGGAAGAAGATAAAAATAGCGAGGGGCAAAATGATCATTTTACACACCGTAACCTTCTGTGAACATTTTTTCATTTTACAGGGGGCAAAGTGTAGGTTTTTAAATGTCAGAAAAGAAAAGTGAAAAAGCGGATTATTACATGAAGGTTTTCTGTAATTTAGCCTTTTAATAACCAATCGCAACGCTGGTGCCAAAAAAATTTGAAAGTTAGTATTTAAAATTTTAAATTTCGAATTCTAGTAATTGATTCGTATTTTCAATTATATTTATTTTTATGTGAAATAAACGAACATGTAGCATACTATTTATTTCTCAAAAAAATTAAAAAAATAATAATTTTAATACCGTATAAGCAAATAAAAAAAATATATAGATTTATTTTGACAATATCAAATTTAGTTCTGAAAGCATCAGTTCTAGTTATATTTAAATGCTGTTTCGATTAAAATTTAGGAAAAACTTCAAAAACCCCCCATGTGGTTTCGTCTATTCTCACTTTAGTACCATGTGATTTAAAACGTATCAATTTACTCTCCTATGGTTTCGTTTTTATCTTTTTTAAAGTTTTTTGTTAATATTTTCTTAAATTATATACAAAAAACTTTAAATACCCACGAATATTCATTTTAGTACCCTTTAATTTTAACTTTGTTACTGATTTAAGAAAAAAAAATAACAAAATTGATAACAAAAAAGATAAAAACGAAACCACGGGGGCGAATTGATACGTTTTAAACCATAGGGTACTAAAGTGAGAAAACACGAAACCACAGGGGGGTTCTTGAAGTTTTCCCTAAAATTTATAATATTTTGATAATTTTTTATATTTTAATTTTAAAATATTCAAATTATTGTCATTTAACAAAAGTTGAATCGGTGTAATAGGCACTGTGAAGTAGTCAAATTATTGTAAAGGTTTAGGTGGTTGAAAGTTTTTTTTTTTTTTTTTTTTTTTTTTTTTTTTTTTTGAGAATTAGGTGGCATCTTTCGCTTCGTTTATTTTATTTAAAATAAACTTAGCTATAAATATAAATCAATTAGGATTGAACCTGTCACTGGTCACTCAACTACTGCAGCTTCTGCAGAGACGGTCGGTGCGGTTGAAAGTTGAAACACTATTATTATAGGGCAGAAAGTATTCTTATTTTCATATTTTATGAAGTTCATTAGTAACCTATGTTAGATCTTGACAACTTCTCAATCCAAATAACTTGATAAATTAGTAACAAATTTATCAATTTAAATATAAAATATGTAATATTTAGAAAATATTGAGAAATTAATCTTAACCAAACGGTCACTTTGAAATTAGTGTAAAGCAAGAATGACATTTGAAAGAATGGGCTTGATTTCGATAACGATTGTTTGACGATCTTAAACAAGTACATATATATCGTTGGGTCTAAAACGAGAAAATTTTATTATCATCTTTCTGTGTAGTTCCAATCTAGCTTGATTTTTTTTTTCAAACATACGGTAGTTGGTGAAGTAAATAATTTAATTTATCCACAAAAAATAAAATTTTCTCCTTTTTCTTTTTTCTTTTTTGTTTTTTGTTTTTACTCCCCTTTTCACACTTGTTATCAAGTAACAAAGGATAGATCATTGAATTAGCAATATATATTAAACGCAGGGAAGTAGTTAATTACTCGTAGCGCCTCATGAAACAGTGGTGGGGTACAAAAGCATTGCAAAACTTGCCCTTCATGTACTCGCAAGATTGCCATGAAAAGGAGTTTTAGTACAATTTACACACGTATGTGTTAGTATATATAGGATCGTTGGCGCTAATTATTAATCTAAAAAACTTAAGCTATTAGAAACTGATAGAAATATATAATTAATTTATTTAAAGCGTACAAATATAGCACACATGAATTTCACATTTATAGCATGCAGGTTCGATGCGGGAATCGAGCTCGTGATCTTTGGCTCTAATACCATTTGTCGGATTGTCGGTGCTAACAATTAATTCCAAAAGCTCGAGCGGTTATAAATACGGAACTAATTCATTTAAAGCGTACAGATATAGCGCACACGAGTTTTGATTGTGACTCGGCCCAATCAGCTTCACGCCACTTTGAATATGATTTGACTCAACCTAGTCTCACGCCATTTCGAATGTAACTTGATCCAGTATGACCATCCGTCACAGAGCAGAATGCTGGTCCATTTAAGATAACAGTGTCACTGTACTTCTCCATTTACTCTATTTTACTATAAAATATGCATTCCTACAGTTTTCGTTGGAAATATAAAATTATATTTTAACTAAATTATATATATTCTTAATATATTATTATTATTTATAAAACGAAGTCTCCGAGCGTAGGGTTCACATCTACTGGTCTATTGTTTACTCTACAGTATTATAAGTTTTTTTATAAAATAAAAAAAAGCGAAACTGATTGGGCTGGGTCACAATCATTTTTTGGCTAAGTCTGGTATTAACATCAATACCTACTTGACTAGAAATTTATAAGATTTTACTTTGTAATCAGTTTTTGGCTAAGTCCGAGTCACAAACTGATTGTGACTCGGCCCATATCCGTACCCGTTGGGCCAAAAATGGTTAAGTCCGGAATATATCGTTGGACGCGGCGAATCATTCGTGTTTGAGCAATGAATGGTACGTTCTACGTGTTCAACTTAAATACGACTCCGCCGCGTGGCGTTGACGTAACTTTGCGTGGCAGTAACCATTTTTATAAATAAATTTTGAACATGGCTAATTTGAAAAAAAATTTGTGTCAGGGGGCTATTTGCAAAAAAGCCCGATATTTAAGAGACTGAATTTTGATAATAATAACTGAATTTAAATATTATTTTCGGCATTTGATTTGAATCCAATCAGTTATTATTGCTATTGGTTTTGTGTTGCTATCTGTTTTATACTCTTTCATCTCTCATGACCAAAAATTGGCACTTATATTGTCTAAAATTTTTAAAAAATATGAGACATCTAACATATTTTCATATATAAAATAACAAGGTATAAGAAACACATCTTGTTTAAAAAGAGATGGACAATGCCAATATTTTTATTTTTATATATATTTTTCGTTTGGGAACACTATTATTATGGGGTGGCCCATTACCAAATTCCTTTTTTTTTGTTTTTATTTTTTTTGTGGCTCGTTCCTCATTGGCGCCCACCATCCCCATGAGACCCATAATAAACATTTATTTATTTACTTATTAAAATAAAAAATAAAAATAAAATTAAGCGCGCGACGTGGACATAGATCGACCGCTCCAATTCGCCCTTATGTTATTCCTCGGGAACAATTCACCCTCAGATATTTTGGGGTCGTCTCTCTCTCTCCTCTCTTTCTCTCTCTCTCGCTCTGGCTTTTTATACGGCGAGGTTCATTCGCTCTTCGCCCCGTCTCTTTGATCAGATCCAAACCCTTTATCCCGCCTCTCTCTCTCTCTCTCTCTCTCTCTCGCGCTCGCTCCCTCGCTCTCTCGCTTTCAAAATCAAACCCGCTCTCTCGCTTTCAAACCCTAGAGCCTTTGATCGAACCCTATCAATGCACGGGTCAACGAAAACCTACCTAAAACGTACATGAGCTCTCCCATCCTCGCATTCTCCCCTTTGCTCGATCGCTTCTTGTTGCGACGTTTGATTCGTTTCTCCTCTTTGCCTTTTTCGTTTCCAGAATTCGATCGGAAGCGGAAGAGATGGTTCTTTGGAGCCTGGAAATCTCAGGTGAGGAATTTATCTTTTATTTTAACAAGAACTTGGGTAGTAGTTTCATCCATTTGATCGGTTCGATCCGTTTGATCATTTGCCTCTTTTAAGTCCCTCGTTCCTTGTGCATTTTGTGTTTTGCTTTGAGAATGTGAGTCTTTTAATACATATGATGATGATGTTCGCGTAGTTTGGGATTGCTTCGGCTTCTCTATGAATTGGGCTAGGTTTTCTGCGTTGTAATCAATGGCCTGACCATTTTTTAATGGGGAATTTCAAGAACTTTTTGGTTTCTTGATCCACAATCCGACTTTTACCTCATATATATAATATATCCGTTCAGCTGGCAATGGTAATTGGTATTACAATAGTAACAATACATAGCCGAAAATTTTCAAGAAGAGGAACGTATTGCAGTTGATACTATTAATTTATGATGATACGTCTTCGCTTCTCACAAAAGTTACTGTTCCCTTTAACAATTATTAGTATTTTGTTTAGTCTCTAGTCTTTTTCAGTTTTGCAAATCGGCTGAGTAGGTTTCACTGCAAATATGCCTGCATTTATGAATTGCTTTCACTTGAGTATTGTAGTTATGGTATGCTGCTGGTTTCTGAAAAGCTTATTGCTATTTATGTTATTTTCTACCTCTGGAGAACATTAAATCAACGGGTATAATATAAGATCGCCTTTTCAAGAAAGCAGTATAATCTGGAAATGATTTCCAATGGTGTAGCATTCGGAGCATCTACTGTCATGTTCGGACATATATTTGACTAATTATGATGGAGGATTGTGGGTGCTCCTTTTTCTGATCAACTTGAAAAGATGCAGTTCATCAATGCACATGAACTTTATCGTGACAAAGATACCGACAGATTTGCTATGGAGTACTCGATTAGGTGGCTCTTTATACTTACATTAACTAGAGTACTCGATTAGGTGGCTCTTTGTACTTACATTAACTAGTATCATCCGTTTTCTTTCTCCAATAGATAATAAAAAATTGGTTTTTAATTTTAGAAAAAAAAATCGTAGCCACATCAGCAAGATGGCGGTGGTTATGATTTCAGTGGCATAGATCACACCTCTTGTGTAGATGATTTTTCGTCTCATCTTTGCTTACATTTAGATGTGCATAATAATGATAAAGCTTCTGCTATGCACTTCCATGATGAGAATCATCCCTTTTATGATTGATTGAAATCTTTTGGGAAAGAGGCTTAATCGCCCAAGTTTGGTAGGGTGTTGATAAATGCTTACATTTTTGCAACAGTATACTTCGCCTTACCCTAAGGGCGCGTTTGGTTCGAGTTATGTAATATTATAGAGTATCTCGATATATCCAGGTATCTTGGATTTCGACGTGAGATTACTACTGATGCTATATTAGCGCGTTTGGTTTAATACAGTAATATAATACTGGATTGCAGTGTTTATAACGTTACTATGTTTGGTTCAGTTTATAAAATTTAGTAATCCTGATATAAAAGTGTTGTTTTTCCAAAATTATCCTTGTTGTGGTCATTTAAATATTATTTTTTATAAAAATATAATTTGCACTAACAAATTAATTATATTAATAAATAATAAAATAAAAAGACCTAACATGAAAAAAAAAAATTTCAAATCAGATCTAACTTCAGTTCGAAAATAATGTGTCGGTAGCGAGAGAGAAAAAATGATTAAATATATATGCGGAAATGGCGAATAGAGGGAATGAGATCGTGATGATTATCTGGGAGGACGATACAATAGAAGATAATAGGTGTTCATGCGAGAGAGAAAGAGATAGAAAGAGAGAGAGGCGTGCAAAAGAGAGAGCGAGAGAAAAAGGCGTGCGAGAGAAAAAGAAGAAGGAGAGAGAGATATAAAAATAATTAATTGGATTTCGGGTTGTTGAAGGGTAAAATTGTCATTTTACATAATAAGTAGTATTACCGGATTTGAGTAATACAAGATACACGACCCCCCTCCCGTTAATATTTTTGGTGTAATCCTGCTCGATTTGTAATGCTACATTAACGAGTAGATTACATAGCGGATGAACCAAACACAGCAATCCTGGCAGGATTGGCTGTAATCCTGCCAGGATAACTCGAACCAAACACGCCCTAAGAGGATTGTTGTTTCCACGGACGACATACTATTTTTGTATGAAAAATAAGTTTCAGGTCCCTTTTGGTTACAATTCAATCTTTTTTTGTTTTCTTCGGATTCAAATTCTATGTGATGGAAAGCACTGGCGGATGACTAATTTTTGCATTGTAGACATTTGCAGGTTTGCTTGGCAACAAAAAACATAAAGTTTGCAGTAATTTTTACTTAAAAAAAACCAGCAGTAGTAGGAACAAAGAAATCCACCATCCTCTGGTGCTATCTATCTTATAGAATTTGAGCTAAAAAAAAAGCGGAAGTGTGACCAACTGACACCATAGCAAATGTATGGAGTCTCGATGAGCCTAGTTGTAGTAATTCGGTAGTAGATTGTTTGAAGGGGGATTAGCTCATATAGCAGTTTTGCACTCACTCCGTGCTCTTTTGTGACCAATACATTGAACTTGGATCACTTATGTACCTGCATTAGTTGTTTGTAGCCCAAAATGATTCAATTGAAACCTTTCCTTTTATAAACTTTATGCAGTAAGTGTTTAATGCAGATATAGAATTTAATGGCTAACTAATGGAGCAAATGGAAGAACGTATTTAGGGGAAGATTTGATGATGAAAGCCTGCTATGAAATATGGAGATGCTTGACCATCATCCCTATATTTGTAATCTTGGCAGACACTTTGTAGTCATTTTAGAACCCTTTCTAGTCTTCTAGAATAGGTAACAAGTTACCCTTGTCCTGCCATATAATATTTGAATGTACTCATTCACATCTGTATATAGTTTTACCAAAATTTTAATTATGATCAATTGGAATATGAATAGAATTAAATTATAACTATAGATTGTAGTGGAATAGTATTTACTCTACACATTTTAGCGCTTGGATGCCTAGGGTTTACTATTTGGTTGTTGTATTAGTAACATCCGAGAACTAAAAAATCTATAGTAAACACTATTCCACTACTATCTATAGTATTGTAGCTCAACTCATATAGATATATATCAAATATAGATTGAATTATAAATTATGGTAAGATCATATAAAATCTGGATAAAATCATATTAAAATTTCACAAGATTGTTTTTAATCTTGATAGAATCTCATATCAAGCCAATTTATTTCACTCATTCGACTAGATAAATAACGCCTAAAATGCTATGAAAATTGCACAAAAAAAAAAGAAATAGAAATACCGACATGCAGGGATGAAGCCAGAAATTAAGATTCGGGGGGGCTAAAATTTAAATTTGATAGGAAAAAAACTTAACCTCGAATAGTAAGAAAAAAAAGTTTGTCAGATTTACTGATCAGTTATTACTAGCAACTGTGAGAATTGAAGGAAAAGGACCAAAAAATTCGAAAAAAAATTAAGACAAATTTTATTAAAAAAATTAATGTGGCCCCCTAAAATTAAAATCTATAATATTTTAATTTTTATTATAAATGATCTTTATGTAATTTTAAAAAATTGAGGGGGGGCCATGGGCCCCTAAAAAAATTAATTTGGCACCTAAAATTAAAATCTATAATATTTTAATTTTTATTATAAGGGACCTTCATGTAATTTTAAAAAATTGAGGGGGGGCCATGGCCACTGTGGGCCACTCAATGGCTCTGTCCCTGCGGACTTGTCTAAAATTCGGTAACTAGATCAAAGTGGAGTTTATTCTAATTTTTCTAGACTTGGACGAGGCATTTGGCTCAGGAATGCCTTGCATCATGCCTTCAGCTTTCTAGGAAGATAGTAGTTTCTCATTTCACTTTTCCATTCATGCTGTAATAGCTATATGTTTCAGCTTAATAATTTTTATATATGCCTCTATAGAGCCATACACTTTCATTCAAAAAATTGTTGCTTATGGCATAACTTTTCAATGAAAGATCAATCACATTTAACTAGCACAATGTGTGGTCAGAATTGCATTTAACTCTAAAGTATAGGTCCACTATACATTTAGCTATAGTTTTATTCATTCCCCCTAACCAACTTTCGCACTGTTGGTGCAAAAACCATAGTTTAGGTAAATTTAGGAAACAATTTGCATTATTTCCTGTATTCACGAGTAATTGGGCTAGTGAATTTTACTCAGTTTCATTGAAATACAATTGGATGCTGGAATTGAAGAAGTCATAGTGTTTTATAATCACTATTAATCAGCATTGTAAATACTACCACTTATAAATAGAGTTCCTCTATTCTTTGGAGATTTATGATTGTCTGTCTGCATGTTTTAGCCAGTGTTTGAAAAGGCGCAAGGCGCACTGCGAGGCGCTCGCCTCAAGAAGGCGAGGCGCTCGCCTCAAGAAGGCGAGGCGCTCTATACAAATTGTTAAGTTGTCACTAATACAATTCTATAAGCTGAAAATGATTCAATAGTGTATAATACAATTCTATAAGCTGTCAACATAGCTTATATGTTTAGAATCTGTACTAAACAGATCTGGATGAATAAAAAATAAAAAACATTTGGGGAAAAAAAACATAACATTTACATCCGAAACCTAACAACCTGAAAACTTTAATTCAAAACCCAATAATATTAAATATTGAGAGGCGCGCGCCTTATGTGCGCCTCGCGCCTTAGCAATAGCGCCTCGCCTCGCTATTGCTGAGGCGCGTGCTGGTTTTTGCATTTGTCAAGTTCCACAAATATAAGAAATGGCTGCATATTCATATAAAGTTTGTTTTGAGAAGCTACTGTTAAGATCAGTTTATATATTCCAATAATTTATGCTGATTAATGGGTTATGATGCCGACGGAAGAGAATTTGACAGCAATCAGTCATATTACCTTGTTTAGTTAGTGTTCAAACTGACCATTGCTTCTACTAAGAGTTGCTTAGTAACAGTATTATATGTGCAAATTCTTTTCACTGATTTATGTGGCACTAATATTAGTAATTGACTAGCCCTCCTCTATCCGCTGAACAAAAAATTAGAGCACTAGTTGAATTTATATCTTCTATGAGCTGAAGTTAACTTGTTTTGGCCAGTTGTTGCATGTGGTGGTGGCAAGCTCGAGGCAGCAATTGCATATCTTGCAAGAAATTGGTGAGCTAGTTCTCTCGAAAATGTTATTTTCCAACACTATAGATATTTTATACAGCAGACCAAGATTGTAGGTTTCATCAATTCTGCATTGGTTACTATTTGACTAGAAAGCATGGGGAAGGCATTTCTCTTGTTAGTTATGTTATAACCAGCTTTGTTATCCTTTATTTATCCTACCCTTAATATTGTTATATTTGTTGTGTAATAGTATGCTTAATTTAGGCTTCTTGTTCCCATTGCATGCTGCTACAATCCTGAATCCAAATCAGAATCTCATGTATTTTCCTTATTAGATTAGCACTATACAATTTAATTATAATAGGATAATTATTATATTTTAAATGCCTTGTTAGATTAGGGATATCACTAATTTTTGATTTTCTAATCATATTAGGATTACTGTATAATGTAGGCCTATAAATATGAGGCATCTCTTTTCATTGTAATATTGCCTCAAGCATTAATAAAGTCCTAGTAGTTCGTTACTAGTAAAATAGGCATAAAGTAGTGGAAACATAATCATCGGAGGCATCATGATCCTTCAAAGAATTGCGACTTGTGTTAGATTGTGCACAATGAACAAACCCTAGCACATTCCCACCCTGTTAAGAGATGCATATCAATTCATCCATATAGGTATTATACCTAGGTACCTCATTTATAATTTTAAACAACCCTTTGGAAGTGTTGCTATCGTGGATTATAACATTTGTTTCCTAAAACCTTTCTTAATTTTGTACTAAAATTTAACCATTATATTTTATTTTTCCTCTCAGCCTGAAACTTAGCAATTGTCTCAACTCTTTGCATATATTAGTTCAAGATTATATGTTAGACTCTAGAAAAACACTTGAAAATGCTTCTTGTTGACAAAGATATATTTTAGTTGTCACTGATTGTATTTTATTTGATTAGATTGCTGTACAGTTAGTACGGTGCATTCCTTTGCGGGGCTAACCATTTGGCTTTGTAGTTTCCTTTTTCTTTTTTTGGGTGAAATAGGGCTGATGCCTTAACTGTCACGTATGCTGGGCAGAATTGAGCATTTGATTTTGGGAAGTAAGTTCGGTTTGGTTATTGATGCATCATTATTACAGATTAGATTTAAGTCTGCATTCAAACTTGATGCAAGCCTGGGATTATGAAGTATGTTTGTGCCTTGCACTACCTGCTAGAGCACATTTCATCATCGGACAGCTACATTTCAGCATGATATTTTGGCTGATGCTGGCATTTCCCATTTGTGCCTAGAACGTTTGTCTATATAAATATGAATGAATTTCTCCAGGTATCAATATGAATTAGAGATATTGCACTATTAAACATGTGTTTTAACCTATATTTAGTTAGTGAAACTTCTGTGTGAGTGTGTATATATGTGATGTCCTTTATATAATCACTGCCATGTTCCTCATTACTGTATTCGCGGGAATTTTGTAGTCACTCCTGCCATATTTCTGTCACAAGAATTTGAATATAATATCATATACTTATAAAATGCAGCTCTGTTATGGTATTTGATTATTTAGGTCATATATGTGGCTAATTAAGCATCATGTTAATAACCCAATATATAAATATCGATTTGTCTATCGTTTGAGCTTTTGGTATGTCATCCGTACTTCATTTTGCTTGGGGCTGCGCTGCTTCTGTTTATGCGATCTATCTCGTGACACTGGCTCCAGTTAGATGCTAGTTAGATGCTTAGGGATTAGCTTGTTTGATAAGATATATTTTTGCTCGTTTTGCCTTGTTTCATAGGCGTGAATGAGCACTAAAATGAGAGGGCGTTGTGCTAGTCGACACGCTTTCCCTTGTTGGTTCCTTAAATATTTGTGGAGACAAAGATTTCTTTAACTACATCTTGCTGATGCTTTCTGACACAGAACAATTTATTATTACATCATAGAATTACTAATATCTGTTTATTTAACTTTTATACACGAGGCAACAGTTAGGAACTAATAGTCACGTAAACTCTCTTTCATAGCCATGATAAATCAGTCATCATCCTTTGGAAATACACTCTGGATTAGCAAATTAGTGATGATAAAGTTCTTAATCTGGAATATCTAGCATAATCTTTGCCACTTTATCGCAACATGACTTTACATATAATTTGGTCTTCCAACAAATGCACACCAATTTTAAAATTTTTTGAAGTATTCATTCAACTCTTGCTTATTCAGCAAACGATACTAGTAGCAGTATTTGACTGTAGCCCCTAATAATATTCATGAGAGGTCATTGACCCAACCCTGATTTGCGAGGCACACCTTCTTCTTAGTGTAGTTGAAGTCTGCTGCATTTGAGTGAATCGTTCTATATTAAACTCGGAATACAGTGTCAATAGGTTTTGAAGTTCGAAAATAGAAGTTACCCTAATTTTGGAGCTCCTGGTTGCACCCCATCTGTTTGTTGAGGTTGGCTTAGTTCGAGATGAATAGGAACATGCGCATCCTCGGCGATACAAAAATTGTGAGGAATGGTAGGAGCTCTATGGACAATGTCTGCTCCTCTTGTTTCGTAAACCTGAGATTCCAAATTCATCTGTTAACTTTTGGTTCAGTTATGAATTTTAGTATGTATTCAAATGATTAACTGCAGAGTTTCTTATCATATGCTACTTAATGCATTTTAGTTCTTGATTCAATACCTTCTTATATAACTCCATATTTTCTTGACGAATGAAGTTTACTTTCTTATACAATTCCATGTTCTCTTGATAAATAAGGCTTCCCTGCAATATAACTGTGAAAGTTAGGTAACTTGGATGCTTAACTTTTGAATAGATTGGGAAATGATGGTTGACATATATTGAGGAACCTTCCGATTCAACTCTTGAATCTCGTCGATCAATAGTTGGTCCTGTAAAATGAAAATTACGCACATCAAGCTTCCTAATTACCGGAAAGAATTAAGGGAAGAATATGAAGGCATAGGAGCATAGCTAACATTACCTTCTTCATTCGAACTCCTCGTAAACTCATTTCTAGCTGGTTTTCTAAGTTTTGTAAATCCTTCACACTTAGGCCAGAAAGCTCTTCTCCCATCAACTGCCTGCAACAATTTGCCAATGAATATTGTGTTATGTTTAGAGCTTGTTTCCTGTATGGTTATTCTTTCTTGTAGCATAGCTTTCTGACACATAGTGAGATAATTTGTGAACGTATATATCATTTAGTAGTGATACATCAAAATAATCTATCTGACCAGTTCGTTAGGCTTATCTAAGTGAAGATCAAATACTTTACAATACTTGTCAGCTTGGGCACCTCTGGAATATGTTCTATTGTCAGAACAGGGTCATTAAATTCTGAGTTAAATGTTGAGAAAACTGCATTGAACAGTGCCATCAAATCTAGGTTGGAGTATGTTCTATTGCTGTGTCTGACACACATTTCTGACATTAACATTTAAATATCTAATATTCTCACACATTTGCTTATTTTGACAATGAATGCCTTCTTATAGAGTGATGTGTATCTGGATTTTCTTGTAGGGTTGAGTGATGCTCATACCGGTGATTTTCTTGCAAGTTGTGTAGTTGCTGCCTCAAGCTTGCTACCTCCCTTTGCCAGAACTAGTGAGTAACATGCACAGAATTCAGCCCTGCTATGTAAGCTTTTGCAGTTTTGAAATTTTGTAGTAATATGATTATGAAATATATTATCATTTTAAAGAAGCAATTATGATTGCAGATACAAACCTGAAACATCATGAGACATGTAAATACTAGAAAATTATTGTGATGAAATGAAAGATGTTCGACTGCCACTATATTTACTTGATGGCTGAAGATAATTCAGTAGGCATTCTGCAGCCATATCATTATGCTTTATGTGAAAACCGCAAAGTAAGCATGAAAGTGCTGTTTTCTTCAACACTGTGTGTTTAGATTAATATGCTGACCGTCCATTGTCAAAAGTAACAAGCATCATTTAAGCAGGTGAAGAAAATAACAATAAAAGGACAGCTAAAGCAAACTCACATTTAAGTCATGTCACACCAGTTTGATTCATGCAAAAATATATTTTAACCAAACTCGATGACTCATATATGTTGGGCATGCTAACCGAAGCTCTATGGGAACAGGAGAAGTTTGTGTATCTTGGCCAAGTCAAAGGAAGGGAAAGAGGAGAAGTCGTGTATCTAGGGCATGCCAAAAGGAAAGGAAGAAACAAATTAGTAGAAACTGATGAGATTAATTTATATGAGGAATTACTTTGCCAAATTGTTCATTTGACACGCTTATTTGGGAACTTGGAGAAAATTGTTTTTCACTAGAGGAATCTGAGTTTTATTATCTGTTAAAAGCTCTAAACTGGCATGCCGAAAGTAGGATAGGCCATCTGACCATATGTCATTTCACTTCAGATTTGTAAGTACTTACCCATTGGACCGTGCGTCATTCCAATTGAGGTTCGGAAGTGGCAAGTTAAAGTAGGGACCAAGTAACTAATTAATATGTGTAATCAATTTCTCCGAACAAAGTTTGATCAATACAGTGGAGGTCAGGTTCCAAGATTGACAGAAAGTTTTGATTTCATCCATGAGTGTTAGGAAATTATGGCCACCGTCCTACATAACCTTTTTAACAAGCACAAGCATCCTTAGAGATGGAGAATTGCAAAACACGTAAAGCTGGCTAGAAGTTGGCTAGAGCTGCTTACTGTCATTTCAGTATTATACATCATATAGTGCCAAGCAGAGGCCAAATAGATGGTATGACTGAGTGAGTGAAGCCTAGGGAAGTTGAAAATCATGGATTAACGGATGAAGTGTTGAACACTTGCCTAATCTTGTATGGGAACTGATGATTGCTGTGAACAGTGTGCAAACATTTGAGCCCCCTTGCCCATCTCTGTTAGCACCTATGTGAAACATGACCAGCCATACAGCTAGAAATGCTTAAGCCCAAGTTACTAATACTAGCGTACTAGCTTACATATATTCATGCCCTCTGTCATCATCTTTTAATATGAGATTACTTGGGCTGTGGCTCAATAAGCTGGAAATAGCTTTGTGCCCAGCCGATTGTGAAGCTTAAACAGAGGGACCTGCATTGAGAATAATCTCGTGAGAGTTCTTTGTCTGCAATGAATGGCACTTACATGTTGACTTCTAACTCTAATATATCCTTGTTGATCATGCATTTAATGAGTTTTATATTGTTAATTCGTTATTTGACTCAGAAGTTAGCAGGTGATCTGGATTTCATGGTACATCTCTCTCTCTCTCTCTCTCTCTCTCTCTCTCTCTCTCTCTCTCTCTCTCTCTCTCTCTATCTATATATATATATATATATATATATATCTATATATATATATATATATATATATCCGCAAAGAACCAACATGTATTCCTGAAATCATTAACTACATTTTTCAGGGAAAAAAAACAAGCATTATTGAAAGTATAGTGCTTCATAACTATGCTACCTCGTTATACTTCAGTAGTTGACTGGTGCTAACTTTTGCCATTTCTACACAAATATGTAAGGGTTATATGAGGATGCCATTAACCCATTTCTATGTCATGGCTATATGGAGTACAGTAACTGCTGTTGCTGTTACATATTTTGTTAGTACTCCAAAGCTTTTAAACTTGACTTGGTATCCATTTTTCAAAAGACAGATCACTTCAGGCATGTCTGTTGTCCAACTGATGAAGTGTTCTTCCTGACTCTGCATCAACTCTTTGAAAAAGGACAAATCATTCAAGAACGTATCTTCTCCAACTGAAAACTCTCATCTTCCACTTCAATATTTTTTTTTTCTACTTCCATGCCTTTTTTTCTCTTTTTTCCGGCAATGCAGTTCTTGCCACATAATCGTGCTTTGACTAAATTGAATGCAATTTGGCCCTTTAATGTGAACCATTGTGTTGGTTTTGTTTTCCATACATACTGACACGACTTCAACCCTGCTTGCGTGGGGTGTTACTTCAGGTCTGATAAATCCTCGTCTCAGAAAGCACTCAAACAAGACATAGATCTCAGATTTCATCAACCGGAGGTGGAGAGTGATTTGCCTAGTTCCAATCCGAGTCCTAGGAGCAAAAGTTCGAAGTTCTTAGCAAATTAAGGTTTAAATTATGGACTGTTGGTTTTGTTTTCCATACTGACACAACTTCAACCCTGCTTGTGTGGGGTGTTACTTCACGTCTGATAAATCCTCGTCTCTAGAAAGCACCCAAACAAGACAAAGATCTCAGATTTCGTGAACCGGAGGTGGAGAGTGACTTGCCTAGTTCCAATCTGAATCCAAGGAGAAAAAGTTGAAGTTATTGGCACATTAAGGTTTAAATTATGGGACTGCAGGCAGTATTGGTTGGCAACCAGAATGCTGTCAGCAGGCATTGATTAAGAGAAGCAAACCAATTTGCAACCCAGTTGTATGTTTTCGGAGATTAATGATTCCAATCTTTAAATTATATCGAGTAAACTTGTCAATGGCTGTTATGTGAAACATTGAACAGCTGGCTTTTACCTTTTTGTTTTTTTTCCTGTAGCAGATGGTCTTTCGTGAGTCTGCTTCATGAAAATTCAATTGTCTTGAGAATAAAGCATGCCCGAAGTGCCTCAGGTTGCTTGAGGAACAAATTGAATCACCATTCTGGCCCAGGATCCTCCTTTTCAAGCTATCTGAAGGTGTACAAGACTTGGACATTTCAATTTAATGTGGCTCTGGGGGATCAGCCAGGAGGTAGGACAAATAACCCTTCTGCAGAACTGAGGGGGTGTTTATTTCTACAGAAGTCTGTTGCCCAAAGTGGCTGTCGGAGTGTTGGGTGGAACTCACGAGATCCGTTATTTGGATTCCATGGAACTTGAGAGATCCAGCGAAGTGGGTTTTACTCGAGTGGTTTTGACTTCATCAGATATCGGTTCTAAGTTGCGAGTTCAAGCAAAATTACGACTGCATGGAACAGGTGACTGGATGTTTCTCCACTATTCTAATTTTCGAACGCACCCTTAATGGATCTGTCATTATTTCCTCTCGTTCTTTATTCTACACGGACATTGGAGCCATGCTGCAATCTTGCAACAAACAGCATGAACTTGAATTCTTGGAAACATAGGCACACTTACCTGCGGGTCACCGTAGGCTCGACCAATCCATCTTGAATAGATGGATAAGAATATGGGTTCAGGATTTCTGGGTTTTCTTGCAAAAAAAAGAAAGAAAGAAAAAAAAACACTCCATATGCTTATAGTTATTTTCAATCAATTCGTTTCTCTTTTCCTTCTCAGTAGAAGCGAGAGAAACTCAGGTCGGAGTTTGGCCTGATTGGGTTAATTTTGGGTCGGCATGGTTCGGTACTTAGGAAAAAGCTACTTGTACACCCAAAAAGGGTGTATAATGTAGATTTCACTCATCTATAGTGGGATATGGCTTTCACTAATCACACTGTTATGACTAATAAAACAGTCTCCATCTTATAATGGATGTGTACGTTATACATTCCTTTTGGGGTTTATGTGTAGCATTGCTCTTGTACTTACCTGTGTGAATCTAATGTAATGGCTTAGACTAGCCACTAATTTCATTAATTGTTGGGCCTTATTATCGGCCAGCAGTATTAAATTCTTCTACGAGATGGGTAATAATAGAAGGTAGTTTAACGAGATTGGGGTGGTAAAGGATAAGGGGAGAAAATTGTATAATGAAGAGGAGGGGAAACAGTATTGTTGGAGGTTCTTTAAAGAGCTATTTGCGCCTGCGAACTATAAATCGGTTGTTAATGGAAATTGGAGCAAACTTTTTCGAACTAGACGAGTTACGAACTCTGAACAGCTAACTACCCCTTTTAACATGGAGGAGATTAAGAGGTGATAAAGCGACAGTGCTACAGAGTTTTCTAATGAGCTTTTGTCAGATCTTCTCAGACATCATCAAGGAGGAAGTGGAAGTGTAAAGCATTTTCCTTCAGATGTAAGAAGGACGAAACTCCACGTCCTATTGAATTTTTTTTTTTTTTTTCTATATTTGTCTGATCTATGAAAAGGAAGATGCGGTGCAAGCCAATAATTTTCGATTCACAATTTTCTAATGAGCTTTTATCAGAATTTTTGAGACATCATCAAGGAGGATGTGTTTAGCATTTTCCTTAGGATGTATGAAGGACGAAACTCCACATGTCCTATTGATTTTTTTTTTTCTCTATATTTGTTTATTGAATGGAATATAGAAGATTATCTCCTAGTACTGGCTAATAGACCGGAAGACATTTTGCCGACCTTATCTCTACATCCTATTTTACTTTTTTTAGGAGATTGTTGTCTAACGCCTTTGTCGTAGCTAGCGAATTTGTTGTGCGAGGTTGTAAAGAAAACATGCAAATAGGAAGTAGGGGTTAAGGTTGATTTTGAAAAAGCCTATGATAGGGTCAATTGGGCTTTTCAATTTAAGATTATGGAATTGTGGAGTTGCAATGCCAAATAGCATCCATGGAATCGAGGAGTTGCTCCTTTTTCCTTATTTTTTCCTAGTGGTGGTTGAGAGCCTACCTTGAATGGCGGAAGCAACAAACAAACGATCTAATTAAGGGTATTGGACCCTTTGCCCCCGTTTGTTTGGGGGTTAAGGGGTGGAATAACCCCTTAACCCCCTTTTAATCCCCAAACAGGAGCCAAAAAGGGTCGGGTTAGTAAACCCCACCCCTCACCGGGTGGGGTTAGTAACCACTTTTTCCTTAACCCTCAACCAAACATAAAAATAGTTTGGTGACACTCATCCAATATGTGGATGACACTAAATTTTTCTATGAGGCAAAGAAAAAAATTCGTGAAGAATATTCGATTCATGCAGGATTTATTTGATTGGGCCTCAGGTGTGAAGGTGAATAAAGAGAAGGGAAATTATTCGATATGGGAGGTAGATATGAAAAAGATACTTGTCTTGCAAATACTTGGGGTGCAATGCGAAAAAATTCTCAACTAATTAAATATCTGGAGCTATATATCATTGTCCAACATAGCTCTATGCAAAAAGTACTGGATAGGGATCATAAATAAGGTTTAGAAAAGGATTTATGGACAACAAGCTAAATTTCTATATAAAGGAGGTAAAATAACTTTGGTGAACTAATTAGTATTGACTAATCTGCCATTATATTTTTTTTCTCAATTGAAATGAGTAATTAAAAGGATTGAGGCGCGCACTAAAGCATGATTTTTTTGGAAATAGAAAGTGGGCGTCAAGGGAGGTGCACATATGATAGCTTAGATTTGTACATGTAGGGACTCAAGGTTAAGGATCTCGTCTTGATGAACGATTCTCTACTTTCGAAATGGTGATGATGCTTACTTATAGATCAAAAGCTACAATGAAACACACTTATTAAAACTTTATATTATAAGAGGAGGAAGTCTTTGGGCGAAGGAAAGGCATTTAGACCGGCTTCACAATGGTGGAAGAGTGTGCTATCTATAAGACAATTTTCAAACGCGGCATATGCTTTCATCTCCTAGACGAGCAATATATTAATTTTTAGACTGATAGGTGGTGTGAAAATACATCTTTCAAGACGCTCTTTCTTGATATCTACAATAGAATAGCAAAAAAAAAGTTTTAATCAAGGATTGTCATTGCAAGCAAGGATAGAGATGGACAAAGATTTTTAGAGTTCGAGTAAGAATGCCAAGGGATGACTGTGGAATTAGAGAATTCGAGGAGCTCCTGTCTAATTTCCATGTATTAGATGGGCCGGATGATGGCCGATGGAGATTGAATGTGCGGATGTGTTTTACCGTTAAGTCGATGTATACACTGATAAGAGATCGATGGACGTACGCAGAAGACTCTTTTGCTAAATGTTTGAGATTTCAAAATGCTATATATATGAAGTTAGAATTTATACTTAGCAACGAAGTTGAAACGACAGATCATCTACATGTGGGCAGCATACTTAGCAAATTTTTGATGTTCAACATACTAGTAGATAGACCCAGATATCAGATTTCTGATGTGCAACATACTAGAATAAAGATATATCCTACGGTCTGTGCTAGAGGTCGGGGGAGTCTGAAAGTTTCTGTCAGAGAACCACTCCCAAGGGGCATAAGCAAAAGATCCGCTTAGGATCACAGCCTATGGGTAGATGATTTGAAGAGAAAGAAACAACATGATTTTCAATAACTAATCTTCAGGCCTTTTAATATCTGCTAGAAAAATTCAGGACATGAAAATAGAGTGGGCTGAGTCCTGTAGCTCTAAGCGGCTGTTTTTCTTTTTCGGTTGCACCTAACTTTTTTGAGTTCTATATAAATAAAGTAGGTAGCATGCTACCTTTCTCTCAAATAAAAAATAAAATCCAAATTAATCGTACTAAATCGGTAGTTCATATAAATAATCCCTGTTCTATCAAATATAGGATTTTTGGGGTGTAATAACTAGGAATTTTCCTTTGTTAGGCCTTTATCAAGGATGAATAGCACATATTCCAGCCTTCTGTCAGTACACATCCAAAAGTACGAGACAATTAATTGACTCATGCAGACCTAGCAATTTGATGATCTTTTTACTTTTCATTTACAGTAAAAATATGAAACTAAAGTAATGCATCGGCATTGGTCGTTTCCAAAATGAAGATCTACTCAGCAGTTACGCTGAGAAACATGAAAAACTATAAATTCTAGTTATATTTATCTCTGCCAGAAGAGAATTTCACAACTTGTCATCATATATATCTACGCGCGCGTATGATATACTGTAACATGAAATTCATGCTCTCTTTTTAAGCTTTAAATCTCATGCGTGTAATATGGATAAGTGAGCACATGTAAAGTAGAAAATTTGTGAGTGATTGATATAAATTGTGACTTATAACAAGAAATTAATTGGATTGGATAGCATACCTTAACCTCCGAATTTGCATTCATGACCAGCTGATGTTCTTCTTTTGATTTGTTGTATCGATCTAGCACAGACTTCATGCTGATAATGAAATTTTTTTTACATATATATTAGTTTCTATTTTGAGTTTAAGTTTGTTGTCATATTCAAATTTTCTCACTACAGAAAATCTTAATAATTAATGAAATTTATAGAAGAGCTAGCTATGAGAAAACAAGATCAAATAAACTAATTTGCGACAAAAATGATAGAAAATCAACTATATATAGAGACTTTTGAAAGTAACCTTATTGCCTCGCCAAACTAATGGAATCTTTAGTGGTAAGGAATTAATGGGCGGTGCATGCCGAGTTTCTGATTCTCCAAAAGACCGTGCATGAAAAACAAAAAAATTGAAACTTTGTTGCCCTATTCCATAGGTTACTACCAAAAAATTCATTCTTTTCTGGCAATAAATATCGTTCCAATTGATAATTTTTAGCTGCAATAATAATTTTTTACAACAAACAAGTAATCGTTGCTATAAATCTTGTGGTAATAAATGACTAATTGCACTACCATGCACAACAAAACAAACTGTTGCAAAAAAAATATGTCGTAGTTTTCGATGCAATTAAATGGATGTGACAGAATAAAATTGTTGTAATGGGTGTCTTCTTTCAAAGGGGCTAGAGAAATAAGATTGATATCAAATGAAAAAATCTCTTCAAATAAACTGCGCACTTGAACAAAGTATTTAATGTATCATGCCAGGTATATATATATCAGTTAAGCTGTGTATTTCACAATGTATATATAATCACCTCAAACTTCAATTAATTGGTAAACAAGGCATACGAGAATTAATGACGCTACTGCTCAAAATGCGCATCACATAAAAATGGGAGGAGGAGATCGGCGGATCGAGGCGGTGATAGTCAAATAAAATGTCAATTTTCGAAAAGGAAAGAATAAATAAAAAGATATACCAAAGTGTACTAGAAGCTAGGATCAAATATAGCTAATTTATAGAATATTGGTCAGAGGAAAGCTCATTGGATTATTAATTACAATTTGAAAAGCTGTGGTCTTGATGAAGGTGAGTTCTAATTTCTATATACCGGACCAGTGATCTTTTCTCCTACTCTTTTTAAGAAAGAAAAAAAGGAGCTGCTTTGTCCTATATAGCTAGGAATCCAAAGAGCTTCTTCCACAAGCTTGTCACTTCCTACATCATCTTGCTTTAGTTAAAAGCAGTACCGTAAAAAAAAGTGAGTTTTAGAGAAGCGAAGAAGAAAATAAGCGAAGCGACCCAAAGGTAACGTCATAAGAAGTTTAAATTGTTAGTGCATCAAGAATAAGACTAGGGACCCTAACTAATAAACTTCAAGACCAAAAGACGTGGGGATCGAATATTTAGGTCTTATATATATTCCAACAAACAAAACCCTAGATTCTTTAAAACATCGATCGTCACACGTACGCTTACTAGTAGAAATGTATATGTACATGTATATATATATATATATAACCAGAGACGGAGAGGAAAATATAATGGGGCGATGCGCGCAGAAGAGAAGAAGATAATTAACCTGCAGGTACTAGCGAATTCGTAGAGGCGGCCGGTGCTGGAGAAGATCATGAGCCCGACCTCGGCGTCGCAAAGTATCGCCAGCTCCTTCGCCTTCTTCAGCAGCCCGTTCCGCCGCTTCGAGAAGGTCACCTGCCGATTCGTGGAGTTGTCGATCCTCCGGATCACGATCTTTCCCCTCCCCATCTCTCTCTCTCTCGCTCTTTACTTCTCTTCCTTTGTATCCACCTCTCGATCTCTATCTCCAGCTGAATATATACCACCTGGAGATATCTTATAGATTTCCACGACGACGATGGATCGAATGAGGAGCGAGAAGAATGAGAAAAATAAAAACAAAAACGATCGAACAAGTGGAGAGTGAAAAAGATTGAAGGAGAAGGAGAAGGAGATCGAGAGGAAAAGGAAGGGGGAGGAGAGGAGATCTGAAGAGTAAACCTGCTTCTTTTCCGATCGAGAGAGGTAAAGGGGGAAGTATGAGAATGGCCGCAAGCGAACTTCCCCTATTTGGCTTCTTTTTCAGATCGGCAGCTCCTCCCTATTCCTTATTTTATGTACATAAATAGAAAGACAGAGGGCTAAGGCCAGGTTTTCTACTTGTTAGTACTTAACCCTTCGTTTCTTCCACCTTTGCCCCCATTATTTTTCTTTTTCATTATTTTTAATGGAGACACCCCCACTAATCACTCTCTTCAAAAAAAAAAAAAAAAAAAAAAATTTGCCTACACCCTGTGTAATCAATACATCTCGTGCGCTACTGAGTTGAATATTTTATTTTTTTATCTGCAAAATGCAGATTGCTCGATAGAGTGCTATTTAAATAGTGCTATAAGTAGAAGCGTGTATGAAGAAAAAATGATTGTCATAATTAATCGTATTGGAAATTAAATTATTCTACCAATTTGGTTTTCACTCACCAACTGAATTTGATCAAATATGTTTCAGTTAAAAATATATTATTAACATCAGAAACTGCTGTTAAATGTGAAAATTCTTTACTAATTGTTGAAGATCACACTTCAATAGATTATCAAATGGTAGTAGAGATGCTCCAGGTTCACTACTCTCTAATTATTTCTATCAATTATTGGTTAAGTGAGGGAGATCACGTTTCCCTCGCCAGTAAAATTTAAAAACCGATCCACCAGCTGCTTTTGGGACCGCCGACTTCCGAGCAGATTGCTGACGCGTGGTGGTGCGAATGCGTCAGATTCCTCCTCCGCTTTCGATCGTTCGATGTGGTGCCACACCTGTCGACGTTCTTTACGACCACCGATGTGCCGCTCTAGCTCAGTGAACTCTTGGGCTCGCTCAAATTGTAATCACCAAAACTTTAAAATATGCCCCAATTGTAACTTATTATATATAGCTGACCTTTTGATTATTTGGAGCACGACAAACACTAACGAGCACAATGTTTCAAATTAAGGCATCAAAAATATTTATTTATAATCTTATCCGCTTGATGGACCACACAATGAAGAGCATCAATAAGGTTTTTTTTTTTTCTTTTCTTTTCTTTTTTTAATAATTATCGTGTGACATTTGTTCTAATCTCTTTGAGTGAGGATTAAGGAACATGTTTCTATATTCTAAGACGGGCAGGCGGGCCGAATCGTACGTTGTCAGGGACCGCCTGAGCTAACTCGGTCCGATTCTGATTCGGATGAGCTAAGAATGAGTTGACGATGGGGGCTCGGTTACATGGTCGTACTTTGGTAAAGGACCACGTACGTGTTAGTACGAGGAAATTTTAAGTGCAACTTGTGAGTTTGGTGATGCCAAAGTGTGGAGAAATACAGAAGACTAAATAATGACTAGGATGCATATATATATATACATACAACTACATAAGTCACTTTATCTTATTTATTTAGGAACTTTCCAAATAGGGTAAGAATAGTAGATCTATACAAAAATAAAGCAACAGGTAAAGCAATCGTGCATGCTAATAAATCAAAAGTTAGTTATATCAATGGAGCTCTCAGGAGTCCCACCTCCCTTATATGATAGTCTTTCATGAACTAGTCAGATAAGTACATGAGTGCATTGCTTAAAAGCAAAAATTTGCGGTATTAATTTTACATTTTACTCCTCTTTTTTTTTTTTGAGAGAGATAAGTAGCATGCTATCTGCTTTGTTTATTTCATTTAGAAATAAATTTAACTGAAAATATAAATCAACTAGGATTCGAATTTGAGATCTCGGATATATACTAACCACCAAGTCCTTTGCCACTTGCGCTAGGAACGGTCGGTAATTTTACATTTTACTTGCATCCTACAATGGTATTCTTTGACACTCTCTCTCTCTCTCTCTCTAAGGGGCATCTTAAATTGACATGGCAAAAAACACATGAGAAATCAATCTTACGGAGCAAAAATCAATCAAGTTTATTCCTTTTTTCAAAAATATATTGTTCCTTCACAACGGGTATTTAGTAAGCATAGTAAAAAGGTATGTTACCGAGCGGATCGTATTTTAGTAATTCAACAGCCTTTAACAATATTGGTGCATGCATGCCTAGTGTCTCTTTAGAGTTTCATGACTGGTTTGAATCCTTCGTGCGAAAATAAGGGCTAAACTATCATCTTGCACTGCTCAATGATCTTCTCCGAATCGTTCTTGAGTTGAATCTACCGATTAGCCTGAGTTATGCTCGTGGATCGTTAGCTCGCAAGTAGGGCCCAATGACGAATTTTTCGCTGTTTGTGGAAAAATATTTAAATTATCAATACAATATTTATGTAAGGGCGGTGGACGGTCTTTTTCAAGCGATAGGAATATTGGATCCATTCGCGTCAATTGATAATTGATGGAATTATTTTCTAAATACGTACTAATCTTCACTATTGATGGTTTATTGTTGATAAAGTGCCAAGGGAGAGGTTTCTAGAGCTGATTGTGAAACCAAAGTTTGACTTGAAACCCTCCAGGCCAATGTGTGTGTGTGTGTGTGAGCGTGTAGGTTTTTTTTATGTGGCACCTCACCATTTATCTTATGGGGAGGCTTGAAACATGAACATGGCAAGCACAACTTAGTTGTAAATTGAATGGTTGGATAAGGATGCAAATGCATCGGATGGGGATACAAATGCAAACTTTTCTATGAAGTAGGAAAACAAGTACGTTGTTTTTCAGGAAAAAAAAAGGGGCAATATATGTACATACATAGAATGGTTAGGGAAATTTTTTTTTATAGGTATGTAGATGGAGAGCCACTTGATAATGAAGGGGAAAAAAAAAGGAAGATGTAGTAATTTCGAAAAGTTATCTATTTCCCTCTCTCTCTCTCTCTCTCTCTAATGGGCACTCTTAAATTGACATTGCAAAAAACACAGGACAAATCAATCTTAGGGAGCAATCTTGACTTCATGATTGAAATAGCTTGAGCATTGGTTCTTCAATGACATAACTGTGCAATTTTACTTGTAAAAGTTCTTAAACATATACTTCTAATATTTCTAAAAAAGCTTAATTCTAGTTAATTTATCTATATATATGTTACTTTCATATATGTATATATAATGTTAACACATCCTATACACCAAATTGAACAATCTCCAAGTGTCAACAGGCTCCAAGTTTATTCCCCTTATATATATATATATATATATATATATATATATATATATATATATATATATATCTATATATATATATATATCTATAGAGAGAGAGAGAGAGAGAGAGAGTATATATTGAGAGAGATAGGTATCGCTCGCCTTCGTTATTTCATTTAGAATAAACTTAAGAAAATTAATCAACTATGATTCAAACTAGGGTCTCGAGTACCAACCACCAAGTTCTTTGTCACTTGCTCTAAGGACGGTCGGTTTTTTTCAAAAGTATATTGTTCCTTCACAGCTAGCGGGTATTTAGCAACATAGTAAAAAGGTAAGTTACCGAACTAATCGTAATTTAGTAATTCAACAGCCTTTAACAATATTGATGCACCTGGTGTCTCTTTAGAGTTTCATGACTGATTTGAATCCTTCGTGCGAGAATAAGGGCTAAACTGACATATTGCACTGCTCGATGATCTTCTTTGAATCGTTCTTGAGTTGAATCTACCGATTATCCGGAGTTATTCTCGCGGATCGGTAGCTCGCAAGTAGGGCCCATTGACGAATTTTTCGCTGTTTGTGGAAAAATATTTAAATTATCAATGCAATATTTATGTAAGGGCGGTGGACGGTCTTTTTCAAGCGATAGGAATATTGGATCCATTCGCGTCGATTGATAATTGATGGAATTATTTTCTAAATATTAATCTTCACTATTGATGGTTTAATGTTGATAAAAGTGCCAAGGGAGGTGTCTAGAGCTGATTGTGAAACCAAAGTTTGAGTTGAAACCCTCCAGGCCACCTCCTGTTTTTTTCTCCCTTTTTTGTCTGTGTATGAGTGTGTGTGTGAGCGTGTAGGCTTTTTTTTATGTGGCACCTCGATCACCATTTATCTTATGGGGAGGCTTGAAACATGAACATGGCAAGCACAACTTAGTTGTAAATTGAATGGTCGGATAAGGACGCAAATGCAAACTTTTCTATGAAGTAGGAAAAGAAGTTTCTTTTCAGGAAAAAAAGAGGCAAATATATAAGTGTACACATATAGAATGGTACTAGGAAAAAAGAAAATATTTATAGGTATGTAGATGGAGAGTTCACTTGATAATGAAGGGAAAAAAAATGGAAGGTGTAGTAATTTCGAAATAGTTATCTATTTCCCTTCTTTTCTTTCTCTGCCAATATTAAAATCATCTAGAGATATATGCCTGATTTGCTATTTTACTTAATTTTGATTATTCGATCCTAGCTCTCTCTCTCTCTTTAAAAAAAAGAAATAAAAAAATAAATGCTACAATAGTGAAAAAGAGAGCCACAAGTAAATAAAAAGTTTGCGATTACGCAAAACGATTGAGATTAAAAGGTTTAAAGAAAAGTAAACCAACAAAAAGGTGTCAAACATGCATGCACTACCATATATTTTAGAGAAAAATTAAAGATAAACTATATATATAGCTAGGGTAGGTGCACCTGATTACTTGCTTCCAAGTAATCCTCACCCCTCTCAACATCATAGGATATACAATATTGTTAACCCACATCACTCTTTTCTTTGGCAACATGTTATTGGTGCACATCCTTTTCAAGGTGGTGAACTGTTATGCTACTAATTAACTTTAATTGTACATGACATGCGCTCTATACTTTTGATTGTTTATGAGACCATTTCCTTTTTTCCTTTTTTTTTTTTTTAAAAAAAATTTCTTCTCAAGAATAGCAACGTACACATTATTCCATCTTTCTTTGATTTAGCCACCAAATTATCCGGGCCTTTGTGGTGGGTTATATAACAAATTAAAACTATATTGACTATATATTGCCTGTCCTTTTCACCTGGGTTCAGCTGATTGGCGCCCCAAAATAGAAAATAATACGAACTACAAAAGGCATATATGCATTCATGTTTTCAATCCTAATCTCTATGCCCAGAGTTAAAGAATTGATATAGTACTCTACTCTTAACCCAAGTTGTTGTTTCTATCATTGGTGTATTAGCATACACAAAACATTGCAAGTTTTTACGCTACAACAAAAACGGTGTATAACGAAACTTTTAAATATCGGTACACGTCAAAAAAGTGTTAATATTTAAATAACCGATACTTTTTAAAAGTATTGCTATATATATGTGGGGTCGTTATATGTAGAGCCGCCTTGATGTTTGGCACATATTCCTCTAGCAATCAGTAACGGAGGAACACGTGGCGATCGTAATCCTCTACGGTCTCTGTGAAATCCTCGCGGCCGAACTCCAGTCGCCGGAACTCTACCTCATCGGCTACGACGGCAGAGGAGGAGAAGGGGAGATAGTAATCAAATTTTTTTTTTTTTTTTTTCATTTCTATTTGTAATCAGGCTGAGTGGACTGGGTGAGGTTGGTTGACTAGAAGAATTTTTTTGTTTTTTATTAGGCTGGGCTTTATATTTAGGCCTTAATAGATTTTTTTAAAAAAAATTTGGTATAAATGAGACATGCACTTATACAAAAGTGTTCTAAAAATATGTCTTTATAATATAATTCGGTTGTAGTGTTACTATTTGAATACACGCATAGTCCAAAACGCTATATAATCTAATTTATTTATAGATGAACTAAAATATTTTTCTTGGTGTTTATCATGTCAACATATTATGATAGTATGTATATTACATTTTTTTTTGTGTGAGAGAGAAAGGTAGCGTGATATTTGTTTTATTTATTTTTTATTAAAATTTTGGGTATCAATTATCGAGTTTTTTTTATCATTTGTGCTAAAGAAGATCAGTATAGTTCTTTTTTTTTTTTTTTTAAGAAATAGGTAGCACGCTATCCGTTTCGTTTATTTTATTTAGAAATAAACTTAGCTGAAAACGTAAACCAACAAGAATTCGAACTTAAGTTTCGGGTACCAACCACCAAACCCTTTGCCACTTGTTTTAGGGACGGTCGATAAGATCAGTATAGTTCATATTTCTAATGATAAATGATACATATTAAATTTAACTACCATGATTGATCAAAGCGGCTAAATCTGTGTACGGTAACTATATGAAATTCGCCACTTGTGTACGTGTAAATATTATTTCACAGAAAGAGGCACGTGTCGAAATCCAAACGGCCAAACACAGCACGTGAAGAGTTTATGAGTGTCCAACCAATACAGAGCACCCTTCGCACGCTTGCATCGAGCTCCAAACTTCGAAAGAAAAAAAAAAAAAAGTAAAAAAGGAAGAAAAAAGGTGGGCATATAGGAATCCCGGCCACAGCTCTCAATAACATCAGCGTCAAAGTTCGGTAGCAAACATGGAACCGAACTAAAGTACTCCTGTACCTCACCTTATAGTGCTTTGGACCTGTCCCATTCATGTAAAATATATATATATAAAAAAAAAACTAATGGAATGGTTGTGATTGGTAGAACCCACGTGGTCGCATTAGCCTCGACCAATGAGGTGTCCCCTCGTCGAGTCCATTTAGCGAGCAACAGAAAAAGTAAAATGGTATCACAATTACACCACATCTTCTTTACCTTTAATCAACTAAGTTTTTTATTCAAGATTCTTTCGTTCTATCATTACTTTTTAAAAAAAAATTAGAAAAAACTTTAAAAATCTCCTATGTGATTTTACACTTTTTTATTTTAATACCCTATGATTTAAAATGTATCAAATTAGTACCCTGTAGTTTCTCACTTTATCACTTTAGTACCCTGTGGTTTAAAATGTATCAAGTTAGTATCCTGTGGTTTTGAACTTTATCACTTTAGTACCCTGTAGTTTAAAAAACCACAGGGTACTAATTTGATACAAAATTAAAACCACAGGATACTAAAGTGATAAAGTGCAAAACCACATAGTACTATATATTTTGATACTCTTTAAACCACAGGATACTAAAGTGATAAAATGAGAAACTACAGAGTACTAACTTGATACATTTTAAACAACAGAGTACTAAAATGAAAAAAATTGAAACCACAAAGAAGGTTTTTGAAATTTTTTACATTATAATTTTTTTTTTCAAAAAAAATATATATAACAAAAAATAATATTGATCATAACTGCTACACAGAAGACTACCTCTCAATGAACAGCTACATTAAGGACGACTTATGGGACGATGAAGTGCCGAGCCATGTGTCAATTAATGATCATTGCATCATCAGCGTCCAAGCGAGACACGATTATTAAGGAAGCAAAAGTTAAATATTATATGATTTTGAAGGGTCCCTCGACCGAGTTAGTTTATGTTATGGAAATCAGTCGTGGTGAGCTATATGATATGGGGATTAGCTTTTTCTAGTTGCTTAAATTTAATAATTGTGTGTTCAGAGAAGAAACTGCTTTGGAGATCAGGAGCGTTGTCTCCGTTGGTGCCTCACTCACGTGCCCATGGGTTGGGCAAACGATGGGAGCAAAAGTGGGACCGTAATTGCACATCAAAATTTATGTATAAAAGGGATCAATACTCATACGAGTATAGTAGTCCTATCCATAATTAATATATTATGTCATTTCTATATTGATGTTTTGTCAAAATTTAGCCAAATAAATTAGATTTTAGGATACGATTATAATAATTTAAAAAGTTCAATATATGAATTACAGTAAATTAAAATTTGAGGACAAAAATACTGGTTAAAATAGATACAACATCCTGCCAATGGCGGACACTTGGTTGAGCCGCGTCGCAGTCAAGCTCAAAAGCTGTATGCATCGATTTCCACACAAGGACATGTGTTGGGAGGTAGGATTGTTAGCTGAAATAGGTTCAAGTCCTGCCCCGCTGCGGACGTCAGATTGATTTGAGTCACTGACAGGATCGTGAGTGCTGTGCATTTATACATTTTAAGTGTGATCAATGTGCTATTTTCTTTTGCTAGAACTTTTGAATTTGTTGGTATATCTTTTGGGTCCACACAAAATGTCATGCGCCATATAGTTTAAGTACCAAAAATATAATTTATCCAAAATTTATGAATTTGTCACCTTCTTGACCACCATCACGTGGCAACTAATTAATAAAGGCATATAAAGTACACATTGGTGTTCTGCCCCAAATTCAAATCAAACTTGGCCCAACATGTATTATATTGGGTTGTAGCCCATCTTTAGATAACCTAGCGTCTTCAATAGGACCTGTTAATAATTACGGGCCGTAAATGGGCTTAAGTCCACTTAAAATAAAGCCCATAGCGTTCGCTCCCTAGGTCCAACCGACACAGCGCGGCGCCGTATGCGACCGGAGACAGGCTCAGAGCGTGCGGCCGCTCGCTCTCCCTCTCCCCGTGGAAGGCTCGGAGAGCGTCTATAAATAGACCCCAGAGCCGCTCTCGTAGATCGCGAAAAAGATATTGAGGGTGCTCCGCGCGTGGGAGCAGGCACGCTCTCTCGCTAGCTTCGCTTCGTCCTCTCCCTCCTTCGATCCAAGGACCAAGAATGGCGAAGGCCCGGAGGCAGAAGAACGAGGAGCAGAAGCCCGAGATCTCAGGAGCGGTCGTCCTCCACCAGAAGCTTTGCCTCTCGATCGATATGGAGAATCGGAGAGTATACGGGTGAGTGATTCCTCGTTCTTGATCCTTTGAATTAGCTCTTTGATCTCTTCTAAACCTTTCTTGCTAGGGTTTCTCGAGTTCCTTTCAGTATAAACACGAATTGAGCTTTCTTTGTCAGCTGCAAATCACGGAATCTTTATGCCGATTTTGCGCTTGTTGATCTCTTTGTTCATTTTGGGTGATTGAGAATGAACCTAATGGGCGTTTGTTTTGGGGATCGGACACGATAGGGTTGAGTTCTTGATACTGTGCTTTGGAGTATTGTGTTCGCTTTTTTGTCGTGTCAATGTTTTCTCGTCAATGCACTTTGATTGATCGTCTTGGGGGTTTCCTGATTATATTCTTGAGATTTTCCCATAGCCTAATTATTTTCCATTTGATCGGTACGGAGAACACGTGGATATAAGTGAGCAAGGGTGCAAGTTCCTCGATCTTGCTTTGGTTAATGAGCTCTTGATCTTTTCTGATATGTCGTTGGTTAGGGTTGCTGAGTTGCTTTGAATAGAAGCGTAACTTGAGCTGGTGTTCTCAATAGCAAAATTATTCGAATTTTGCACCATTGTCCTGCTTCTTGATATCTCTGTTCCTTTTGGGAATGTCTGGGAAGAATCTTAAGGTGCCTTTACTTTGGGACTATCTCCAGTGCCGTTGTCATCCGATAGGATTAGGTATTCTGGTCTTACATTTAGTCGAGCAGTTCAATTGGTCCCTGATAAGTATTTCATGTTAATGCCCATTGTTCTTGATCAAATTAACGGCAACCTAACTGTGCATATTCCTTCATAAGGATAATAGGAGGGAATGTTGGTGAGGAGTTTCTGGTTCTTGCTTTGGTGAATGAACTCTTGGTCTCTTCTAATCTATCTTTCCTTAGGGGGTGATAGCCAGTCTAAAACTGTCCTTCTGACTAGAAATCTCCAAACTTCTTTTTTTCCATTCTCCCGCTTCTTGATATCTTTGTTCCCTTGGGGATGATTGAGAAGAGACTTAAGGGGATTTTACTTTGCGATCTGGCTAATGCTGTTTTCATTACATAGGATTGAGTTCTTGGTGTTATGTTTATTAGAGCCCTGTGTTTGCTCCCAGACAGATTGAATTGATATTTTTGGGGGCAGGGAGATGGGGGGGAGTGCGGGGGTGTCGGGGTGGGGGTTATGTTGGTCTTCATCTTCAATTTAGTGAGATTGTCAAAAGCTACGCAGAGTGTTCAAGTTAGTGAGATTGTGAAAAGTTTTGCAGAGTGAATTCTGAAGAAGATGTAAATAGAAGTAGGTGATTGGAAACTTTGTTAGAAGTTACAGATTATGCAGAGTGAGTTATGAGGAAGCTTAGAATAGAATTAGGTAATGGTAAAATACACTCGGCTAGGATATGTCTTGTAGGTGAATTTCTTGGTAGACCTAGAGAAATTTTTTATATACAGACATTTTTTACCTTTTTCTTTTGTCCAGTTTGGTGATTTAAGCTGAAGCTGAGGCAATTGTGCAAACTGAGAATTTTAGACTTGTTCCTACAAGAAGCTATTGAGTTCTAACTGTTTTTATTTTGCCGATTTGATGTTTGCCTTGATCTTTTATATTGTTTGATGTTTTAAACTAATATGCATAGTTGGGATATGGAAAGTGATATATTCACTAGATAATTTACTAGATACCTAAACTAATCGAAGTTTATGATGTGGTCAACTTAAGAATCTAACAACCAAAACTAAACTTGATGCCTGCTGCATAAAGCCATTCTATTTGCAGCTATTATTATAATGTCCTTCATACAAAATAATGAAGAATACTACATGTTCAGTGTTGTGCTTGTGCAAACTTGAAACGTAAAAGGTGGCAAATTTGTATGGCTGATCAATATTAAGATTCTTAGGTCTACTTGTAGTAATCATTTTCTAGTCTTGTGTTGTCTTTCTCGAAACTTTCATTCCCATCTCAGCCACTTCAATCTTAGAAGAGCACATTGAATCATATTCATATCTATTTGGTTGCTTGGAAGAAGAAATGTCGTACCTTCTACCCTTGTAATCCAGGATTGAATTCTTCAAACATTAATGTTACTAGTACTTTTTACACTGACCTTTCTCGCTACTTTCGTCTATGTAAGTTAAACATATACTAATTTGCAATGCCTTGTATCGATTTATGAATGAGGACTACGACAAACTATGTGTTGATTTTAGTACAGTTTTTTTATTTATTTAAATGGTAGTGATTTTATGGTAATTGCAGCACTGTATATTTTAATCTGTATTATTTTATTTATGCTTCAGTTGGTGATCTTGTCTCTGAAATAGGGTATGTATCACTTGGTCCTCATTCATAGAGATGCTGTTTTATGCAGCTCAGTAAAACTTATTGTGGACTTCTTATCCTAAAAGCAACCATGTGGTTCCTCCTAATGAAGACTAGCCTATTTGCATTTTCATATAACCTTGGTAATTGCTGTAATTTATTGGTCTAGTTAAAGGTTTCCTAATTGTGTCTTTCGTTTACTTACTATCAATATTTTATATTGACTGACTGTACTCCTCAATCTTATTAAAACATCAAGGTGCACTGATTTGAAAATTCTTCTACCAAAGGGTGAGCGTATAGCATTGCATGCTGACAATATGACGATTAGAGCTGTATCTGTTGATGGGGAATCAGCCGAGTTTGAACACTTTCCACGTTGTCAAGTTCTTGACGACGAGAGATGGTCTTCTGTATCATGTTCCAAGTCAGCTGCTGATGCGGCATGCTTAGCATACCTTTCATCTCTTAGTAGGGAACTTGTACCCAATCTCATTATATTATGTAATAGATCTACAAAATCAACCAGCGAACAAGGTGGCCAGGAAAATGACGGAAATATAATTCAAAATTCTTCTGAGGAACAGATTGTTAATGGCTGCAATGGTTTCTTGGAAGAAAAGGTAACAATCTAGTATGCCAATGTCTTTCTTAGCTTTATATTGAAGTCTTCAATTATGCAAATGAAGATTCTCTGTTTTCACTCACTTGTACATGTTTGTTGCTTTTTGCTTCAGAATGTCAAGTTGGTCCACATTGATTATTGGTTAGAGAGAGCAGAAACCGGCATCCATTTTGGAGACAGTTTGTTATATACTGATAATCAGATAAGACGGGCTCATTGCTGGTTCCCTTGCATGGATAGCATTGAGCAACGTTGCTCGTAAGTAGCACTTTCTATACATTACCTGTCAATGAACCTATTCCATGATAAATTTATAGTTATTCTTATCTGCATGTCTTCTGAGATTAACCAATTGAGTTATTTTTAATTGCACAGCTTTGATATGGAGTTTACAGTTAACACTAATTATGTGGCTGTCAGCAACGGTCGCTTACTTTATCAGGTATACAACTTTAGTGTTTACAGGATATTCCGAAAGCCGTATACTGTTTTAACCTGTATGTATATATGGTATGCAGCACATCTTGATCTACCAGTTATGTATTAGAGGATTTGAACTTCAATTTCCTTTCGAACATGAGAAAAATCACAGATACAATTGATATTTTGGTACCATACTATATTTATGGAAGCATTATATTATTAAATTTAACCATCCTGGATCCATATTATCATTGGTGTCGGAGCATACTTTTTCCTTTGGGTTATCAGAAACAACCATTTCACATTACAAGGATAGAATCATGGTAGAAGGTTCTGGAATCTATTTGTTTACCACTTCAGGGATGTGATAGGTTGTCTTGGTACAGAATATAGCATGTTTTAGGTGTAGTTATGTTTGGAAGTTTGTCAACGGAATAACAGAAAGCAGAGAATATTAAATTTTTGTATCGTATATTCTTTTTTTCTTTTCTATTTGGGCATGCGGCATTTAAGATTAAATTGAATTATGAAGGTTAGATAAGCATATCTTTGTTGCTATTATTCTGTTGTGTTAGCAAGTAAAGTTTTTCTTTGTAGATAAAATCTGATTAATGTACAAGTTGACTAATCTCATATTTTGGACTCTGTTTACACGATCCACCAGAAATTGTATGACGAAATGCGAAGTTTGTAAAGTTCTTTTTTGAGAGATAGGTAGTATGCTACTCGCTTTGTTTATTTCATTTAGAAAAATAAACTTAGTTGGAAATGTGAATCAACTAGGATTCGAACTTGGGACCTCGGGTACCAACTGTCAAGCCCCTTTGCCACTTGCGCTAGGGATAGTTAGTACGAAGGTTGTAAAGATAATGTTGAATTTTGCAAGGTATTGAATTCTTTTGTTCTGCGCTGGCTATCTCATGCAGGTTTTAAGCAAAGATGATCCTTCAAGGAAAACATATGTTTATAAGTTGAGCACTCCAGTTAATGCTGGATGGATATCTTTGGCTGTCGGTCCATTCAAAATCCTTCCTGACAGGCATAATACCAATGTATCACATATGTGTTTTTCTCCCAACTTTTCAAAGCTTCAAAACACTGTTGAGTTTTTCCATAATGCGTTTAGGTATGCAACTTGAGTGATTACTCGATTGGTCTACATTCCTTTTGCTATTTTTTATTTTGTTTTTTATGTACATTATTATTTCTTCTACATGTGTCTCTTTTTATTTCTTTTTGCAGCTATTATGAAGATTACCTTTCCATGTCATTTCCATTTGATTCATACAAACAGATTTTCATCCCATCTGAAGTTACAGTATCATCTGTGAGCTTGGGAGCCTCCATGTGTACTTTCAGTTCTGATGTCTTATATGATGAAAATGTTATAGATCAGGTTTGCCATTTCTCTTTATTACATGCTCTGTATAGTTTGTCTTCTCTCATGAATATTATCCTTAGACATTCTGAATGATTGAGTTCACATAATTCTCCTTTAGGTGATTTATCTTTTTGCAAACACTTGGAAGCTTTTTGTTTTTAATTGTGTTATTTTAAAATTCATAAGTATCTTCAGAATTATTTCCAAGCTGAAGTAATGAAATTGTCTAAAAAGTCTAGGTAAGTTGGAAGTTCCCAAAAATTAGGAGGAGCTTGAGATATATTTAATTAGGTATATTGTCTTTAGAGATGGTAATAAATTGGAGTGTTTTGGTGTTCAAGTCAGAGAAGTTCCATTTCGGTGGTTAAATAAGAGGTGAATGGCTTTATAATCTTATTCACTAATTTTGTATTTTATATTACTATATAAGGCTCTAACAATCGTTCTCTACCAGTTGCTAGTTGCCCCTATCTCTCAGTTTTGAGTTTCATGTTGCTCTGGTTTTGGGTTGTTTGCATTGCGGGCTTTTCGTCTTTGGTTTTATTATGTTCAAAGTTTTGTCAAGTTTTGGGTTATTTGCAATAGCAGTTTGATGCAGCTTTGGTTTTGGTTATTTAAATTTCGAGTTCTTGTTGTTCAGTTTTATTATGTTCAAGTTGGTCAAGTTTTGGGTTATTTGCACTTGTGCTGCTTTGTGGTTGGATTTCTTGTGGTTTGGCGCTTTGACTTTTTGACTCCATTCAAAGTGAGTCAGGTTTGGTAGGTTGGTACTGTCATTTGGGCTGAGTGATTTCTGCTTCCACTTATAGCTCTCTTAGTACACAAACTATCCCATTTATGTAAACGATGAAAGCATCTTCTAATTTAGACTTACAACCTTTTTTGTTCTTCTCAAATTCAAATTCTACGTGATTGAATGTGCTGGTGGATGGACTTGGTTAGCTTGCAAATTCATCTTCTTTGGAAAAGGAAATCAGCGAATATAATTACCACTATGCAGGAATTTCCATGCTTGTGGGCATTGTCTGGCACGCCCTGCCTTTGCTCTGCGTGCTGCTTGTTTTAATAAGCATAGACCCTATGTGCGGACTGTGCTGACATATAATGGAGAGCTACTGCCAAATCTCGGCACATGCTGCGATTGCATCCAGGCACACCGCCGTGCCAGTGGCACGGCAATCCTAGGTGCTAAGATTTTGTATTATGTTGCTTGATTTGGATTGCATGCAATCAATCATACACCGATACACTCCATCATGTAGAATTGTTTGGATGGATAAAGACAGAAATGTATCTAAACGAGGCCATAATCTGTCATTCTTGGGCTTATAGTCAAAAGTGATGCTGTTGGTTGGATTATCCAATAATTGTATTTGAATGCAAAATTGGTCTTTCATTTCAAAGTATGCCGTATTGAAGTTCAATACTTTATGTATCAGATATCCTCAATTTTTTATTATGGATTTGTATCTAATGTTAACAAGGTCTAAGTATTTAGGCATCTGTGCTTCATTGCATGCTGTATTTATGAACTAACACTTGATTATATTACAAGAATAAATGGTCTATTAAGTAATTTCAAAATTTGTAACTATGCTCCTTATTTTTCATAAATGAAAAGACTCGGCTAGATAGAATTGCCAAGCCGAAAGATTTTGCTGCTTTCCATGTTCTTATTGTGATTTTTTCTGCTATGAGCCTATGAATTGTCTTATTAACTTAGTTAAAATTTACTTGCATTCATTTTAAGTTGTCTGATGGTTAAACTTTCTGCATATTTATCGTCTTTCTCTTGTTACTAATTCTTTTAAACAACCAGACAATTGATACAAGAATTAAACTTGCATATTCCCTGGCTAGACAATGGTTTGGAGTGTTTATTACCGCAGAGGAACCGAATGATGGTTAGTTTTCTTAATTTAGGGATATTATTCTATTGGTTAAAATGTCAGATGATTATCATTGTATTAATATTCTGTATGATTTTTTCATGCAGAATGGTTGTTGGATGGTTTAACTGGTTTTCTCACTGATAATTTTATTAAGCGTTTTCTTGGAAATAACGAGGCACGCTATCGGCGTTTCAAGGTTTGTTGTCTTCATTTCTTAAGAGAGATGTTCAATTAATATGTGTTCAACTACTAATATGAAATTCTACCTTGAATACTACTTTATTTCTCACACATTAAATTGTTCTACTTTATTTTATAGCAATTCTTTCTGCAGTTAAATATTCACTAAGTTGGTGGATTAATGAAATGAAAAGCACCTATGATGCGACAATTATTTGATTTAAACTGCTTAAACATCTAGATTTGTTATGCTTTTCATATAATTTTGTACGTTATAAATCTGAAATACTTAAAAGCAGCTTGTTCTCTTGTCCAGTCATTAATACTGGAGTTAATTTTTTCTGAGAGCACTAAGAGAACAGATATGATCCTTTTTGGTTATGGATTAAAACTTAGTTAATCTTATAATTGTAAGTCTGTGTCTTGAGAAAACTATTTGCAAGGTTAAAAATCTAACATTAGCCAGTATTTTCTGATATGGAAATGCAGTGTTGGTAATGGTGTTGGTAATGCTGTTGGAATAAAAGATTCATTGTACAACTCACAGTCATTGACCTGTATTTATTCAATATTTTGCGTAGGCCAATTGTGCTGTTTGTAGAGCTGATGTCAGTGGTGCAACAGCTTTAAGCTCCTCTGCTGCTTCAAGTGATTTATATGGAACTCAAAATATTGGTGTATATGGAAAAATTCGTTCATGGAAAGCTGTAAGCTTTACCTTGATTGCACAAATTCAGTATAAATTTGTAATTCTGCCATGTTCCTGTTTAACATTTGCAATAACAGGTAGCTGTTCTTCAAATGCTGGAGAAGCAAATGGGCCCAGACTCTTTTCGTAAGGTGAAGTTCGTGCATCCTTCTACTCCATTTAATCGTGCATTGCAACTTGGGATCTGTACTTTCTTATTATTGTTGATGTAGATTAATCTTGTACCTGCACCTTCAAGAGTTCCTTTGAAGTTTGTTGACTCTGGTGGTTCTAGCCTTCTAGGATCGATTGAAACAAGGCCATGTGAACTAATTGAAAAATTCAAGTCTTTTGCTATTATCATGTTGAACTAATTTAGTAGCCTGCTTAATTTAGTAGTACTCTGCTTGCACGATGATTCATATCATGTTAAAATTTCTTTAAGAAGAAGATTCATAGCTACTATGGAAGTTGTGTGACTTCCAACTTCCCAGGGAGTCACCCATCCTAGGACTACTTTAACCCTAGCATGTTTAACTCTTTTAACCTCTTGGGTCTAGCCACCGTTCAAAATATTATAATCGGGTTAAACGGTTTAACCCTATTATATCTTATGTAGGACTATTTCAAATTCTAGGGATGTCATATTCCTTCACTCTTAAAGCTCTGACGTCCTTGTTAGGCTTGAGTACACTCACAAGTTCTAGGCGATGTGAAATTAGTCTCGCTAGCCTTACCAATCGACCTTATGGGGAGCCGCGTTTCACCCACAATGGTCATCAGCTAGGGAGCTGTGCTTCACCTGCTGTATGACTGTGGCGCAGTTGAGACTCATCTTCTAATTTCGGCTGGTGATTGGCTTTGATATCAACTGTGATGCTCCACTTCCCAGAGGGTCACTCATCATCCTAGGACTACTCTAGCTCTAGCACATTTAACTCTCCTAACCTTTTGGGTCTAACCACCACTCAAAATGCGATAGCTGAGTTAAGAGGTTTAACCTTATTATATCTCATATATAGGAATATTGCAAATTCTAAGGGTGTCACAAGTTGACTGTACTTCTGTGGACTAACTAAATACCTGCTAGAAGGTTTCTTTATGCTATACCAGGTTCTTCTTGACACGTGTGCTTATTGGAGACAACTTGGAGCCAGAAAAAAAACAAACAATGTTGTACTTTAAGTAGGGTGATTATGTTATATGATTTAATGAACTCTGTTGCAGAGTATGGTAGAGATGAGCCAAATGTGAGTTTAATTTAATATCATCTGATAAGTGACAATTTGAAAAGTGAATATTTTTATTTGCATCCTATTGTACCAATCTTCAAATGACCTTGGTTATTTCTTTTCAGGATTATTGACCATAGATCACAAATTTTAATTTCTTGTTTATGTTCCTGATATTTTTATCTTTCCTGCTCTCCTAATTTCTCAATGTGATGTTTCTTTCAGATTCTGCAGATGATTGTGGGTAGAGCTTTTCCTACCTCTGGATCTGTAAGAACTCTTAGTACGAGGGAGGTTAGTAAATCGAACTCTCTTCACAATTAGCATGCTCTTGTGCTCTGATGTTCTTCAAATTGGTGTAACCATAATCTAGCGGGTATATAGATTCAGTTCTCATGGTGCACATGTTGCAGATAAGAGTTGTAGTTGGTGGTTTGCTTATATTGATGATGGAACAAGATGTCGGATACTCCCAAGGATTATTTTTACAAATTGGGAGCAACATTATTTTCGTTCGCGTGAATACAAATAATGTGACTGCACGATTGCTTCTCTGTGCAAGGACAATATATCTTTCTTTACCTATTCTTGCATCATGAGAGTTGTGTGAAGGATTTTTTATTTTTTTTTTTAAAAAAAACCAGTTGTATTGCAATCTTCTCAACCAAAACTCATACAAGTTGGCTTAAAATTGGAGCCTTATTTTAAGCCTTATGTTACTTGTGTAGTGCTTTGATAAAAGTGATACTACGAGTAACATTAAATTGGTACACAAATTCAGGACCTAGGCTGTATCATTTTAATGTATTTGAACTGGTAAAAAATAGAAATACTAGCCATTGTCGACCAGAAGCAGAAAGATCTGGTTAAATTTTTACGTTAAATGTACTTGATCAGATCAAATAGCATATAAGTATATGTGGTCCTAACCAATGCTCTTTTTGGATTAGGAGAGGACATTAGAAAAAGAAAAGAAGGGAAAATAACTTACTCTTTTTGTGTGTTGTTTTAGAGAAGAGAAATGAAAAACAGCATTTGAGGGTTTTATTTTCTCTCCTGTTTTCTCACTTCTTGTTGAATTTTAATCAGAAAGAAAATATATAATTTTCTTTCCTAGCTACTCTTCTTTCTTTTCCATTCTCTCCATCAAAACTGAGCATAATAATCTTTTGCAAAGCAACCAGATCCTGCCTTATCAACTACTTAATTTTACTGGTTATTGTTCCTGGACATTAGTAAAATTGGAGTTCTGGTGATCACATTAATCAAGAAGTGGATATTAAACTGTTTCTTTTTTCTCTTTTATTCAGTTCAGGCACCTAGCCAATAAGGTTGGAAATCTGGAGCGTCCATTCCTAAAAGAATTTTTTCCTCGATGGGTTGAATTCTGTGGATGTCCTGTTATGAGGTAACAGCACCCTCTCTGACCCTTTTTCTCCCATCATCTTTCTACTTGTTGATCGTTGACTTACTACATTTATCTGTCTTTCCTTTTTCGCTCCTAAGGATGGGAATTTCTTATAACAAAAGGAGAAACATGATTGAATTAGCTGTTGTGCGAGGTTGCACAGCAAAAAGTGGTTCTATTTCTGGCAGTAATCCAGATGATGGGATTCAAGAAGGTGATGCTGGATGGCCAGGAATGATGAGCATTCGTGTTCATGAACTTGATGGGATGTATGATCATCCAATTCTACCAATGGCTGGGGAAAGTTGTCAAGTGTTGGAGATACAATGTCATTCCAAACTAGCTGCAAAACGTTTTCAGAAACCTAAGAAAGGTTCGAAGCCTGATGGCTCTGACGACAATGCAGATGCTGTTCTAACTCAGGACAATCGCACTGGGTCTGTAGTGTTGTCCCATGTAACCAGTCTTTTCTAACTTTGTCTTATTCTTAAGCTGTATTTACATTTTTGTTTTCCATTTGCAGCATTGATTCGCCTTTACTGTGGATCAGAATTGACCCAGAGATGGAGTACCTTGCTGAAACTCATTTTCATCAACCTATTCAGATGTGGGTAAGGACATGTTTTAGCGTCTATACCATCCACAGCCTATTATATTTTGTTCTTGGTTTGAGACTTATCATTTTCTGATTAATTAGCTTTCTATTATTTGCTCATTTTGTTGGCATATTTTTATCCATTCCTTGCCAGATTAATCAACTGGAGAAAGACAAGGATGTCATCGCTCAGTCACAAGCAATTACAGTATTGGAGAAACTACCACAACTTTCTTTCTCTGTTGTCAATGCTCTAAATAATTTCCTCAATGATTCTAAGGTGCTTTGCTTGGCTTTGCTATATTGAGCTTTTATATAGTTAGCTTTTCTTTTCACAATGAACATCTTACTTCCAGGCATTTTGGAGAGTCAGAATTGAAGCAGCATATGCTCTGGCGCTAACAGCTTCTGAGGTAATGAATTTTACAATTATTGCATGTGATATATACTTTTCTCTTGAAGCATCTATGTTTCCAAGCGGCTGTAGACTTGTGTTTTCTTTTCCATTGCTGGAACTGAGAATGTTTTATGTGACGGTGCATTAAATTTCTGGAACTAAGAATATTTTATGTGAAGGTGCATTTAATTTCTTGCTTTTTTTAGGACACCGATTTGGCTGGCCTACTACATTTGGTCAAGTTTTATAAGAGTCGAAGATTTGATGCGGATATAGGATTACCAAGGTCAAGATCCTCAACTTTCTTGTTTCTTATTAAAATGTTATGCAATATCCTATTTCTAAGGTCTCTTTAGACTTCTCTATCTTGCCTTATCTTTAATAGTGAATTTCCTTCACTCACAGGCCAAATGATTTCCGAGATGTCCCAGAGTATTTTGTTCTCGAGGTAATGCAGTGAGGTAGGATTTATTTGCATCAATTATTCCAAAGACCATAAGGAGGTTTTAAATATTATAATATATTTAATTTGGTGTTTACTGACTATTTTGTCAGTGCTGCATGTGAACAAAAAGTTATCTGTTGTTGTGCCTTTAGAAAACACTATAGTAAACATTAATTTTTGCTGTCAACAGATGCACAATTTTTTCTTGCTATTCTTGCAGTCACATAATGCATAAATTGTCTGCTCAAACTCATAAAGATCATTATGACTTGGATTTGCTGTAGGCTATACCACATGCCGTGGCTCTGGTCAGGGCAGCAGACAAGAAAAGCCCAAGAGAAGCCATCGAGTTTGTCCTGCAATTGCTAAAGGTTTTTGCTAGCCTCTAACTAGTTTCTGATAGGCTGTTAGCGTCTGTTACAATTTAAGCATTATCTTTTGCCATTTTGTACTGTACTGCAATTTTGTAATTCCATTCACTGTTAAATCTATTAGCTTATCACAGTGCACTATTTTTCTGCTTCTTTTTCTCACTGTCATGCAGTAGTCCTGATGGTGTGGGAAATACTTACATGTATATTTTTTGAATTAAATTAATACGGCGTCATTCTCTAGTATCGACTTCCGATCTGCTGAGACATCAATTATAGGGTTTTCTGCTAGGAATAGCAATTTGCTTTGCAGGTGTGCCCTGTGTAAAAACACATAATTTCAGATGAAAAACTGTTCCTTGAGAAAATATGAATGCAAGAAAATTATCTACAGCTTCAAAAGATATACTAAAGGATTTGATTGTTTTGATTGGAATAATATCCCTTTTAAAGTTACGTATATAGCTATCTCAATTTGTTTTGGAAGATACAAAAGGCCATGGTTCACCAGTCAATTTACTATTGTTGTCACCATGTTTTAAGGTTGGAGATTTCCTTTTACTCTTTCATGATATTGGTGTCCTGTAACTGTCAACAGCTTTGGTGTAGATTTTTATGGTGTTAATCATTTATTCACGACTAAGGCAAGCAGTTAGGTTTTGCCTTTTATATGCTGCATGGGCAAAAATATGATTGTTTAACTTGTTCCTAAGTAAGAAGTCTTTTTGAATTGATCTTTTTGATTTCCCTTTACGTATTCTCTTTATTTTTGTCTATTTTCTGTGCTACAATTTCCTTTGATTTGATGTTCTTCTTTTTCTCAGTACAATGATAACAATGGAAACCCCTACTCTGATGTCTACTGGCTCGCTGCTATGGTCCAAGCCATTGGTGATCTTGAATTTGGTCAGCAGGTCTGTTCAGTTATCTTTTTTTCTTATGATGCATGAAGAAATTTCGATGTTCTTCAGTCTTTACTCTTCTCAAGCATAGGAAGTACTTCCCACTTATTGTTAGTGTGCTAATAAATTACGATTTTCTAATAATATGGCCTCTTTCTTCAGAAAATTGATTGACTTGTACATAATGCAGAGTGTGCTTCTATTATCATCGCTTCTCAAGCGTATTGATCGGCTACTGCAATTTGACAGGTTTGCGTGAATCACCTACTAGAGTTTAGAATCAACTGTAGATTGTAGGTGATAGTAAATTAACTTGTGACCTTGTTTGGTAACTCTCCTCAGTCTTATGCCTAGCTACAATGGAATTTTGACTATAAGTTGCATTCGCGCCCTCGCACAGATTGCATTAAAGATGTCAGCCTCCGTTCCTCTTGTAAGCAAGACTAGCTCAATAACAAGATGCTTTTCCATTCTGTTTTCCTTTCATATTAGTGACTTGTCATCCCTATAGGATCGTGTTTGTGAGTTGATTAAACCATTTCGGAGCATGGATAAAATATGGAAAGTTCGAATAGAAGCAAGCAGGGTGCTTCTGGATCTTCAGTTTCACAGTAAAGGTCTTGATGCAGCTATATCTTTGTTCTTAGAATTTATAGGTGAAGAGCAATCCTTACGAGGTTAGGCTTCTGGAACAATAGAGCATATAATTTGTGGATGTTATTCCAGCTCACTAACATAAAATAAATGGCAGGGGAGACAAAGCTGGCTACTCATGTTATGCATTTATGCCAACTAAATAATGAATCTCACTCCGGTAGTCAAGTATCTTGCTCAACTCTTGTTGCTCTGCTCCGCCTTCTTGCAAGCAGGAAAGCATTCAACAATGTCTTTCTTCGACACCACGTGTTCTGCATTTTGCAAATTTTTGCAGGAAGGTTAGCAAAGTTGCTGCTTGTATATATTTTTTAATCTAGTTTCTTATTTTCCCTTTACATATCGTTGATATCTGCCCTAATCAATCATCTGTGTCTCATCAACAAGAACGTGACTTATGTGATAACATGTGTGTCTTGTCTGTTAGTATTGCTTCCTTCCTATCCTATACTTGTGGTTTTCTTTAAATAAAAAAAAAAAAACATGACTGGTTAGTGGTTACAGCATTGTAAGACTAATGTTAAAATAACATAGTACTAGAATAAATGCATTTAAACCCTTCAGCTCAACAAATCCTTTGCAGTATTTGTTACTTATTATGAATGAACCTTCTTCCCAAAATTTTATTGCTAGTTCAATTATCTTCATAATTTGATCTACGTGTTGTCTTCGTTATTCTTGTTTCATCATTATTAGGTAAGATGTCTTCTTTTCTTTTGTTTCTTTTTTTTTTGAGAGAAAGGTAGCATGCTACCCGCTTTGTTTATTTCATTTAGAAATAAACTTAGCTGAAAATGTGAATCAACTAGGATTCAAACTTGGGTCTCGGGTACCAACCACCAAGCCCTTTTGCCACTTGCGCTAGGGACGGTCGGTTATTAGGTAAGATGTTTTCATTTCTGAATCATCTGATGTCTCCCAATCAATTTCCTGTTTTAGTTTCATCATGGTCTCAACTTGGAGGGTTCTGAGTCCTACCATTCATTGCAACTCGTGAGGTCGATATCTCTAGTCACCAACTAGCATTTAAGTATTCACGAAGTTGATTTGCTGTCTCCTGACTTGTAACACTATTAGTTATTTTGTAGAGCGTTCTGAACTTTTCATTCTTGAGCTAACCACATTTTGGGAAAAGGCTTGATACTATTCTACTATTATGGTATTCAATTAGAGTTAAAAAAAGACGGGGCAATGATAGGTTATTATGATACTTTCTAGTTTCCAGTAATCTTTATTTGGTGGAACAAGTTGCTTCTATGTATGCAATTTCGTATAATGTAAAGGAATCTCCAATTAGCCGGCATTTTTATGTCAGTAAGCTTGGTACGAATATTGCTTTTAACCTGATCTCTCTCTCCTTCTTAGGACATAATTTTACAATCATCAAGGAACCGTTTGTTGGTAGTATGGGTCACATCTAACATTTGTTTCTCATTCTTAGGTCACCAACACTTTGTGGCATTCCAAAGGAACTTCCTCCTGTGCTGGCTCCGGATACAAGTAGTGATCAGCAGAACAGATCTTCTTCCCTAACGCTGAGGATTCCAAGACCTCAAGATCCTCCCATTGAGATGCCTAATCCATGTGACACTTTGCCCACTGCTGAAACTGCAAAAGACGTGCCCGATATTGTTTCTAATTGCAGCAAGAGAAGGACTAATATTGTGAAACTCTGGGTTAAGAAAACTTCATCATCCAGTAAACCAGATGGTATTGATCACCAGGTGGACCAATCTCGTGCTGGAGGGCCAAATGAAAGTGAACTGGGTCCTTGCAGTTCGGCTTCTGTGGATGCACCTCCTAGGGAAGCAAATGAACGATTGAACGTAACAAAAAGAAACAATGATGCAAACTCTTTGCATGATCAAGAATCTAGGATGACTGCAAGCATGAGGGAGGCAAATGCACGACCGAAAATTATGATCGCAAATGATGAAGACGTGAACTCGTTGCATGATCAAGAATCAAGAATGACTGCAAGCATCGGCAGTGCCAAATTAGGGAACAAGCAAGAGATCTCTATGGAATTGCAATGTACTGCTGATTCAAGGCTAGATTCTCTTTTAAAGGACCGGCTGTCTCCCACCGCAAAGGATGGTGTTGAAATTGGTCCTGTAAATGTTCCTGATCATGCGCTCTCTATGGTAAGACACAGTGTAGAACAAGCTCGACTGTCGACTGATGATCAGGATGCAAAAAGAAAGAAGAAAGAAAAGAAAGAAAAGGAGAGAAAACGGAAGCAAGAGGATAAATTAGGCAAGAAAAATGATCCAGAGTATCTGGAAAGAAAGCGTCTAAAGAAGGAGAAAAAGCGGATGGAGAAAGAATTGGCAAAGATTAGTAGGACAGAAAAGGCTTCTTCACTAGATGTGCAAAACTTGGTGAAGCCTGAGTCACAAGGAACTTTGACCTCTGGGAAGTCACATGGAGCAATGAGCTTGGATCCTAAGGCTTCAAATAGGCAAGAAGCAGCAATTCCTTTGACCCCAGGGGAGTCCAACACATTACAGAGTGCTGAACCTCAAGTTTCAAACAGAGAGGCAACCGTCGAGGGTATGCAAACCAGCTCAGCTCCCAGAATAAGGATCAAAATTAAAAGCAGGAGCATCGGCAACATTTAATCATCATCCTAGCACAAAGTCTTATATAAGACAATGTACAATAGAAATGAAATGAGGTAAGTTGTACTATTTACGCCCATTTTTCTCTTGGCTTACCTTGCTAGTAAAGTACGCCTCCATGCCAAATATTTTTCAGGTGTGAGGGCTTGAGCGAAGGTTGCCTTGAGTTGGCCTGGTGAAATGTAGTAGTGTAGTTGTGCAGATTAACTTTCAGCTTTAGCAAATTAGTATTATTTAGTTCTCCGAGTACCTAAGTCTAGGTTGTGTTGAATCCCACATTTACTCGCTTGATTTTTGTAGTTCTAGTTGTTCTACTGGGATGATCTTGGTGTAGTACCTACTTGAAGACAGTAGACTTGGGAATGTTCAGTTTGACCTAAGCCGTTCATTTGCAGCATTGCACTAAATAAGCAGAATCGAGTACGGAAGATACAAGTGCTCAATATTATAGGAAACCTTTTTTTAGACACCAATTTTACCTTCCATCGGAATATTTGTGCGATATTGCGTTGTCCAAGAGCCATGCATTGGGTACATGGTACAGTAGAGCCAAAGCAGGGAAGGTGCCATTGTAGAAGCAATCTAGAAAAGGATCATCAGATTTTCGGGATCTAATGTAATCGGGTTTTAGCTTGAGACTAAAGTATGCCTTTGATAAACGATAACATGTAATACAGCATGTTAATAATAGAGTACGCTAAAATTGTTTATGCAGTTTTTCCATTCACATATAATTATCTTAAGTGATCATATTCACTCATCGCAAGCCAAGTGTGTGAACAACTGCAATTTTTTCTTTTCCTTCGGGTTTTGAGGATGCAGAGGAGCAATTGTTGTCCGGACCCATTTGTTACTGGTCCGATTCAGGTCTGACTTTATAGAAGGGCTTATTTTGGTCTGCTTTTTTAAAGGTTCTTTTACGAAGAGCAGGCCGATCTGGTTGGATTGAACAGTTTGTTTGCTTGGAGCTGAGACTCTGCATGCAAAAGCCCCAGTAGGGCTTTCAGACTCGGTGCGAAGTTGCTGCCCGAGTCTGAAGAGCTAGGAGAAAATTCCACCTTGAAACAGCACATTGTGCTACTACAATGCTTCTGATGCCACCGGAAGCTAAGATTAAAATTACAATTAAAATAAAATATTGGAGTCTATTTTAAAAATACTTTTAAATATTAATAATAAAAAGACATTTTTAAAAAGATAAACTTTTATGTTAAATAAATTACGCCTGTATAGATTCTCCGTTACAAGTCTAGATTTTTTTATTTTTTTTTACTTTTTTTTTATATATATATATATATATACTTGTAGTGGAAAGAGAGACAGAAGGGTACCGTCGTCATCTTCGAACTCGGACTCAACAAAGGCGCGGCAGGCGTGGGGACTCAGACTCGAGCCACATCGTGTTGGGCGACATGTCTCTACCCCATCCCCATTCCATCCTCCCACCACCTTGCTGCGGCGCCTCCAAAGACCTCCTCCTCCGCTCGATCTCCACCTCTCTCACCCCTCCTAATTCGTCCTCCCGCTACAACGCTCTCATCCGAGCCCATGTCGAATCCCATCGCCCCGACTCCGCCCTCCTCCTATTCAACTCCATGCTCCGCACTTGTTCTCCCGATAAGTTCACCTTCCCCCTCGCCCTCAAAGCGTGCGCGCATCTCTCGGCCGTCGACGAGGGCGAGCAAATCCACTCCATGATCGTGAAATCCGAGTTCGTCCCCACCGATGATGTCCATGTATCCACTTCTCTCATGCGCATGTACGCCCTCTGTGGTCGGATTGATGCTGCTCGGCAGTTGTTCGATAAAATGCCCACTAGGAACGTCGTCTCCTGGAACACTTTGCTTGACGGGTTCTTGAAGTCCGGGGACATCGATTCTGCTTACCAGGTGTTCGACGCAATGCCTGAGAGAAATGTCGTTTCTTGCAACTCCATGATCGCCGGGTTTGTAAAGAACGATTTGCCTCGGGAGGCTCTTATGCTCTTTATAGAGATGACGGTTTGCGGCCTGGTGCCCGATGAGTACACGATGGCGAGCGTGATCTCCGCCATTTCTGATCTCGGTCTTCTTGATTTAGGTCGAAGGGCTCACGGGTATGTAACTCGTCGCGGCTTCTTGCTTTGCAGAGCTCTCGGCGTGGAGTTACTTAACATGTATATAAAGTGTGGAGACATTGGGATTGCTTACCAAGTTTTCTTGAGCATTTCAGAGAAAAATGTGAACCACTGGACCGCCATGATCGGAGGCTTTGCGGCTCATGGCCATGCAGAGGCTTCTATTCGACTATTCTCCGAGATGAGGAGATTCGGTGTCGAGCCGAATTATGTAACCTTCATCGGTGTCTTAAATGCTTGTAGCCATGGAGGCCTAGTGAAAGAAGGCCTGGAGTATTTCAACCTCATGAGAAATTTGGGTATCAAACCAAGGATCCAACATTATGGGTGCCTGGTAGATCTCCTCGGCCGCGCCGGACTGTTAGAACTAGCGATGAAACTCGTGGGTAGCTTATCCACAGACCCCGGATTCATAGTTTGGAGCGCTTTGCTCGCTGCGTGCGAGAAGCATGAGAATGTAGAGATTGCAGAGATCGTAGCACATAAGTTAAGTGCGGCGGAAGCTGAGAATGGGGGTTGTTATACTCTTCTCTCTAATCTTTATGCTAGGATGGGCAAATGGGAGGATTTCTCAAGAATGAGAAGGATGGTAGAGGAGAGTGGGGTTGAGAAGGTTCCTGGATTTAGTTGGATTGAGGTGAATGGTGTAATGCATGAGTTTGTTGCAGGCGACAAGTTTCATTGGAGAAATCGGGATATTTATGGCATTTTAGAGGAGATGAAGCTTAACCTGAGATCTGCAGTATATGAAAATGTAGCAGGAGATTCTATCAGAGATGGAGAAACCATTGTTGAAGCTGGAGAAATCCTGGAAGAAGATTTGATATTGGATAGTTAATGTTATAACAGTTTATACATAGTAAACTGAAAAATGTCATTCCATGCATACTGAAACATTCTAAGCAAGATGCATGGGGTCACCTCAACTATAGGTCATTTTGAAACAGACTTTTTGAACTTTATATGTACTTTCTTTGTACTCATAAATTTTCTGGCCATTAGATCTACTCTTTAATTAATTTCACCCGTTAGATTATACTATTCAACCAACCACCCACCTCAACCCTAAAAATTTCCACTATCAACCTAACCGTAACCACTCTCATCCTAATCACCATTTTTCATCCGAACGATCTAAAACTTATGAGTAGTATGCTCAATACCATAATAAAGATAAATAGGCCTTTCATGCGCTTTATATATATATATATATATATATATATATATATATATATATATATATATATATATATATATATATATATATATATATATATAAAGAAAAAAGTTAAGAAAATGTCAATAAGCAAAATTTATAGTGTTGAGGGTGAAACGCTGGAGTTATCACAAGATGGGATTATCCCTTGCCAAGCCCAAAAGCTTTCTATTTCTGGGAGGAAAAAAGACAACAATACAAAAGTAGTATCTCATCAACATCAATGTTGGAGTGAAGACTGTTCATCAAAAAGACAGATGATACTACCTTTCATTGCAAGGGACAAAAAAACATAGGTATGAACAGAAAAATGGTAAAAAGTTTCCGAATCTATGAGGAAATTCTTATTTCATTCATCTATGAAATAAACAGATTATCATAGAGCAAAAACACTCAGATGAAGAAATATAATATGGAGCGCGTTAACGGCACAACAAAGAAATTGCAATGTACAAAATGATTGCAGTGCCGGAGCATATTAGCTGTTACAAGTAAGCCTATTATGGGAAAGTTTCAAATCCTATATACATCCTAAATAAATCACTAAGTTTCATCCCCAATACAAATTTTGCCATCATTTCCATTTGTTGATAGTACCGTTATACTTCTCATGGATAGGCAATATTAACAAATAGAAAGGGATAAAATAGTATAGAACCACTACATGCTTTATAGCTGCCAACATTACTTTTTAGCACCCACCGCTTGCAGGTTCAATCGAGCTCAGGAGTCCGTTGCCTCTCAGCTGCATGCAATGTTCTTCCGCATCCGCTTGTGAACAAATGATCACCACTGCTAGGCCATTGTAGTGCGCCTCTTGCATAATGTTGACTGCATTATCGAGTGTCATTCCTGGAATAACTTTCATTAAAACTTGAACTACATACTCTCGCTTGTTGTAGTTGTCGTTATGCAATATAACACGATAAGGAGGCGCTGTTTTCCGAGATTTCCTGGGAACCAAAGGAAAAAGAAAAGGAATGTCATACCATTGCTATTACTGACCATCATTCTCCTCTCCCGCAGAAATACAGTCACATTGAAATAATATCATCATTATTCAAAAGCTAATTAAGATTTTACATTAAATCTAAAAAAAAAAGAAGTAATCATTAATGGCAAGTAGCCAAATGCGAAGTACTCAGCTTTGTATTTTCATTTGTGAATCTGCGCTAAATTAGTTAGGGTGCTTAATTAACAAGTCTTACCAGCAAGATGTTCCTCACTTCCTCCAGCAGCTCAGAGAGCTGGATTGATTTTAGACACCAGATCCTCCTACTATAGTTTACGGTAAACATGCTAATGGAAAAACTCCCTTGATCATGTATATATAAGCAGAACTCATGGTATACTTGACATCAGATTTTTGCAGGAGATAGGCTGAGCAGGTACCTCAAATCAAATTCAGATTCACGACCCGGGGTAGTTTTCTCTATGGTCGGCCTTTCCAACAAGCCACCACCTTTACCTGGCGCAGCAGCCGACGTAACCATAAGAATACCGCGATTTATACATTGTCCTCTGTACAGCTTATCCCCTGCAGAGGATGCACGTAAGGATATAAGCAGCATAGTATGAAAGAAAAAAGAAAATCAATAAGACGGAAAAGATATAGCTATGGTAATTAAATACCATTGCCTAATTAATCATTAATCAATACAAGCATCTAGATATCAAACTGTAATAATTTTACTACCAGCCTGAGCATTCGACTTAAAGAATTTTATTGTCATAAATAGCATTGGCAAAATTAAGTAGAGATTGCTCGTCGATGATCTTCTCTTACTACCAGCCCCGAGCACTGAGCATTCTACTGACGAACTCTATTTTCGTTATCAAGATCAATGGTGAAAATTGAGCACACGCTGTTCATCAATGATCTTCCAAAATTGAATTATGAGATCCTGGTAAGTACATCTGGTCAGTCTAAACTCAAACAAAAACATTATTACCATCAAGACTCGAATAAGTAAGCATCAAACCAGCGGTCGGACAATAATCTATATAAAGTGAAGCTCTATCAGTGTTGTTGCAATCATCTGATTAAATCATGCATCCAAAGTTACTTTTTTGAGACTTGAACCGTTTATGTTTGCTACAATCAAACAACTTCGACCTGACCATCTGTATCTATACTAGTTTTTTACACTGTTGATGAAGCTAATGCTTCGCCACTTCGGATCTAGATTCCAAAAACACTCATAAAGAGCCATAGTTCCATATTGTTTGGGTTTCCGTACGAAGAAGAAACATATATGGCCCACGATTTGGTGAATCACAAGGGTAAGGACGCTTAATCCCGATACTGATTTCCCCTTAACTTCTTCATCATATTGCGAAGAAAAAAATGATCGAATCCTTAAATAAACCTAAAAATGTCCCCAAATCCGGGGAAAAGGGGATCGGGAAAAGGATGAGGAGACGGGGATGAACCTGATTTAGGGTTTCGGACGTGATTCGGGGAGAGCGCGATGCGACTGTACATAGCGGTCTCCATGGCCGAGCCCTATTCGACTCGTCGCCCCTCCCCTCTCTCTCTCTCTCTCTCTCTCGCTCGCACGCTCTCTCGAACGTGGGGGAATGGGGATCGTCCGCAGGTCGCGAGTATATATTTATTTATTTGTGGAAGAGGAATTATCATGGATTTAGTTTCTTTTCACTCCTCGTGATCTGCGAATAGCATCCACCGTTCGTTGGGGGTACAAAAATCAAACCTCGAGTCTCTGTGCTGTTGGAACCGTTGGTTCTAAATCTAACGGACGAGTTTGCATCCTTAGATTTTGATTTATTATTTCAAACTATTTAAAATACTTTACTCTCGAGTTTTTTTTTTTTTTTTTTTGTTATTAAGTTGTACCATATTATAAGTCGAGCATTCCATAGCTTGGTCTTAATGATGGTCTCCAACTAACAACCGACTAATTTATCTAGTAATTATAAATCTTACTTTTTCCAGCGTTTTTTTTTTCGGATAAAAACTAACGTGACATATCATGTTGCTTTTTCTTTAGCCTATAATTAATTATCCATATATATAAATCATGATTAGCGTAGCAATTATATATTATTAATAGAAATAATAGTTAATGAGATTGGTAACAATAGCTTTGCATACCATGTCCAATTACCATCTCATTCTTGCGGGAGAGAAGAAAAGAAATCCATGTCTCAAACACTAGTTTACAATTCAAAATTAAGCTGTAAATCCCCTTTAGCAAAAGAATGGCAATGAAAAGCTTGACTTGGATCCAGAATCAAAAACAGAAAGATGTCCAAGAAGATCAAAGTAAAGCACTAATTATTGGGAAAAACGTAAGATCACACCAGTGCGTGCTAAAGCCCAAAGGGTAAGAATATGGAAGCATCAAGATGCAACCTATATTAATCGAAGAGCCATGAAATTAGACTCAATTGTTGAGCCCCATGAGTAGGAAACCAAAATGAGAGAAAAAGACCAAAATAAGTCTCAGCTAAATAGCAACAAACAAATAGTGCAGATATTTGATATTTCAACCAATTACACAGCATACACAACAAATAGTACTAGTACACGCAAATGGCTTCTTCAAAATTTATAAAATCGCAATCTTTAAATACACTTTATAAGCATATTCAACAACAATTATGATGATTAGAGAATTAAGACGTTAGCAAGTTGAAAAAGCGCTTTCAAGGGACTAAAAAGTTATAATCAAAGCAGAAAAGAATTTCTAGGGGGGAACTGCAAAATGATACACAATCATCCTACACTGAATGAGAAGCAACATTCACAAATCTCCTCACAGCTTCAAAAAGAGATCAAAAGAGAATACTGTGTTTCTATTTACTTTGTCCTCAGATGAAAATGGTTAAGAAACAATCACATTTGTGGCTCAAGAAGTGTGCAGTTTAGCCAATAAAAACGGGATAAGATCCAATCAGGTCCCGTGTTCCTAACCCAAATGGCTCAGAGAAATAGGATTCATAGGTGACAATTCGCATGGTTGAATTTGGAGAGTACAGGTTATTTCACAAGAAAAAGAACAAAGTGCCATACTTGCATTCAATAAAAAAATGATCACAGCTGAGTAATCTGGTTTCGCACATGCATAGTAGCAAATTAACAGAAGATAGAACAGCAGGAGCCAAAGAGAAACAGTTTATTGGTTATGGCACTGGAATATGAACATAGGATTATCCATGTCCACAAGAAGTAGCTCAGATTTCTAATAACAGATTAAAAGGTGGAAAACGATCTCCAAAGAAAAAAAATGCCGGAAGTTGTGAAAAGCAAAAAGTTTCTAAACATGTCAATACAAATAAAAAAAAAGACCGTATGACACAAAGACGTGCAAAACATCAGATTACCAACCAAAAATAATTATATATAATGCATCCTAACAAATGAATCACAAAGGTATGCGAAACCACCGAGCTAATGTGTTCATTGATATCAATGCTTCGGAAAGAAAGCTCGTCTTGCACTACAACAAGGAAGAAAAGAGAAAACAAAACAAAGGTCAGTAGCTGATACTGTTAACATACACATTCAACTATCACAAATAGAAAAATGATTTTACTTATCAACAAAATAAAGGGGATCATAACAAGCCTAACATAATACAAAGCAAGCTCCTTTTTCAAACTCTGTGATACTTACTACAGCAAATAAGGCAGTTTGATATCAGGAAATGTAAACCACCCGGCACAACAAATTAGGAAGGCGATCGGTACAAAAACAAGAACTGATTCCGGCGGCGGAAAGGAACAAATAGAAACTACAAATTGCCGCCGCTCTGTTGCCAGAGGTTAATGATGTCGGTGGCCTGGTTGAGGAGGATGATCATGCGCTTCTGCGAGATCCACTGCTTCTCCTCCAGCTTCGACTTGAGCTCCTCCCACGCGTCCTTCCGTGGCCAGAAGTAGTACGGGCTCAGCGGGACGCTCCCGTGACCCGGTATCACCTGGTCCAGCGACAACCCTATGTTCTTCTCCATCCACACAAACTTTAGCACCAGCCGCGGCTTCTCCATCGTCTTCGCCACCACCCTCAGCTTCTACGCCACAAACCCATTTTGATTCAGTGCCGAATGCTTGCTCTTATTGCGAGACAACCGATTAACCGATTACTCTAAAAGCTTAAATGCCAGAGGCAGCAGAACTTTTTGATAGAGAGTGCTTACAACCATTTTTCTCCGAAAACTTAAATTGATGGGAGAAAATCATACGGAATGAGGAGTCTGATAGAGTTTCCTCTAAAAACTTCATAAATTGTAGGCGACGGTGTTTCAGTATTTAATATTGGACAATTTTGAGAGAACAATTCACAACAGAGGAGGCAAATCGGTACCTGCTTTTCTCCTCCCTGGAGCTCCTTAGATTCTTCGGCCGCGATTTCAAGGGCATCGGCTGCGGCGGCGGAAGCGGATGTGGAGGGGGAGCGAGGTGGTGGTTTTTGGAGAAGGGTTCGGGGTTTGTGGGGAGGGAGAGAGGAGCGGATGAGGAGAGAGGGATTAGGGTTTGAAGAGGAGGTGGAGGAGACCAAGGGTTTTGGTGGTGGTGGGGGGAGGCGGTGGCGGAGTGAGGTGAGAGCCGGGGAAGTGGAGCTCAGAGCACTCCCATGGATTGTTGATGTGTACAACATTTTTTCCTCTACACTTTTTGTCTCGCTTGTTGGGGTAAGCAAAGGATAGAGAGAGAGAGAGAGAGAGAGAGAGTGAGAGAGATGAAGTCGTGTGTATAGTATGGAGGAGGGGGGGAAGGTATATCGCTCCTTTGGGTGATGGAGTGGGCCTGATTTGATCCTCTAACCGGCCCAATAATGGCCCAATGTTGACGAGGTCCATAGCCCAATACAAGGACTCCTTGTGTCACGAATTAATAAAATAATTTAGTACAAAAAAAACTTTGATCGTACTATCATAACTTGTAAAGAAAATTTTAAAATAATATAGTTATTTTCTGCTTTAATTTTTACTTAATAGATGTGAATGTAACGATTGTGAGTGAATGTCAAAAATGTTACTTTTAGTGAAAGAATTAGACATAAAAAAATATAACTTTACATTGTGCCCTTTTATGCAAATTTTCGTTGAAATTAATTCTTACATTCGATTGAATTTGATTCATATGCGCGCTAGTAACTAATTAGTAATTATGATTAAATAAAAAGTCACAAATTGAAAAATCACTTCATAAAACACTTGCTCATAAATTATCATCTCATAAAACAGCCGTCTATAGTATATACAAACCCATAATGTTGACTGGCGAAGCTAAATTAAACAAATAAAAAAAAATGTTCAAGTCTCTATTCATAATAATTTCATTCTTGTTTTTTATTCTAATTTTTTTTTATAACTTAATTGAGTGAATACTCAAAGGATCGACTTTACATGTACAAATGCAGTTGGAGTTTATACTTCATTATATTTTGGGAGGCACTAATGCACACCAAATTACTCGAATAATAGGAATGGATTAAAACTTAAGAAAAGTTGCTTTGCTATATGTGATGTCTTTTTCATCTTTCTACTATAATTACTTTTTATATGTTGATACAATATAACTTGCCATTCATGCATACGATAAACGTCATATATATATTTATATATATATATATATTGCACAAGATTTAAAGATATATGGTGCTTCGATGACTTGAGCATTTCACGAACGTTGCTGTACCAATCAAATGTTAGGACTCTATGTTACCCAGTAACCCTAAACCTCCCATTTGGATCCATTAATACTCATACTCAATGCTTTCTCAAAAAAAAAAAAAAAACAACTCATACTCAAGCACTGTTCTTGTAATTTCATGGACGAAGAACTTTTATCCAAATTAACATGTGGTTAGAGATTTACATGCAACTTTTTTTGTAGTCTTTCATGAAGTATCTGTTAAGACCACTGTGGCGGAGAAACTGAACTGTGCATACATATAAATTGATATTTTGATTTATGCAACTGAACATCATGATCCTTCCAAGTAGCTAAGTACTAGATGAGGGGAATTTTGTTGTTGGATCTCTGGGAAACTGGGTTAATCACACCATTGATCTCCAAACCTTTACCAGCTTCTTTTTTATTTATTTTGGTTGCAATCAGAATTCTAATCTATATTATATATTTCAATTAAGTTTTTGCTATTAAAAGTTTTGTCAACTTTGATGAAAATTGTCACATAGAACCTGTGTAACTGAATACTACCTTTGTCAACTCATGTAACCATCTGTGTACTTATAACTTCTACGTCTACTTATCTTTCACATAGCCTCTATCATTGGTGTCGTACTAGCTAGACACAACAGGCATTGACAACTTTAGCACAAATTAATCACTGTAACTTAATTACACAGTTGGTTAAAATGTTAATAGACTATATTTGAGAATCAAAGTCATAGTCTAATTATTTCACATTTTTATTTGAGTTTATTTATAAAAATTAATTAATAAATGAACAAATTAGCGCGAGAAAAAAGAAACTTTCTTAAAACAATTATCTTTAAATCGTGTTTGAATATCAAAATAAGTTATCCAAGAATAATTTATTTAATATAAAAATTTTCTAGTATGATTATATAATTACAGAGTTTGATTTTTTATTGTTTAAAAAATTTTACTATCTATGATTAATTATACAGGATTGCATATTTTTTCTAAAAAATAATTTATCTTATTCTGAAAAAGTGTCTTGAAAGCTGAATATAATATTCTATTGTAAATATTTGATCACATTAATTTCTTCTCTACCAAATATATAATTTTTTTAAATAAATCAAGATAATATAATGAATAAAATATTTATGCATCCAAACAAACAAGGTCTAAGCCTAGATAAAGAGAATATAATAAATAAATCCATCGATTTCACATAATGCCCCACTTCCAAAAAACAAAAAATTCCAACTTGTAACCTGCATATGACAATTAAGCTACTATTTGACATTGTAGATGCAATTGATGTATTATTTAAAAGAATTTAACTAGATTAGAATGCTTCTAATAAGTACTAATTAAGTCGTTAATATTTTAGATTTTCAGTATTTGAATGAAAATTTATAGGATTAGAATTGTAGTGATCTCCCTAAAATTTAGTGGATAAATTTGGTGGAATAGCATGATCTAAAAAGAATTGGTCAAATAATTAATGGATCTAAAGGTGAAAAAATATGATAACACTAAGTTTTTGGTGCTTCTATAAACACCATATATAGTCGAACTCTTATTATAAATTAATATTACCACGTATATTCAATTAAGATTGAGATAAGCAACTTTTTCGTGCTTTTAGATTTTCTTTCGTTAATCTCTAATCCTACCTGATATGTTTTTATTCATCTTAGACCTATATATGCTTTTTCCACTCCCCCTATCCTACGTTTGTCCCCTCTCCCCCTAACATATAATCCATGCAGGTCAATCCATACAGCAAAACAACACAAAAAGAAAAGTGAGAATAAAAACAAACTCAAAATAGAAGCCCATAAGATTACACACATGGTAGATTTTGACTGCATTTTGCGTGTGCCGTTTCTTCTCCTCCCCATCACAAAATTTGTAATTTTAATATGAAACATGCATGCATATTCCTCATTTGGATATTTTTGCACAATTTAATGTGGCAAAAACAGATAATTTTTTTTGAACGAAAACTGGAAAGAGAAACCCCCCTCCCAGAGACTATTGTAAAAGAAAAACAAAAGATAATTGTATAAAGCACCAATAATAAAAAGGAAAGTTTCGCCGACAAACTCTTAAAGTTTTTTTTTTTTTTTGTTGAGAGAAAGAACTAATGAAGAACCTTTGCTTCTGATATGGTCATGAAGGTGTGGAAACTAAACACGAAGGACGGTAAAGTAACAATATAAAATATGGCTCGTGTTCTTCATGCAAAGGTCAAATATATTGTTTCTATAATATTTCCGAGTCCAAGAAACATATATGTCCAAGAAACATATATGTATCAGGATATATATAGACAACTAAGATGTAATAATTAGACAAGCAATATAACACATTTACCCAAAAAAAACAAAAAAACTATAATTCTGACATATATATATAGTCTCCAAAGGCTCCAATTAACGAATGCTTATAAAAAAGATAAAAAGAAAAAAGGAAAGCCAAATTACAGTGTTATTCACAACATTTTTTGTGAGAGAGAGAGAGAAAAAATTTAACCTGCTCTATTTTTATACAAAAATGAACAGGCCAAGTATCAATGGCCACATGATTTTTCTTTTTAAGAAAAAACCTCATAAAAGGACTCGACACTAAATGGCCTGAGATTTTTTGATAGTTCAAAGCATATACAAATTAATGAACTTGAATTAAATGTAGAAAATTGAAAGAACTGAATTATAAAGTAATTAAACTACCAGAGACATGCAGATGTTTTAAATTTGTATATTCGACATACATTAGTGCTAAACAATATATAGTTGATCAAAAGAAATCATAAAATTGAACATAAAATCTCTAGCGCACACGAGATCGAAATTAAACATGAATTCGAGAGGAAAATATGCGAGATATATTATGATTTTAGGTTTATATAAGGTCTCCTAAAAGCAATATGTAGATGCTTGACCTATGTAGTTATCACAGAGATGCATGCATAGAGATTAATTAGTCGACTAAATCTATGTATATATCATTTAAAGCCACAAACCCAACTTATCTTCTCCCATTAATATAATCAGATCGATCCACTTATTTTTTACAACCCAAACCTTGTCCCTAGAAACAGTACCACTCAAAGCCCTTCCTAGCTCATCCCCATGCAAACCACCCAACAACAAAGGGATACATAAAATTCTCCCTCTTGTTAAAAGTGCACACATCGATCATATATATGCACCGCCCACGCCCACGCCCACGCACACACATACACCACAACGTACACTCCAACACCATGCAGATGAAAATCTAATTGAGCACGCACGCACGCACGTACCCCAGATGGTAAGAGAATAATATATAGAAATTAGTTAATTAGCTAGATAGAACCTTGTTGCTCATCTCCGCGGTTCGTCCGCTGCCGCTTGATTCCGCTGCTGGACGACGACGTGTCGCTGGTGGCAGTTTTTTTGTCCATGACGGCGCGAAGCGTTTCTTGGATGGCGGCGACGCAGTCGCTAGGGCAGACGTCGTCGTCGCGGGCCGTGATGATGAGCACGTTCTTGACGCGGCCGCAGAGGGTGGCGATCTCGGCGCGGCGGGCGCGGAGCTTGAGCGACTTGAGGGCCCGCGCGAGGTCGGGGATGAGGTCGGAGCGGTCGTCGCAGCACAGCGACGCCCGCACCACCAGCCGCACGTCCTCGTCGCTGCCCGCCGCGTCGACCGTCAGCTCGTCCGCCTCCGTCGGCAGCAGCAGCGCGCCGCCCTCCCCCGTGATCGCCGTCGACGTCTGCCGCTTCAGCTCCTTCACGTGCTCTATCACCTCCGCCAGCAGCGACGCCTTATCCGTCTGTCGTCGCATTATATATATATAGAGAAAGAGAGAGAGGAACCAAAAAATTATAACTCTCAATTTGAATTGCATTGGTTCGATCCGCATTAACGAAATAAAGAAGAAAAAAAAAAACCTTTTATATTCAAATTGAACAGATATATATATTCACCATTCAATAAGCTAGCATCATTCGAATCACACAGATGTACGTATTAATTCCTGACATGCTAAAACAAATGGTACTATATATTGTTTTTTTTTATTAATATCAAATCAAGAGCGATTCATCAGAGCTTATAATTCTTATCCAGGAGATCAACATAATAGACTTAATTGTTTCTGAAATATATAACGAAAAATTGAGTTGGAATAATAGCTTCGGTTAGCTAGGGAGTGTGGATAAATTGATAATTATATATGGGCGTGGGGGAAAAAAAGCTGCAGAACCGTGCGACTAGTGGTGGTGCCCTTTTTTTTAAAAAAAAAAAAAAAAAAGAAAAACCCGGTTCAGCTTTAATAATGAGTTCTGACAAGAAGGGGGTGCGCGTGTTTGTCTTTCTTTGGAGCAGTTTTCCGGCAGAAGCAGTTCCCACGAAAAGCTGATCTGTCCAAATTCTGCTCCTCCGGTTTCCCTTTTGCGCGTCAGACAACATTCAACTCGGCGGCTCTTTTCCACCTCTCTGTCCTCTCTTTTCTCCTCTCTCTCTCTCTCTCTCTCTCTCTCTCTCTCTCTAAATTCTCGCTCATCATCGATCAGTTTGTGCAAGCTAGGATAGAATTAAGCGCCTGTATGTGTGATCTTTGACTTGGTGTTGGTAGGAAGCATGGCATACGCCTCCGATCACACCTCATGTTCAATCTCCGACAAGTACGTAGAGAGCGAGAGTTTCCTGCTGGAAGATCCGGAAAAACAAACAAACACGCCCAAAGAGTGATTGCACCACTCGTTCGTATCTTTAATATATTTAGAATATATATGTAAAATCCATGTGATCGAGATCCCCCCCCCCCCTCCCGAATACATACATATATATATATATATATCCTTCAGATAATTTACAGATGAGGATAATAATAATTATAGTGGATTGATTAATGGGAGGAGGAATTAATTAATTACGTATATTGTTACTGATCGATCGATCGCACCTTGGTGGTGTTAGGAAGCAAGCTGCGCAGCTTGGCGAGATGGCCGTTGATGCGCTGGCGGCGCCTGCGCTCGGCCTCGCTGTGACTCTTGGAGGCGGCGAGGGCCTTGGCGTCCATGATCTCCTTGGCGCTCATCTTGCCGAACTCCGCGTGGAGGCTCCCGAAGATGGACATGGTCGACCCCAGCCCCCCTGCCTTCCCGTGCAGGACTCTCTCCGTCGACGACCCGATCTGCAGGCCCGACAGATCTGCTTGATCCGTCGACGCGCCGGGGTGGTAAAACTCGCCGTTGAAGGGACCATGATGCGGAAGAGTGTAGGCGCCAGGGTTTACCGCCCATGGTAGAATAGTAGTGGGGTTGTGTAAGAGACCGGTTGCGGTGTCGCCTCCCAGTATCGTCGCACCAGCAGTAGTAGAAGAAGAAGTGTTCGTGGCGGTGTAGTGGAGACCGTGAACTCTATCTTCCCACATAGCAAATTAAGTTTGTGCTTCTTTAATTAGTTTCCTCCCTCCCTCCCTCCCTCCCTTCTCTCCCACTTCTGCTGCTGCTGCTGCTGCTTCTTCTCGATCTCTATCTTCTTCGTTAGCTTTTCCAGTCAATGGTCGGTCTCCTTTTAAGCCTTTCTCGCTTCTTTTACCTTCGCTTTTTGTGTGTGTGTGTGGGTGTGGGTGTGGGTTTTTTTTTTTTTTTTTTTGCTTGGACCTGGTTAGTGCTCGACGAGGAAGGTGCGGAAGCCTCAGCGCGAGCACACATGTACACACATAGGAGGAGGAGGAGAAGTTCGTGTACGGCACTAGGAGCTCCTTTTGCCCTATAACTTTAGTATTATTATATTATTGTTTTATTAGAATAATGGGGTTTTCTCTGTAACAGTAGTGGAGCCGACCAGGGCTGATGAGGGGTCAATAATAAAGGCGTACAAAGTATGTATATATATATTTCAAAAGTAGGACGTTATATAAATTAATAAATTGATTAAGGGGGAGGGTATAAAAAGGTCCACCTGGTTGAAGAACCACGTTTTGTCCCCTGCGCCTGCGTTGGTGATTAGCTTTTTGCAGTTCCACGCCTCCTCTCTCTCCTTCCTCCCCTCCCCAGAAACGACCAAATGATTGTGTCCTGCCGCGCACTACATACTCCTTACTATCTCCCTATGCATTCATCCCATCTCTCTCTCTCTCTCTCTCTCTCTCTCTCTCTCTCTCTCTCTCTCTCTCTTAATTTTGATGGTTGGGTTGGAGACGCGCTAGGGCTTCGGACTCCCCTTTTTTTAATCTTTTCTCGTTCTAGGCTTGGACCTGTAGAGACAAAGATCTGTGAGTGTGTGTGTGTGTGTGTGTGTGTGTGTGTGTGTGTGAGAGAGAGAGAGAGAGAGAGAGAGAGAGAGAGAGAGAGGGACAAATGATGCCACCACCACCGAGAGGAGGAGGAGGAGGAGGAGGAGGAGGAAGGGTGGGGGTGGGACCGGACAATTGATGTCATCAGCACGCCATCATGACGTGCGTGCTCTAGTCCCTTCACATTCTCCACTGCTTTTTCGCAGCAGTGTCGCGCCCACTGCATGATTTTACAAGAGGTGCAATCTAAGATTCTAAAACTCCTTAGTTGCACTAACCTAGCTAGCTAGCTATATACATTGTACTATTATTTTCTTAAAAAAACATATTATTAAATTATTTTAGATAAAATTGAATAATTTCACTAAAAAAGTACTGGTTTAAAATAGTCGAGTATATATTTAATCTAATTTAACAGAAAAAAGAAAAGGAAAATACGCACAAGAAAAGGAAGGATTGGGTTAAAAAAATCAATAGAAAATTTTAATGGTATTTTTCTTGGGATCAAACTTTTGCTTTTTAATAAACTTATTATAATTTGTCTAATTAATTTATTAATATATAGTAAGATATATAGAGATTGACAAAAAAAAAAAAAAAATTAATGAGGTCTATGAGAATAGGAGTATAAAATAGAATACCACAATAACTCTAAAATATACAGTAGAAATTGATAAAAAATGATAGAATGATATATAGTATCTTTGAAAAGATCATAGTACAATATAGCAAATAAAACAAAATACAGGGTAGTGGGGCATACTTAATTAAGCCCAATCTAAATTGTGAAAACAATATTATAGATAGATAAATTAAAATACTTTTTTTCCTTGTTTTTGTATGTTGTTTATGTACTGATATTGACAATATAAATTTTTTTTTTGGTAGTTTATTGATAGCATTCAGAGTGTTATGATCAGTATATCAAAATAATTCTTTATGAGTACTGTTTCAAAGTTTTTCCCTACGTACACATTGTATAATAAATATGGCTCTACATACAGTCTAAAGAAAGCATATATAATTTCTGCTCACCAATTTGTTACTCACATTTGATTTTGAAGTTGGATAAGTAGCAATATTATTTGAGCTTTAATTTCAAGCTAGTTATCACTTGAAAATTTTAATTTTCAGTAAAGGATTAAGGGACAGTAAAAGACTATGTACCACCTGGAGAAAAGAAGTTTTAGATCTACTCAATATAAGCACAATTTGAGAATACCATCCAAACTTCCACAATAACATAAAACTAGGCGATCCAGTACTAAGATTCCGTGATAAAATTCTGATGGTGTTTTAAATTGTGTCGTAATTCAGATGGATGTGAGACTCGTCTTGTTTATTTATTTTGTTTTCTGTTGTAGTACGTGAAGGAAAAGCTATAGAACTTTTCGGGTGTTTCTCTCTTATTGGTTCTAGTACATAAAACAGCATATTGAAGTCCTTAGAATCTCTTTTTCATCACAAAATTAGATATTACTTGCGTGTAGAATTGATATATATTGGCCCTTTGATTCCTATTAGATTGCGATACATACAAGCAGAATATTGTTGCATAAAATAAAACTATGGAATAAAAGGATTTTCCAATTACTAATTCTGTATTTCAAGTGTCAAGTACCCCAACTTAAGTGACTAAATTAATAGCTTTCTTCATTCACTAAATCATTCTCCAAATAAAATTCATTTTTTTTTCTTCTATTAAAGTTAATATTGATTTAAATTGAGTTTTTACACTATAACTTAGTTTGGTATTGAGATGGATCTAACGCTATTAGATAGAATGGAGTTAAAAAAAAATATATAGAAATATACTTTTGAGTTATCCTATGGGATCGTAAAAAATATATTGTAACCGACTAATTGTAATATGCGGAACGTAATATTACGTAATTACAAAAACAAACAAAGTATTTTTTCATCATCATTTCTTACCGCACGTAATGCAATCTCTCCGCAATTAATCCCAAATAAAGCCTTTATATAACAAGCTAAAAGAAGATGTACCTAAAAGAAAAACTTATAAATATGAGGGATAAGATCAGATTTTTACCAAAAAAAAGGAAGTAAAACAACATTGCAAAGGAAAGTGGTCGTTCTATTTTCCAAAGAAATGTTAATTTCCAAGCCAACGTGCGCACTATAGGGGTTAGTTCTCTTTCACCCACCCCACCTAGAGGTTTGGCCTAGTGGTTGCTGTGTACAATGCTAACAAATTGGTGAAAGAACTTCAAATCATGCGTTGGGCAACTACAAAAATAGTAACTAAAAAGATCACACACAAAGAAAAGTAGGATTAGAAAAATAAGATTAGTACAGCAATATAGTTCATTATACTAATTTTATATATATATATATATATATATATATATATATATATATATATATATATATATATATATATATATATATATATATATATATAGAATTATCTTTGGAATCTTATTAGTAGTAAAACGTCTTTTTACTACCAAGTTTTTAACCATCGGATGAAAATTTGTAAGGTCATGATGATATTAGGTGGTTAGGGTTGAGTGGTAAATGGGTTATAGTATTTAATCCAAATGATTAGAAATAATGATAAGAGTCCAAAGGTTAAAAAAGTGGTAGCAATAATGTGATTTTACTACTAATAGTAGCCTAGTTCGACTATATATATATATATATATATATATATATATATATATATATATATATATATATATATATATATATATATATATATATATATATATATATATATATGTGTGTGTGTGTGTGTGTGTGTGTGTGTGTGTGTATGTGTGTGTTCAAGAGAAAAATTGTTTTTTTGAAAGATAAATAGCACGCTACCCGCTTCCCTGAAAATGTGAATCAACTAGAATTCGAATTTGGGTCTCGGATACCAACCACCAAATCCTTTGCCAGACTATATATACATATATATATATAAAGTTTAAAAAATTATAATGTCAAGTATCTTTCTCAGCGCACTCTCATGGGGAATACGATGGATTAGTACGTATGCGTTTACACGAATATGCAATCCACACAATTTCAAATTATAAGAGTATTAATTTAAAAATTGGCTTGTGTTCACCCGGCATGTACATCAATTAGAATGTAACTAATTAGAATGTAACTAACTGCAATATAATGAACCAGAATATGATCTTCCAAACTTTATCTATATATTTATATTTGATATATCCACTGACTATTTGCATGTGTATTTAAATAGGCTGTTTTTTTGTAATAATCATTAAATTTTTATATTTGGTCGATCTTAACCCTTGTAAAATTTATCAGAGGATTTTAATCTTACAGTTTGCAAAACAGTGAGTGAATGTTTCGGTATGTTCTAATAAGCAGTAAATGACCCACCATTTTATCTTTTTTAATTTTTTATGCAATCTGAAATAAATGAATCAAACATCACTTTTAACATCTAATTATTATAAAATTTTCCATACTTTTATGTATATACATGTATGTATACAGAATATTAGTTAGTATTCAATTAACCAATTTTATCTTGTAAAAGAAATATCTTGCTTCAAATATTATTCTAATCACAGAGTAAAACTTCATTGCAAAAAAAAAAAAAAAAAATGAATAGTTCTTTTGCAGATAGGTACAAGAATTTTAAAACGTAAAAAAAGATTTTCTTTTTCTTTTCTTTTTTCCAGCTTTATTATCTCTCGGCTGTAAAAATCGTGAGACATTCTCGAGATTACATTACGCTGCGATGTTGGTTTGACCAACCACAACACGCCACCTCATAATCAGATTTAGAGCACACAACCGGGTTGCGTTGGCATTTCACACGGGGCGAATCAAAATCCCCTCCTCCGCGGAATCCGAAAAGAGAGAGAGAGAGAGAGAGATTCGACGAGGGGAATTGGGGAATATGCGTATAATTCCCCCGCGTAAGATCCTTTCCGAATCCGCATCGTTTCTCCGATTCCCCCTCCCCTCTCTCTCTTTATATATACTCGTCCCCCACGCATTACCGTTTTTGCTGCGAGAAAAAGCCGAAGCCGCGCGGTGACGACGATAAGCTGCTTCTCCGCCCTCCTCTTCAGGTTTTTTTTTTTTTTTTTTTTTTTCCCCCTCCTCCTCTTATTTTATGATTTTTTTTAAAAAAAAAAGTGTAAAGAATCGTAAGAAAATTCTGATTTTAAGGTGGATTGGATTTGATTTCATAGAGCAAGGGTTTTGAGCTCTCCTGATTAATGTTGATTGTATGTATCCATTTCATGCTCTTTTTTTTTTTTTTTTTACTATTATCTGTAGAAATTATTTGCTCTTTCATTGAATCTTGCGCAAATCTAAGGGCAAAATTATCCGACAATTTTGGGGCTTCTCTGGCACTGTGACTATTTCAGCTTGAATCGACTCCGTAGAGCCTAATTCCATTGTGTTTATGCTGGATTTTACTCTTCGACAATAGTTCTCATCAACAGTAGGATCATGTGCTTGCATCTTTAAGGACAAGGAGAGTGATATATATTATCCGGTTATTTGGGCTTGAAGATCTTAGGTTACTTAGTTAGAGCCTTATTCAACCAGAAGAGGACCAAAATTAATTGGAATTTCACCAATTATTATACATTCTTTAAGTAAAAACGAAACAGATTTAATCTGCGCTTCTCATATTCCTGGATACTAAAAGTGGCGTTCTGAGTGCCAACCAACCAACACCTGTTAACAATGATCCTGAGTCAATTACAGATGTATCCGCCTAAGGGCTATATAATGTGATTGTACACCACATTGAGTGGGACAAAGATGAACTCGAACGGTTCTCGCTGGTGATCGATTTTTGCTTCCTAAAGTCAGATTTTGAAGTTTCCGGAGAGTGACTTTTGCAGATGTTATCTGTACCAAACCTTTTGGAGAGTGACTTTTATTTGTGCATGTGCAGATAGTCTAACTGCCGTATGAGATAACCAGGCGATAAGAAATTAGATTGGGTTGCTTGCCATCGAGTGTATAAATGGGTATCAAAGATGCCTCAATGCCCACGGTTTTAGAAGGGCTCCATGGGGTACAAGTTGTGAATCGGTCATCTTACAGAGATGATGAAGATCTTCGCCATGGTGGCTTTGATCAATCAGCTTGTGATGGGTCGGGGATTGTCGGAATAAGCCAAGGATTGTTAATCAGGTGCGTTGTTCTTCATTTACAGTTGAACTAAGTTGCAATTTTCGAGTGTATCTTGGACTATTTGTACATATCTTTTGTAAATATAACCAACGGGTAATGTATGACATGTTTCCTCAGGCAACTATGGCAGCAGAGGCCGTCGTGCTTGAGGCCCATCAAATGTAGTCTGCAAGGTATTTTCTACTTAGGCCGTTATTGGTGCGCACATCCAGCAATTTCTTTCATGCATCAGCTTTGACATGTGTACATATCTCCTGTATCAGGCGACAGTCATATCGGGGAAACTATTGCAAATGTCTTGACCTCAATGCCTTTCATATTTCTCGGACTTCGGGCTCCACGGCAAGTTCCTTTTCAAAATATATTCGTATTAGAATGCCTTTAGTTGTATACCCCACCCTCGCTTGTTTCTTTATGCCACCATCAACTGACGAATTACCTATCAGTGCTGCAGGAAGAACTTGAATACTGCATTATATGCTAATTCGCTTGTTGGAGTGGGGATCGCATCAAGCTTATATCATTCTTCAAGGGGAGAAGTTAGAAAATATCTGAGATGGGCAGACTATACAATGATTGCTGCAGCCACACTCGTAAGTCTGATACGCTTACAACTGGTTGTGCATATTTGAGGAGTTTCCTCTGAAAAAATGGTCAACGATCTAAATGAATTCCTTGAACATGAGAATGCACAAGAACATGAGAGTGCGCAAACACACATTTTCTTATTTTTGTTTCCCTGCTATTGATACGTAAGAGAGAAGATAATTAAGCAGAAAAAAGGTCTCTAAAGCATTTGATATCAGTTCACTAAACCTGCTAGTCTAAAAATATAAGCTAGAATCAAACGTGTTCATATGATTTTGGCTTCTCGAGTTGTTCCTATGTTCCTATGTAGTGGCTTAGCGGGCATACATGTATTTTCTGGGAATGGCAAAGAATCGATTAGTTTCGCTTAAAGAGCCTCATAATAACTTTTACTATTATTTATCCTGAACGAGAAGTTTCAATTGAGGGGCGAGTTACCTTTTCTTCCTGTGCCTTACTAGACGATCGTTCTGTGCAGTGTCTATCAAGGGCACTCAGGGAAGAGAACCCAAAAGTACTAATGGCCGCATCAACATTGCTTTTACCATTTCAACCTTTGATGGTTTCAGCTGTCCACGCAGGCATGATGGAGGCAAGTCATAATGAAGCATCTATTCTTATGTTTTATCAATAGAAATTCAACAGTTTCCCATTGAACTGCATCTATTCCTTAGTGTTTCTGCTGATAACCAGTTCACATCTCTTTACAGACGATGGTTACATCAACGGTTTGCTTTCTTCAGATTCTTAATTGTCTGTTGACTTGGTGTTTTTCAGGTAGCCTTCGCAAGAAAAGCACTGGAGAAACCAGCGCTCAGAACGGCTCATAACCTTCACACAGTTTCCTCTCTATTAGGAGGTGCACTATTTTTTGCCGACGACTGCTTTCCCGAGACCCCCTATCTTCATGCTGCATGGCACCTTGCGGCGGCAGTTGGAGTTGGGACATGCAATAAGCTTCTCGAGTGATATTATTTGGCGACCTCACTCATTTGTTGATAATCACTTTTTTAGTTCACGAGGGGGGCAACCATTATCAATTTGTCGACATTGATCTAGTTCTTATACTACCAAAGGAAATACAAGTGACTATGCTTCTTGTGTTTAAAAGATGTTGCATGATGCGCTTGATCGGGTACACCAAAATATTTGTTTTCTGTGTGTTGGCCTTCTTGTAACTGTGTCTTGCGAGAATCTGGTTCTTATGAGTGGAAACCAACACTTCTTCTCTGTTTCCATTATCTATTGATTAGTATCGTGCTCTACACTGCTACACACCCACTTCTACGTATGCGAACAGTGCATATATTCCAAACGGTCCACTGCAAAATGTGCTCTCCAACTCTTATGGGCCCTTTACAGGGCACTGCTATCTCCCTCGCCGAATGTTGTTCATTTATATACAATATGCCTTTCCTTTAACTTGCATTAATCCATTATTAGGTTGTTTTGAATCACCATATTGTCCATTTAAGTCACCAGATGCAATCATTAATCACATAACATGTGGAAAAGGCGCTCAATAATTAATCAAACTAAATGATCAATTGGAGCCGTGCCAGGCAATCAAGGGCATTCTGGCGTGCGCCAAATTAAGTCATTAAGCAAGTATGGTGCTTCAGTTTTTTACACACTCTACACCAAATGTCATTTACAAATAAGAGTAGCTCAAACCAAGTCATTAAGCAAGTATGGTGCTTTAATTTTTCACACACTCTACACCAAATGCCATTTACAAATAAGATTAGCTCAATCAACAGCTTATTTTGATACTAATTAAGAGTACAACAGTACATGTTCGAGTTTTTCAGCAAAGCTGTTTTGTTTCTTAACAGCAAGTCGGGAAGTTGCAATTGAAAATTAATCACTGAACATATGGTTCTCTGAAAGCTAAATCATTTTACAAGGCCGCGAACAATTAAGGAGCCCGGGATTATAACTAGCAATAGTTTAAGCAATTATGTTAACCAATGCATCAAGAACAGCCTGACGGGTTGGTAGTGCAGGGATTGCTCCTCTTTCCATCACAGTGAGAGCTCCACAAGCATTTGCAAATTTCAGGGCTTCTCTTAGCCTTCCTTCATCCTGTTAATATTCAAAGATAGTTCCAGTAAGTCTCGATCAGAGTATCACTTCACAGGTTAGAAGATTGAAGTGAAGAAGCTGTGGTTGCTGCATGCAATAAACTATATGCTAAAAAAAGAACAAAAATGTAGAACATCAACATAACATAAAAATGAATTTTGGTACCACTGTAGGTTAGAGAGAGTAATACCTGGAGCAATGAAAAATCTGAGGCCAATCCAGATAGTATTCCAGAAACAAAGGCATCTCCAGCACCAGTAGTGTCCACAGCCGTCACCTTTAGTCCACTTACTCTCCCACTAAATTCCTATATTACTTGAAATCATATATGTTAAGATTGGTACTTTTGGCTTTTGCAATTAGCTTGATCTTATTCTGACATATAACTGGGTATTTTGGACATCTAATAATGAAAACTTTATTAACAAAATGTAGAAGTATAATCACGGGCGGCAAAGTGCAAAAACTGAATCCAGCAAAGGAAGAGGACACGAGATTTCACGGATAGCCACGTCAATTTAAATTACAATTTCAATTATCTTCCAAGCTGTTTCTGTTGTTTTCCTCAGTGATAAGTAGACATATATATATATATATATGTTTTGTTTTGCACCAGAGAAACAAAACTGGCGAAAATTAGACAGCGATAACAAAGACCTTTGAGAATTGCATAGGCAAATACATACCTTGGAATAGTACCTACAACCATCTGGCCCCTCTGTTACTAGCAGCAACTTAAGATTTGGATGGAAGAGTTTTCGCACGACAGCATCATCATAAGGATCCTCTCCCTTCGTCAGAAAGGAAATCTCTTCTTCGCTGATCTATTGCAAATTTCCAATACATTGAGCTAAATAAGATCAAGAAACTATTTCAAGAAGCACTGCATTAGAAAAGTAGCTACCTTGATAATATCAGCAATTTCCCATATGCTCAAGATTCCCTCTCTAGCACTGTCGGCCGACGGCCACAGCGGTAGACGCAGATTTGGATCATAAGACAGAAGCACTCCAGCTTCTTTAGCAGCTTTAGCTGCTGCAACGTGTGCCGATTTACATGGTTCGGTTATAAGGCTTATAGAACCATAATGGAAGATCTTTGCCTAGAATAGATATCAATGATCAAGATGTTACAATTACATTATACAAATAAAAAATAGGTAAATTCTGTGTAAACCATACACGATAGAAGTAAGGTATATATATAGTAGGAACTCTCTCTAATTATAAGATCAAGGTCATCATTCATCACATACCTTTGTTATAAGATCAAGGTCAAGTTCGTTTACTTCAAGCAACATATCAGCACTAGGATTGCGATAAAACATGAACTCGCGCTCGCCGTCACTTCGTAATGTTACAAAGGCCAAAGCTGTACGAGCAGCAGGATCGAACCGCAATCCCTGGCTGTTCACGTTATTCTCTTTCAAGATATCGGCCAACATGTAGCCAAACTCATCTTCACCGACCTACGTATGTTACGAAACAAACAGGACAAGCCGAGAAATGAGAGAAAGGTAGCAGATAAACATTTTAGATGATCGGGAATATTCACAACCATAGAAGTAGCTCTTTTGCGTAAAGTGAGTAATCCGCGATTTCACAGATAATTACTTACGTTTGAAATAAATTTTCACAAACACGAAGAAAGTAGGAATACGGCGTGTCCGAAATTCGATATAAATAAACGAACTATCAACCGGGCATCACCTTCCCGACAAATGCCGACGAACCGCCGAGCCGAGCTATGCCAACGGCGACATTAGCAGGAGCACCCCCAGGAGCCTTCTTGAAGGCGGGGGCTTCGGCCAACGACAAGCCGCTGACGGTCGGGACGAAATCGATCAGCATTTCCCCGAAGCACACGACGAGCGGAGATTCGGCGGCGGCAAGAACTCCATTGCTGCCCGAAGCTGCTCTTACGCAACCTGCGACAACAATTGCAATTCAGCACAGGGACAGCAGGCTATTCCTAATATCCCTAACAGATGGCAACGAAAAAGTTTACTAGTGTTAGTAAGTAACTCTACTGACGGCAATCAACTTAGCTCGTACAGTCCAATTCAACACACACGTTCCACACACACACACACACACACAAAAAAGATTCATTTTTTTGGTATAGCAACGATCGATAATAAGGGCAAAATTAGAGATTAATATAATCTTTAGCTTGCGACATAAATTCAGGAGAAATATGCATGGTTTGGAAAAAGAGCGAAACCTGTAAGCGCACGGAGAGGGGCGAAGGAGGAGGAGGGGGAAGAAGGAGGAGGGAAAAGAGGCGTTGTGGGGAAAGCCCTCGGCGAGGGAGAGTTGGTGGGGCGGAGTCGGGAGTTCGAAGCGAACGCGGCGACGGAGGAAGCGGCGGCGTGGAGAGCCATCGCAGGGCGCACCTCCGAGTCTCCTCGTTGAGTCCTATATATATATATATATATATATATATCTCGCTCTTTTTTCTTCTTCTTTTTCCTTTTTTTTTTTTTTGAAGTATGCGGACGGACGCTTTGGTTTGGTGGGGACGGGTCAGGCGGGGACGGCGAAGGGACGGAGGAACCGATGCCGACGCTGCTTTTGATTTTTGGAGGAGCTACCGAGCTACGGTTTCTGCTTCTGCTTCAGCTTCTTCTTCTTCCGTTTTTTTTTTTTTTTTTTTTTTTTTTTTTTCAGTAGACGACACTATGGGGTGGGACCCACGGGTTGTGTTTTTTTTTTTTTTTTTTTTTTTACTGTAGGAGGTGTGCGGCGTCGATCTGCGGTTTCGCCGGCCCACGAAGCGATCTTTGCCGTCCAAATTTGGAGACCGTGGGCCGTCCGGAGATAGCCTCGTCCTCCACTCCCGCTGGGCCGAGAGAATGTGGGCCGTGCATGGGCTACCTACGACAAAATATTTTATTAAAAAATTATATTATTATTATATAATTGATATTTGATACAAAGTATTTAGTGCTCGTAGGTTATCTACCGTTAGAAGTACCATTTTCACCCTTTATATTATACTATAATATCAATCATCATTCACTAAATTCTATTAAACTATTATCATTCTAACCGCATATTTTTTTATTTAAATGAAAGCCTAATAATATCGATGTCTCTGCTATTAATAGCATTCTAATCTAATAACTAGGTTCTAATATAATTTCTGTAATTTTATTTGAAAATAAATAAGTTGTATTTTTTCTCTCTTTCTATCTTCTTTTCCAGGGATTTTTTTTTTTTCTCCGTAGCTTAGATGGCATTCATGCTAAAAATCAAAATCAAAAGAAAAAGAAAAAGAGAGAGAAGTTGATTTTTAAGAAAGTGATGCGTGTTTGGCTTGAAAAATGATTACTTTTAATTTTGCACTATGTTTCAATTTAATCCGGTCCCTCATAAATGAAAGTTACTTTTCACTGAATGAGAGTATAATTGTAAAGTGATGGAAAAGAAAAGGTAAACTTACTTTGGGCTTAACAAAATTTAATGGAGTGGGGCTGGGGTGCTTATGGAAGCATGGAGACCTCCGTCTTTCACTTTGTTTTCGATGTTTGGACTTTCAGATCGACGATCGGCTCAGATTAGACTTGATCTAGAGTATTTGAAGTATCTAGAAAATAAATTTCGCGATTTTTCGATATCATTTGCCTAGTGATCGAAGTGGCTCAAAATCAACGGCTGAAAATAAAAATCTTATAAAATATGATGATATGATATTAAAATTTTAGATCAAAGTTATTGATCTTGTTTTATATGGTATAAGGAATTTTCTAACAAAATTTTATGTGATTTGGATATTTCTACACCGTTAAACTTGCAAGCTCACCACAGTACCGTTAAAATTAGTGATTTTGAGCCTCTTCGATCACTAGGCAAATGATATCGAAAAATCACAAAATTTATTTTCTATGTACTTCAAATACTCTAGATCAACTCTAACGGAGCCGATCGTCGTTTCAAAAGTCCGAATATCGAAAACAAAGTGGAAGCACGGAAGCATCCGTGCTTATCGAAGCATACCAGCACAACTCAATTTAATGTGTCCGTATCAACTCTCTTTTAATTATTGCAGTATCAATATCTGAATAGGTTGGAGATATGGAAATAAGATTTTACCAATCATTAAACACTATTAATCCCCGTTCCTTTTTTGCCACGTGTCCGATTTACCTTAATCCAGGCTAGCTAATTTAATGCCACGTCACCACTTCAGATCCCATTTGTTTCTTCCCCCCGCCTCTTCAATCCCTCCTTGATTCTCGCTGCTTCGATCCCTGCCCGCCTCTTCGAACCTCCTCCCCCGCAACCGCCCGATCGGCGGCCCGTCTCTTCGATCCTTTCTCCGCCTCTTCGATCTCTCTCTACACTTCATCAACTCGTGACGATTGCTCCGCCTTTTTCGTCATTTCCCCTCCGATCTCGCCTCTCATCTCTCTCTGATCTCCCCGTCGAGATCCGTAGCGTTGGCAGCATGGGGAGAGGAAGGCGGCGTCGTTGAGGCGGTGGTCGAGGAGAGCGGGGGCTCTATAGGTTCGATCTAAAGTTTGTCGGTTCATCGGATTCATTGGTTTATAAATAACTCTCTCGGCATTGTGGAGGCTGTGATGTTGGGGCTTCTCTATAGTGAAGGTTGGAATATCTAAAAAATGATGATTAGTCTACTGGGGCAACTTGACTGCCTGGGCATTTTTTTTTTTTTTTTGCTTAATCTTTTTCTCTGATAAATTGCCTCTTTGCCAGAATTTTCCAAAAACTGCTCTACTAAGGCATGGCGTGTTGGCCATTCTTCTGGCAATCCTCGCAGCCAGTAAACTTCGAAAATTGTTAGTAGCTCTTTTATTCACATTGTGGAATGGAGAGCGCGATCGGAGACGGTGCGAGTGGCCGGAGTCGGCGAGGATGGAGCGTTCACGGCCGGGGATGTAGGCCATGGTCGGGGAACGTGGCCGTTCCGCGCGCACTCCGTCGTGAATGTCGTCTGAGCGACACCGGCTTGAACCGCCTCCCGAACCGCGACCCCACTACCGCCGAGTTCGCCGCCCCACCCGCGACCCTTCGGAGCATATCACGACTTATCCATCGAAGCCCTGAACCAAGCCATTGTCACCCACCCCTCCGTCCGCGAGGCAGTCGGAGAGCTCCAAATAAAAGGTACAGGAAAGCAACAACAAGATTGAAATTTTTTTTTATTATTACTTATCATTTATGTCAATTAATTAGTTTTGTTGTATGACGCAATTTAGCATAATTAGGGCTAATTTGGTAATGAATTATGTGATGTGCTAACAATGTGCTTTTGCCTATGTAGAGATGAACAACAATTAATATTTGATCAAATACTACAAGCGATGTATTCATATATCCATCCGTTTAATTAGATTTTGCTTTTGTTTTTCATCATATTGAAGTTAAGTGATTCCTTTGTTTGTTATGGTTTACATATAAAGCCAAATTCACTTTTTCTTGGTTAAAACAACTGTGTCTTTGCTTTGGTGCAGTCAGATCTTCTGGTTATTAAGAAGAAGAACAGGCAGAACTGCTTCATATATTTCCAAAAGGTCTGGCACTACTTGGTTTATGTTATGAGATGACTAAAAATGTGAAGAAAATAATATAGTTGTGCATTTCTTCCTTTTCTGTTCAGGAAGATATCGAAAGAGAACTTTTAAAAATCTTAAAAGCTTCGAGAGGATCCGACATTTCTCAACAAATTATGGTATTTCCTCTCTACTCCCGCTTTCTTTTCTTTCTCGAAGAAGCGATGTCATGTATTTCTTATTCTATGTCGGGAGTTTGGAAGATGTGTTAAAAAAATGGAGGTGGGTCGAAACTAGCATGTTATTTTTGATATCCGGACAAATTTTTGAGTAGACAAAATTCATATTCTATCACCTCTACATATTAACGATAAAAACTCTGGTTGGGATGATTTGATTTTCATCCCACCTGGAAAAAGCTACACCCAACACATTAATGAGGTGGCTGCATGATGCTGCGAGGGCTTTAAGACTAATGACTAACAACTCTCCTATGGTTCCTTCTTAGCGAGGTGGGGTCCTGTGAGGCGCTGCTTCACGGTTACTTAGAAGGTAAAGTAACTCACGGTTTAGGCTTTTGTTGTGATTTCGTAGTTTAGTTTTAGGGAAAAGAGGGAAAGGTCGTATTTCTACTTAGATACAATAATTGTGCGAGAGAGAAGATTTTTTTTTCTTTCTTTATGTTGGTATTTGCGTCATTTTTTTAATTCAATTTAGTTTCTTTCATTTGAAGCTCCGCAGTGTTTTACTGAGTACTCATATTATTAGTTATTTTGATGTCTAACGATTCGATCTGGCTAATTTTTTATTTGCAAATTCAGGTTCAGATGTAAGTCGTGGTTTTGGCTATGTGCATGCAATTGTAGGTATGATTTCTTTTTTTATTCCTCTTTATCCATGATATTATTGTTATGTTGTGATTTATAGTATACTTGAGGCTGTTGAAATATGTTTCTTCCTGCTCCTCTTCGTCGCCCCTCTTTGTAAAAACCCGGACAATTTGCGACCACCTATGATGAGAATTCTCTAAAGTCTGGATGGCGAAGAGGATGATAGTTTGTTCCGCGGTTGAGTCCTAAGAACAAGATGAATAAGGGAGGGAAATTGAGAGAGATGGGAAAAGAATTGAGGGGATAAGGAGGAGTTGAGGATATATAGTAAAAGGGTAAGAAGAGAAGAAAACATAAGAGAATTGGGGAAAAGTAAGATCTATATTTTTTCTATTCATAGGTGTTAGACTCTCCTCTCCTCCTTCCTCCTCAGCCATCGCGGTCCTGGATCGTGTCCCCTTTTAATCAAACCATCCCTATTCATCTGAAGTGCATGTGTTTCTGTTAGTGGTAGATAGGATCTGAGTCAAATCATGTGGCAATTTCATCTCGATTGGAGTTGCGAGAAAATCCTAATTCTCAATATTTTCTTGGGCGAGTTGTTAAATAGCATTGCAAATTTGATGGCAAAATGATGACTCTTCTAGCTACCATCCCTTCGAAATTGCAACCAAAATGTTACAAAGAAGAGATACATAATGATGCGATGCTTTGTATCTGAGCTCATTTGCCACTAAAACCAGTCATGTTATTATTTGGTATTTTATTTCTATTTAGCATTTTACCAATATCTTTCTTGCTATTGATGTTGCCTCTTCTTCTCCTTTTTCTTTAGTTCATTCTATTTACGCCTCTATTGTTGCTGGCTCCGTTACTCAATCTGTCGGACTTTTTGCGAAGTCTAATTGAGCTGAACTTTAATCAATCACTTATTCATTTATTTAATTTGTCTATGAAATATATATTGTCATACAATTTTGCCTTATACTTTTGAAACTTGCTTTGCTTCTCTTAGTCGATTGTTTTAGCTTAGCTTTAAACATTCATACTCTTATGTGGTGCCTATTTTGTATACTTTTTTTATTCCTTCTTATTTTTTCTCCTCTTTTCCTAATTATTTAGAATAATAATAATTGTTCATTTCCATAGAACTAGATTGCTGTAACGCGCCTTCACTATTTGTTTAGATAAAGTTTTTACTGTTTATGATTTCCAATTTCTTACCAAGAAATGCTAAAGACGGATTATGATATTATTGGGTATTTTATTTCTATTTAGTATTTTGTTGCTGTTTTTGTTGCTACTACTGTTATTTCTTCTTCTTCGTTTTTAGGTCCTTTTATTCTTCTTCTATTTTTACTGTTGCTGGTTCACGTTTCTTTTCTTTCTCAAAGTATTGATTATTAATGAGCAATGATGACAAACAAAAGTGAAGGAACCCAAATAGCCCTCTAATTTTGATGGCCAAATGGTGACTCTCACGAGTCTAAGAAGTATTTCCCTGTGCCCCCGTTGAGAGTAATATGCAGGACTACATAACATGTAGTAGTTGCTCCCTAGAAAAGTTTAGTACATTCTTTATGCTTTCTAGGCTGACCAATTATGCCCTTTTTTCAAACTTCTTACTAACAAATGGCTACTATTTATTTTGTTCTGTGTGCTTCTTTGTATTTTTTCAAAAAATAGCATCTAACATAAAATATGTTTTTCTTCATCCCATCTTCTTTGCCATAATGTATGTAGCTATTATTCTTTAAAATTGTTAGTTGAGGCAATACGTTGTATCTAAACTCATTTAACAATAAAAATTATTTTGGACAAGAGTTGTATTTTATTTTTATTTATTGTTTAACTATTTCTCGGTTTCTTTTATTGCTTTTTCGTTTCTAATCCACACTATTTGTCTCTATTATTCAATCATCTGTTGAATTGTTTGTAGTGTTTAATTAGCTAAAAATCAATCAATTATTTATTTATTTATTTTGTTTTTGAAATATATTACTATAAAATATTGTCTTATATTTTTGAAACTTGCATTGCTTCTATTGGTCGATCCGTTTATTCCAAAACTGTTTAGATCTTTGATGATTATTTACTTTCATAAAATTAATCCGCCGCAACGCGCGGGTGCCTTCACTAGTAGAAATTGGAAGATGAAGCTGGTCATACTAAATAAAAAATATTATATAAATGAATATGGGCAGTTCTTTTTTTCTTTAATTATCTCATGTTATGTTATCTTGAATAGCACTTTTAATATGGGCAGTTCTTCTTTTCTTTATCCTCTAATATTAATGGAATTTGAAATAATCGTTTTTCTCATTTTAATAGGAAAAATTTACATGCTTTTCATTCCGTTTATTATTTTTAAAAATAAATTTAGCTAAAAATGTAAAGCAACTAGCTTTCGAAGTTAAAACCTCAAATATCAACAATCAAGTTTTTTCCTACCTGTGCTGTGAACAGTCAGTAACTTGAAACAAACCATATTTTCTAAAAACTTAAACTATTTTAATTTTATATATATATATATATATATATATATATATATATATATATATATATATATATATATATATATATATATATATATATATATATATATATATATATATATATATATATATATATATATATATATATATATATATATATATATATATATATATATATATACTCAACCTGGCAACCTAAACACTAATAAAAAATTTACACATCATATGCCCCTGTCCAATTCTAAATTTCAAATATATTTTAATTTCTTTAATATTAAAATATTTGATAATATAAATATAAAATTTTAAAATTTAAATAAATATATAGAGTTCGGTTACTATGTTATTAATAGACAAAAACACTTGCTTTATCAAGTTTTCTCGCCATTAGATCTATCATTTTGATCATTTTCATTCGTTAGATCATACTATTCAACCAACCACTCACTTAATTCTAAGGGGCCCGCATCATCCTAACCACACATCTCTTAATCCAGGTGACTAAAAATTTGATAAAGACAAATGATTTATTAATAGTATAATAAAGAAGTTAAATATATATATATATATATATATATATATATATATATATATATATAAATTAAAAAAATTGTATAAATCTGGGCAACAACTGCACAGGCCGGTTGTTTTCTCTTCCATCATTACAGTAGCTGTCGAGATTGGGGCATCAGCATCATCACAACCAATCATACTTTGTCAATTGGTTACCCTCCACATCATTTGCCCATCCAATCACTCATTTATGAATTCTAAATTATTTAATATAGTAATAAATTTTGATTTCTTAAGCTCCCAATTTCCAATTAAATATACCACATTATCGGGGGCATTGGTCTAGTGGCCCCGGCTCTTTGCGGTCTAGTTTTTTTAATATTTGATATTTATTTATAAAGTTTGTTATTAAATTTCAATAATTAATGACTCATCTGGAGAATTTTTTCGATTGCTACTGTATTGTAGATGTATAGAATTTTTTTGTGACACACATAGTAGGCCTGATGAGACTATGAACCTATTTGTTATCGATGTCTTGTTAGACAGTTTTAACTTAAAACTTGAAAAATCAAATTACTCTGCAATATCAATCAGGAAAAAAAAAAATCAACCACCGAGCTTCTTGTAAATATAAGATAATAATTAACTCATCAATAACATTTGGCTTGAGCGAAACCGGAGGATCTTTGTACTGTCCAGACACTAACACTCGCTACGGACCATGCTTAACGAATTTAGATCTCTTAGGCATCTCTTGGTTCGTTGTTGTTCTTATTGATTAGGGGGGTCTTTTTTCATTTGTTTTCATTTCATTTTTTTTTTTCGCCTTCTCTCGATGCCTTAGCTGTCTCATTTTATAGTCGAGTTCATCATCGTAATGAATGGAACGGTAGCCTATTTTTTCTTAAAAAAAAAAAGAAAACTCATCAATAACATTTTTTAATATGTAATTATGTCAGCGCTCCATTAAAACTTAGCACAGACTCACGCATACATGAATAGATCACGTTCATGGGCCCAAGAAAGGATTATTTTAAAGTTAAAATGCAAACGAGTCAACGAGCAATTTCAAGCGAAGTAATGTTTACATGAAGAAAAACATGCATTCCGCATTATAATAGAAGTATGAGAAATCTCTTGAATTAAAAATGCATATATTAAGTCCCCATGCTTCTCCGCAGAGGATAGGTAAAAAAAAATAACAAATTTCATAGGCCACTAAAAATCAATTTAAAATTCACAAAAACATATCCAAAAAAAAAAAAAAAAAAAAAATTCTGATACTTGGATTTGGAAAAACTGATTGAATGAATATTTCGATAGCCAGAATCACATTAAGAATGAGGGAGTAAAGGGTTTTTTTTACAAATAGCCATTCGATAAAATTTTATTTTAAAATTAATTTTGTCAAAAATTTATTTGCAAAAATGATACTACTCTTGCTACGCAAACGCCACGTCAGCGCCACGTGGGCGGGACTGGGGCCAGATGTTTAAGTTGAACACGATGAATCATTCACCGTATTCAAACACGGTGAATGATTTACTGTGTCCAATACTAATACCCCTACTTAATCAAAGATTAGCTAAGTCGAGTTAGTTGTATTGGACACGGTGAACCATCGCCGTGTCCAATACAACTACCTAGAACTTAGCCATTTTTTGGCTAAGACTGTATTAATATTGGACACGGTGAATGATTCCACGTGTTCAACTTGCCTGCGTGGCGCTGACGTGACGCTTGCGTGGTAAAAATATATAGAATTATTTTTATAAATAAATTTTTGACATGTCTAATTTTAAAATAAAATTTTGTCAGACTATTTGCCAAAAAAAGGCTCGGAGTAAATGCTCTGAAGCGTCGGCGTGAAAGGGAAAGGGAAACTCGTTTTCTCCCCATTCTCAGTGCCCTTTTACGGAAGCAGCATGAGACTTAATTAGCTGGAGCCTGGAAGATGTTAATCATGTTATCTCGAAGCAAAATGCTTATAAGGCACCCTCTACTGTATACTCTTTAATTTTATAACGTTTATTTATTTATTTTCCAAGCTAAAGCTATTCACCTACCAATTAAATTAACTGGAAAAAAATATTACATTATTAAAAAGTTATTTGCTGGATATGTCATACATCGTTCCAAAAGTCTACGTACACAAAGGCATAAATTTTGGATTCCTTTTTCTTGTGAATTTCTTTCCATAGCATTGGACTATGGAATAACTTGTTACTTTAGATAGTTCAGATCAGATTAAATTTTGATTCTAAAATATTAAAATTGAATATTGTGTGGTAAGTCAATAATTTTTTTGAGCCATAAAAGTTATAATAGAGTTTTTTTTTTTTAAAAAAAAAATCGCACGCTATCTACTTTATTCATTAGGTAAATAAATTTGGCTACATAATAGGAGGTATTCTTGAGGGTTCTCATAATAAAACTCTTATCTCAAATGATACTAGTATTAAATGCCTCAAAAATCAGTCAGAATTTGTAGGAGCTGGTATGGGACCATCAAATAACAAACCTAATCCTCTGCCTGTCTTAGCATGTTGCAGGCTAAAGTTTGCAGATGTCAGCATTCACTTATTTTTTGGAAGCATGTGGACTAAACGAAAGAAGAAGATAAAAAATAAAAACTCTGGCCAGCTAAATTTATTTAGCCCACCAGAAATTATTTCTCAAGTTAATTAAGCCGGTAATGCTGATAAAATTCGATCATCTGATTGGTTGCTATGCTCTTTTATATGCTTCTTTTTAGCTCTACTTATCCGGATTAGAAAGTAGAGATGTAAGTATGTGTGAATATCTAGCCTTTTTTTTTGGAAAGGTTGGATTCTGTGATACTGATGTATAAGGTTTTTGAAATATAGTCTATCTAATATCTTTTTTATTACGGCTCAAATACTTAATTGAATGATTCAGGAGTCCTTTCTATATATATATATATATAAAATTAAAAACCCAATAACTTAATTGAAATTATTCCTTCAACCCGTAGAGACCAGTTACGCGATAAGCTCAAGAAGAAAAAGGGGACATCTGTGTAGCAAGTTGCATTGCGAATCAAAGATGTGTATCTAAGAGCTATTACTGCAAGAATAGAATTTGGTGGATATCTTGGATCATCGAATACAAAATTATAATATATGTACTAACTGCAAGTCTGCAAGTTAAGAATATATTTCTCATTGTTTTTATATGCTCACAATTCGCAGAGAAATTTTAAAAGTCAGTTTTAATAGTCCTAAATCTAAATATGGTAAGTCCAGGAGTTAGAGCTCGGGTTTTATATTAATTTTATTTTTTTAAGAAAAAGAAACAGAGCAGCACTTGCCAGACACAATGGGCTGGCGATGCACCATTAGTACATTTTGTAGCTTAGAATATGCTTTGTTTTGCACAACAATAGTACAAAAAAGATAATCTAATTAGGTCCATTCTCTCAATAAATTAATGCCCGGGCATAGCCCACTTGAGCTCATCAAAAGGACAGCTCCTCTAAGTGGTTGGTTTAGAGCTGTATTGCAATTTAGCTCGTACGGCTCACATGTGACAGTATTTTCCCCGCTCCTTAATCCTTATCACAAATTATATTATTATTATTGCCTAGACACGGTGTAGCAATTCATCAAATGGTTGGCCAAGTCCCCAGGATTTTTTTAATTTTTTTTTTTTAGGCCAAGTCTAAGTTCATCTATTTAAAATAAAATAATTAAAGGCCGTAAAAGTCTGCAATTAATAAAAACTAATTAGCTCCAAAATATAGAATCGAGAAGTATATGTGTTTTGCATATCTCATCATTTGCTCAACTCCCACAACCCAATAAATTAAAATTTTTATCATGTACATACTTTCTGAATATGATATAATTAGTAAAAAAAATTACGATTGAAAAAGAATTTTCGTAATTGATTCCTAACTAGTCAAATAAGGCCATATTTGCTCAGTCCAATAATACAACAATTATCTCAAATGACTTTTCTTGCTATATTTTTAAATATTTTATCAAAATCAAAATTTTTTTCATTGGATTTTGATAGTGCAAAAAATAATGTATATAATAATAATAAAAGACAAATGTGCAAAAAATAATGTATATAATAATAAAAGACAAATTTGACTATAATTTCGCTTTGTATATTCCTTTTTTCTCTTTGTCTTTTGAGCATGCATGTATACCTCATTCAACTTGTAAAATTTTGCTGATTAGAATCTCTAAATATTTTTTAAAAAAGATAAGAGAATGCGGCATTTTTTTTTTAAAGATAGACAATATGCCATCTACTTTGTTTATTTTATTTAAAAATAAATTTAACTGAAAAATATAAATCAACTAAATTTTAAATTTAAGATCTCGAGTACAGCCGGTAAGAATACAACGTCAAATTATTTGACGGCCGACCTTGTGTGTGAAGTGTGAACCCGAGTGATCGGTAAGAGGGAGAAGGTTCGCAGGATTAGCCTAGGGCGGTTCACGGACGACGCGGTGGAGTGGGTCCGCGGATAATTTCTGGCGATTTCATCTCGAATTCCAATCGAGTTAAAACTTAAAAGCCCGAGGCAGAGGTCGGCCCGGACCCCAAGAGGAGCCAGTTGGTCCGACTGCCCAAGTGGCAAGTGGGGCGCCTCAACCCGGCTTCTCCTGCGGGCCCCACCGCCGGCATCCCGATCAGTCCAACTTGGTCTCCATACCATCCTTTTCCTGTTTTTTTTATCGTGCTTCCCCGCTGTGTGCGCTGCTGCGCTTCCCCACCCCGCTTTCGTCTCTTCTTCTATCTCCTGTACTGCTGTTACACACACACGCACACCATCTCTTCTCCGCCCAAGAAAAGAGAAATAACCCCCCACCCCCATTATTATTATTATTAATTTTCCTTTTTACTTTGTAATAATCCCGCTCCCCCGTGCCAATCTTGAGTCGGTCAACCGCCGCACGTACGAAGCACCCCAATGGGCATCTTGGATCTCCCCTCTTCTCCCCTAATTCCTCTTCTACCCACTGCTTCTACTACTACTGCTGCGACTCCTCTCTGATCCTTCGATGCTGCTCCAATAGTCGTAGTAGTAGTGGTAGTAGCTAGAGGAGAGAGAGAGAGAGAGAGAGAGAGAGAGAGGAAGAGAAAGAGGAGTATGAAGAACCTCTTAAAGAAGCTCCACATCGGGCCGAGCCAATCCCACGGCGACGATGGGCCCTCGTCCCCCTCGGGGAAGGGCGGCGGCAATCAAGAGCCGAAGCCCTTGTCGGGGCTTTCCAATTGGTTGAACTCCGTTACCGGGAAGCACGGCCCTTCGGGTCAGGGTTCTCCGCCGCCGCCGCCGCCGCCGTTGTTGTCGTCGTCGTCGTCGTCGTCGTCACCGTCATCTTTGCACAGGGGAGAGAGGAGGGAGGCGGGGCCTTCGGCGTCGTCGTCGGTGTCGGCGTCGGCGGCTGCGGATGCGGCGGCGATAGAAGCGAAGAGGACTGGGGCGGCGGCGGCGGAGACGGATATGGAGGAGGAGTATCAGATACAGCTGGCGCTGGAGATGAGCGCCAGGGAGGACCCGGAGGCGGTCCAGATCGAGGTCGTGAAGCAGATCAGCCTCGGTTCGTGCCCTCCCGACAGCACCCCGGCCGAGGTTCTTGCTTACAGATACTGGGTCAGTTTCCAGTTCTCCATCAATTACCTTATCCTATGCCTGTTTTCTTTTTTTCTCTCGTCTTTTTAAAGCCGAATCTCCATTATTGAAAATGTCAACTATGTTCTTGAGTTATCAGAAACTTCACTAGATCGATTGCCCAGGAAACAAAGGTAACTTGCTCCGCCAATTAAACCGTGCAAGTAATTGTTGAGAGCCATTCAAATATGTGCGGTTGATGTCATTTTGAGTGTCATTCGTGGCATTACGGCTACCGCAACAAGAGCCACGGTCCGAGCTTATGTAGGGGATCATAAGAGTTCTTGAGGCCTGCAATTTAGTTCACCAGGGATGTTGTAAGATTGTGAAAGAGAAAGTATGGGTAAATCTTGAGATCATCAGAAAATAATGCTATGAGAAGTCCTTGTGTGATGGCTTCGAGAGACAGTTAGAGAAAAGAAAGGAACAGGAAAAATGGGCAATGGCTCAGCTAGGAACTGCAATGTTTGCAGTTTAGACAGCATGTTTCAATTTTCACTTTGCTAGACTGAAGTAAAGAGTTCCTGTTTCGGATTGATAGCATACCTAATTTCCTTTCTAGGGTTTGCTAGATGATAGATATAATATATCTCTGGTATAATTAGGCTATGCTAGAGATGAGACATGGAGCAGGAATAAAATTTGACCACCTCCGCAAGTGTACAAGACTAGGATATGATGTTGTTGGGAAACTGTGGATGAATGCAGTATTCTGTTTTATGTTTTAGTAATCTCAAAAAAGAAATTGTATTTTACGATTCCACTAAATCACTATTCCATCTTTCCCACACTATTTGTTGAAATCATGTTTCCCACTAAATCAGTATTTCATGTTTTTTTTAAAAAAAAAATCAAAAAAAGAAAACATAGTACGAAGTTTGTCATCTTATTAATTTGCCATAACCGTACCATAAATTAGCTTCTTTAGACTAGTTTGAAAAATTAACTGCTCATTGTTTTCAGCCGCCTCCTAAAGGACACTTGTTTTCTACTCACAGTATTTGAGTTTGAAATGAGAAACATTTGTCTACTCATCATCATTATTCATTACTCTATTCAACAGTTTGTAAATGATGCTCTTTTTGTCTGGAAATATGTTTTCTCTTCATCTGTTGATCAGGATTTGTCTTGTCATGACTATCATGATTTTCAGCCAGGCAGCTATTTCTAAGATGGCATGTTTCCTGTATGCTTTTAAGTTTATGATAACCAAGCTCGTTCATATTTCTCAGTTTAATTTTTCTTTCGTGACTATATTTTTCTGATTTGTCTCATATTGTAGATTTCTTCGTTCTCCACAGAATTACAACTCCTTGAACTTTGATGATAAGATCTTGGATGGTTTCTATGACCTCTACGGCGTAATGGTTGAGCCTAACTCTGCTAAGATGCCTTCCCTTATTGATCTCCAAGGAGCACCATTTTCAGATAATGTGAGTTGGGAGGCTCTATTGGTTAATAGAACAGAAGATGGTGACCTCTTAAAACTTGAGAAGAAGGCCTTAATCATAGCCCGTGAAGCAAGGTCACAGTCTTCAGACTTTGTTGAGGGTGCTTTGGTGCAGAGGCTTGCTAATTTGGTAGCTAACTACATGGGTGGAATAGTTTATGATCCTGAAAGCATGCTGATGTCATATCAAAAACTTAGTAGCTATTTACGAGAAAGTGTCGGTAATTTGGTCTTGCCTCTTGGCCGTTTAACAATTGGTTTGGCTCGTCATCGTGCATTGTTATTCAAGGTCAAGATTTCTTCCTCCTTATTAGATGCTCTTTTGTTTACCCTTACTGTATACGAGATAAAAGGTTGCGCGAGTATTGGTTTACCGTTATTCTAATTCACAGCCAGTCCAAAGAAACTATGCCATATCGAACTGAAAATCATTTCAAAATGGCTAGCATCTATGTTGGGTCCGCTTTGTATTATGAATCTTCAAATCTTACTTGATCAAATCCTGACAGTACTTTCCCAAATACATTAATTTTGTAGACAAATTTAGTTCCTTCTGCAGATTTGCTAGTGATGGGTGACACATAGTTGTGCTGTGTATTTTAGTACTGCCTTGGTGTTGTTATCATTACTGTTCTATTTGTGCAATATTACGTTAGTTTTGTTGACAATTTAGTTCCGTTTGCATTTTTTTTTTTTTTTTTTTGGGTGATGGGTCACACATAGTTGTGCTGTGCATTTTAATACTGCCTTAGTGTGTTACTGTTCTAGTTGTGTAATATTTACACGTCACAGATACTTGATCCTTCGTAATTATTCTTGCATTTTTTTTCTCCTTTCCTTATTAGAAATCCCAGGCAATATAAACAACAAACCTGTTCTGCAAGTAAGTTTCAGAACATAACTCGGTCTGACCTGAATATGAATGGATTCAGCTTGCTTTTAAAAATAGAACCTGATTAAAAAAATTATTTGTTGTGGATTATACTAGGCAGGTGACTTCCATGCTTTTGTACCGATATGTTGTTCTAAAACTTGAAAAATCGTTCGTCATTCAAAGAAACGTATGTGATTTTATGGATCACACGATTTTTGTTTTTTGGGGTCAAAATAATACTACAGCACATTACTTCTGGCTGCATTTTTGAAGCCCTCTTTTTCATTGTTATATGAGATGTAAAAATGGTTTATTTTTTTCGAATATCTATGTAGGTTTTGGCTGATAGTGTGGGCATTCCATGTCGATTAGTAAAGGGAAAGCAATATACTGGATCAGATGATGGGGCTTTGAACATCGTAAAAGTAAAGGATGGAAGGTAATGCATTTATGGTGCCCAACAGTTACCATATTAATCCCATGATTTAGTAATTTCCAGCCCACTCGGGCACGGAAAGTTGGCCCAATAGTTGGTTTGCTTGTAGTTTCGGACATACTATATAGATTGTAAGCTTGATAATTTGATTGTTCAATCAAACTATGCATATAAAGAAGTAAGACCTCTCAATATTTCTCTGATTTATTTATGTCCTTTATTTTATACAATTTTTCGTTGTTTCACATAGTTGGAACATTCTCATTCCCTAGCTTAGATATTCAACTTAGAATGTTAGATTCATTTTCTATGAAATTGGATAATTGATTATCAACATAAACATTACAAGTTTATTTCTTGCATCGCAGAGAGTACATCGTTGATTTAATGGCCTATCCTGGTACTCTTATCCCATCGGATGGTGCTGGGCTGGTAAAAGACTCCGAGGAAAATATCTTTGTAGTTAGCCCTTTCAGCAAAGGTGCTGATAGTGTTCATATGGGTTCTTCTGTAAGCGGGGTCTCAAGTTCTGCTGGTTGCTCTTTAGAGAGTGAGCCGCTTGATAAACGATCATTGTCTAGCTATCCTGAAGCTTCAGATACTAGTGGAATTCATACATTTGAGTTCAACAATAAAGAAAGTGAGAAACGAAGTTCACTCAAGAACTTTTCAACCAACCTGCATATGAAAGAAAAAGCACATCCCATTGGCAAATCTAGAGATACTAACATCAGTAAAACTGTGAAAGCTCAAGAAAAGTCTGGTATTACTGTTGCAAAATCGCCTTCTAGGATCGCGGGAATCAATTCTTCTTCAGCTGTCAACAAAATGAAAGTGCAGGATGTTTCACAGTACATGATTGATGCTGCTAAAGAAAACCCACAATTAGCCCAAAAACTTCAAGATGTATTGCTTGAAAGTGGAGTTATTGCACCCCCTAACTTATTTTCGGAATTGTATATGGGACATTCGGAAGATTTGATGGCCGAAGACAATTCTCAAAGTGGAGATAAGGGTGAAAAAGAGGATGAGATCATGAACCGAATCCGCCCGTTGAAGCCTGTAGAAGGTTTGGGGCTTCATCGCCCTCTTGACTTCCGAGAAGCAGCTGGCACTTCTTCATCTACCTCCGAAGCTTCTGATGTGCTTTCGCAGGAGACTCCATTACAGCTTATAAAGCACATGCCTGTTGCTGCTGCTGCTGCTACAGCTGCTGTTGTTGCCTCTTCGATGGTTGTTGCCGCAGTTAAGTCGAGCGCGGAAATGAATATGGGAGTCCCTGTTGCTGCTGCAGCTACTGTTACTGCTGCTGCCGTTGTTGCGACAACTGCTGCTGTTAGTAGGCAATATGAGAATTTGGAGTCTCGTGTCTCTGTACCATTTTTTTCTGCATTTGGTCAAGGAGCAGATTCAACTGAGGGAGCTGGATATGATGTTTGGGATAGTCGGCATATTGAAAATGATCATGATGGTCCTGAGCAAGAAAAAGGCACAGGTGAAACTCACCAGCAAGAAGCAGAACGAAACTCAGGAAAGTCAACTGGGACTGACAGCACGAAATCTGATATTGCTCTAGATGATGTTGCGGAACTTGAGATACAATGGGAGGACCTCACTTTGGGTGAACGGATAGGTCTAGGTATGGTTTTTATGAAGTTGCATTTACTAAATCTTTTAGTGCTTCATATTCTTATGTAATATAAATAGTATTTAAGCCAAAATTTTGTTATTATGAACAATATTTTGTTTATTACAGTCACTTATTTCTCATGAGTGACATTTCTTGTCTTACTAGGCTCCTTTGGAGAGGTGTACAAGGGAGAGTTGCATGGAACAGTAAGTCCTTTCATTCGTTCAAGTAATTTACTTATGCTTACTAATGGCAAAGAGTTTTTTACAACTTCTAGATGTGAAAACTGGTGTCAATTATAATATATTTGGAGCGTTCAGAGATAATAACATCTAATAGTTTCTAGTGATTCTTCCTAGGGTTAATGTGATACATTTGTTGTCAGATAAAGAAAGGCCATTGTCTCATTATAATATTACATCTCCTTTGCTGCTTTATTTCTGGTCATTCGACCATTTTGTCAGCAGCTTAATATGAAGATCCAAGTTTATGTTGATTGTAAAACCATTTTTCAACCAAGTTTCAATGTTCCCCTATTTTATTGCTGTAACCTACCTTGTATATTGTGTCTATGCACTAAATTCAAGATACTGTCATTTCCTTCCTTCTATCTCCTTTTTTTTTTCTCTTTAGTTGATCTTAAACTTACTAGGAGCTGTTCTCTCCTTTGGCCATATAACTCTTACCTTTGGCGGAAGCTCTACCCATTAATTAACTTTTCTCCATTGTTTTGTTGATTGTTCTTTCTTAGCATATGTTCTTTTCTCCTTGTAGGAAGTTGCAGTTAAGAAGTTCTTACACCAAGATATCTCGGGTGATGCTTTGGAAGAATTTAGAAGTGAGGTATATATCATGCTGTATCAACAATTACATTGCTGTATCAACAATTACATTTGTGTTCAAACAAAGATAGTATTACCTTACCTGCGACAGCTGCCTTTTCAATAAAAGTTATACTTGGTTACTGGTTAGACTGTAGTCATACTTCACTCAATGTGCTGACCTGTTAGTTAGTTTAGTTCTGCACAAACTTTAATAGTATTAATTACTTATGGAAAAGTTGGTTCCTGGCCTTCAATTTTTATTTATTTGCTCTTAAGGTGCGGATAATGAGAAGATTACGACACCCAAATGTTGTCCTCCTCATGGGTGCTGTAACCCGTGTGCCCAATCTTGCCATTTTAACAGAGTTTCTTCCTAGGTATGTTTTCTTTGATTTGTTTATGCAGTCAATCGTGCTAACAGTTCATTAATGTAGTCACACCAATCTTATAACTGAAAGTACTGTCTTCTTTTACATTGTCAACCATTTGTTTCTAAGTTTTACTGGAAGAATCATCAAGGTCTGCGTGCATTTTTTAAGAAGTTTAATGCTGTTTTTTTTGTAATTCCAGAGTGTATCAGGACTAGGTTTTTCCTTTCTGTTTTTCCCATTTTGCGTTATACAGCAGTTGTATTTTTTGACTGATCTAATGATATTTTGTCCTAATGGCACTCATCACCAAAATTTCTTTGGTAATTTGAGTGATTATGATCTACTGATATGCCTTCTTTTAATTAAGATAGATCTAATATTCTACTATGGCATATGTCGATTTTTATGAAAAATGCTTAAGGATGTACTATAAAATGCAGAGGGAGCTTGTTCCGATTTATTCATCGACCTAACAACCAGTTGGATGAAAGGAGACGACTAAGGATGGCACTTGATGTTGTATGATACATAACTCTTAGTGATTCTTTCATCTGCATCTTGTTATGTACTGACACACTGTAAGAATGACGCCATAAAACAATCTTATTTAGTACTATCGTATTAATTTTGGTCTGCAGGCTCGTGGAATGAATTACTTGCACAATTGCACACCAATTATAGTGCATCGTGATCTCAAATCTCCAAACCTTCTTGTCGACAAGAATTGGGTTGTAAAGGTACCATTCTAACTTTAGAGTAAATGTCGTATCCTCTAAGTATTAGCATCATGCCGTTTTCTCATAGCACAAACTTCTGCTTATTCTCTTCAAATCAATTCAGGTCTGTGACTTCGGTTTATCACGAATAAAGCACAGTACATTTCTTTCTTCAAGATCAACAGCTGGAACAGTAAGCATTTTGTTTAGTCTTCGTTTAGATATATCTGTTATCTGACATATATTTGCTTAAGAATTTACTCAAACTTTGCCTTTTCCAATGCCTTCAGTTGTCCTTATATTCCCAGTTACTCATTTTCCTATACTTGGTTCGCTTGTACCTGATATTACTGAGGCCTGATATCTATCATTCATTGCCATGTGTCGCTGCAGTTTGTGCGATGCTCCAAAACTTATCATAAAGTGTCATTTAAAGATAAAGATGTCTCTAATAATTTTGCAACCTCACATTAGTGTGCACTAGCTTTGTACAATTTTAGCGCATTAAAACATATTGAACAAATTTGATATATGTTAGCTCTTACGCTTTTAACCGTTTACTTCCAGGATACATCCTCTGGTTTCCAAAATTATTGTTATACTGCCTTTACATTTCATCTTGGTCCATGTTGATGTTCTTCTTTGTATGCTGCAGGCTGAGTGGATGGCACCAGAAGTACTCAGAAATGAACCTTCAGATGAGAAGTGTGTTTTGCTTTTCAAGTAGCATATTTTGTTTAAATTTTTGCATGGTATCTTATTTCACTAATCCATAGTTTGCATATTCAGGTGTGATGTTTTTAGCTTCGGTGTCATACTATGGGAGCTGTGCACGTTGCAGCAGCCATGGGATGGCATGAATCCCATGCAAGTTGTTGGAGCTGTTGGATTTCAGCATCGCCGCCTTGACATTCCAGATGACATGGATCCTGTCATAGCAGACATTATAAAGAAGTGCTGGCAAACGTTAGTATACTTATTATTTTCAAATTTCTTTATATATTGCCCAACAAATATAAACCTGTTTCCTCTAACAGATTCAAAAATATCTTTACCTGTTGTGTCCTTAATTGTGTTTGCTAATCTTGAAGTTCCCTCAGATCTTTGATGAAAAGAATGAACCTCTTACCTTGTTTTCGAAGTTTGGCAGATCCATCACCACATAAGCTTCCTCCTTTTCATAAATAATTGTCCAACTGCTATACATACATCTTACCTAAGCTGCCGGAGTAATTAGATTTTCATCAGTTGATTGATTGTACAGATCTTGATAGATTGGCCTCAACACTTGTGTTGCTGCCTTTTCTCTTTAACGGTAGACATATGCAGTAGACATTTTGCAGCACAGTGACTTGGTATATATAGCTCTGCCATTTACTTCGTGTACACTTGCAGATAAGTTAGATTCAGCAAACACTAATATGCTCACCCTTAGTCCCGTGTTATTTTTTTCACTGATTCCTTAATGTATTCTTAGATTTTCTTCTTTTTCTTCTCTTTTGAACATATTATAGAGACCCACAGAAACGGCCATCATTTTCGGAGATTATGGCTGCCTTAAAGCCGTTGCTGAAAGCTGCAGCTAGCACCCAAGTGTTAAGGCGGAGATAGTTGCCAGGGGGTAGCCAAGAGAAAGGCAATTCATAACAGGAGAAAATGATCGAATGTTGAAAATTCTATAAAAAAAACACTTAAAAAGGTACCCATCTTGCACATAAAATGAGCTTGTGAAACTACCCAAGGAATATTCTAAAAGCAGTTGGTTATTTGTATATGGTGGTTTGGTCGAGAATGGAATTGATTTCTTGTATATGCCATGGATTGCTGATTGCTGGAACCAATTTGCGATAAATTAATTCATAAAACAAGAATACAAAAGAGTACAAGAAACATCAGTAAGTGAAGCAGAAATATGATATCTGGAAAAGCAAATCAGGGGAAATGAGTTATCGGTGTCGAGCTTAGCTACAACCCTTGGACCACTGGTTGTGAACTGGGAAGATAAGATTTCACTCTCCTGTATTTTTGAACAGTTATTGAATTCTCGATTTCTTCTGCTTGTTTGTTTTTTGTCAAGTTGATGTCCGCCCAAAATGGGTTGTGTATGTAAAAGATGCCATTGTTCATTCAGAAAAATACGGATGTTGTTTGATTCGAGATATATCGATTCTGTATATATTTGGTATATCGATGGACTGATTGTCTTATCAACAACTGTGTCATGATCTTCTTCTGTGTCTATGTTCACCACTCTGGTTGGATTGAGCAGAGGATATGATGTCGTTTATTTCATTTAGAAATAAATTTAGCTAGAAATATGAATCAACTAGGATTCGAACTTGGGTCTCGGATACCAACCATCAAATCTTTTCCCACTTGCTCTAGAAACGGTCGGTTTCTTCCTTTTGTTAATGTGATAACACAGGCACTCGTTTATTGTTCAGAGTGGTTCCTTGGTGAAAGTTATGTGTCGAATTCTCTCGGATGGTTTGAAGGATGCGACAAAGTCCTTCGGTGAGTGCTGTAGTCTTATATCTTACTGTTGGGGATCCAACTCTGGTGTTGCATGGGCTCAATCTTATTGCTTTCAACGTATGCGATGAGGTGTATTTCACTGCACTGTAAGAAAAGCTAAGGCAACTCGAGATTGAGAACATGTTGCACATTAACTTTCTTATCGGGAAAACTCTGTCAAATTAAAAAAAAAAAAAAATTCATTCCTCTTAAATGTTTGCAGGATAAATCATAATTAATGCCAAACACGTTAACAACCAACATGAAACAAACTCAACATGAAGGGAGGAGAAACTGATTTGGCAAACCATGCTAAGCACGTCCTACGCTTTGTACTTTTGTCGAAAAAAGATCGACACATGGACACATTCCATCTTTCAACAGAAACCATTTTATTGAAGAACAACTTTTGCCCGATTAGAAAAGGTCCCAAAAAAGTATTATGCTTGACCAATCGAAAGGCCTGGGAAAGTCTTTTCTCTCGTCATATCGTTTCCCACGAAGCTTTTGGTTTATGCTGTTTATAAGAATGAAATTACTGGCTAGACCTAGTCTAACATGTAATATTCTATCGCATATTCGAATATATATTATAACATTAATTAGGCATTTTTATTTCGTGAATATATATATTTATAAATTTTAGCCCGAATTTTCAGGAGGGCACCACCAAGCGCTATCAGTGGCAGGTCATAGATCGTCATCTTACTTTCCGGCGTAGGTTTCAGTGTTTCACCCACTTGGATTCATCCAACTTCGCCCCGCGGGCTTGTGCTCGGCCAAATCTACCATCCTATCCCTCACCCTGCGAGCTTCCTCCCACCTGCTCACCGCTGCATACACATTCGATAGCAGCACTAGGTACCCCACCGCTCGCTCCGGCTTCAGCTCCATCAGTCTCTCCACCACGTGCCTGGCGAGCTCTACTTCTCCATGCCTTCTGCACCCGCCGAGCAGTGATCCCCACACCGCATCGCTCGGCCGCATCGGCATTGCCTCCACCAACTCCAGGGCCTCGCCCAGCCGGCCTGCACGAGTCAGCATGTCGACCATGCAGCCGTAGTGCCGTACGTCTGGTCTGATTCCGTGCTGCTTTCGCATGCTCACAAAGTAATGGCGGCCTTCGTCGATCCTCCCCGAGTGGCTGCATGTGCAGAGTACTGCGAGGAACGTCATGGCATCGGGTTTCTCTCGCATCATCGAGTGAAAGAGACCCAACGCGTCCTCGGAGTGGCCATGCATTGCAAGACCAGCAATCATGGTCGTCCAAGAGATGGTGCTTCTCATCGGCATCTCGTGAAAGATGTGGAGAGCATCATCGATGGCGCCGCATTTGGCGTACATGTGGATTAGCGCATTGTTGAGCGACACGAGACGGTCTTGCCCTCCCAAGCGAGCATGGATCCACCGGCCCAGTTCCAAGTCCCCCAGTTCTGCGCACACCGACAGGAGTGCAATCATGGTTACCTGATCGGGGGTCACGCGGGCCCTGCGCATCTCCTGGAACAGCTCCAGTGCTTGCGAGGCTTTTCCAGCACGAGCCCAGCTGGTGATCATGGCGGTCCACGACACGGCGTCCCTCCTAGGCATCTCGCCGAAGAATTCGGAAGCCGTGTGTAACTCCCCCGACCGCAAGTACGCGGCCAGCATGGAGTTCCAGGAGACGATGCTCCGCTGCGGCATATCATTGAACACCTTGCGGGCGCTCGCGACCGCCTCTTCTCTCTTGCTACCAGCAACGGTGGCAGTTGCATACATGTTGATGAGATTGGTCTGGACGTAGACATTCGAGCCAAATCCAGCAGAAACAATCCGAGCATGTAGCTGCTCACCTTGGCGCAAAATGGACGAGCTTGCTCTAGTGCATGCGGAGAGTAGGAAAGCGTAGGTGAAGCCATTGGGCTTGAACGTTTCTCGCCTCTGTAGCATTTGGTTGTAGAAAAGGAGGCAATTGCGAGGCGTAGGGCTAAGAGAGAGGGCTCGGAGCATCTGGTTGGAAAGGGTGGTGCTCGGATGGTCGACAAGGGAGAACGCGGCGGCGGCATGAGAGACGTCGCCGGAGGCGATACAGAAGGAGAGGAGCTTGGTGAGGAGGAAGCACTTCTGGGAGAAGCCGTTGAGCAGCAGCTGGGCATGAAGCTGCGTGAGCTGTCTCATGGACTTGCATCTCTGAAGCATCAAAAAGAGGTGCTGCTGTAGTGATCTAGAGTACGGTTTACAAGGATGAAAAGGAGGAAGAGTGGGGAGGGGCATTGTTTGTTCCTACAAAGCTCTTACCAATGTTCTCTCCTAATAGTCCACAGTGCACTTATTTTGTACTTAATGCAACACCAAACTGGTGTGGGAAAATTTTCATGCGCTTGCATGTAAATGTAACTACATCACCGAAGGGATATGTATATATTATTACAAACATCATCTCTATCGTGATTCCCAGAAGATAATTTCTCCTTGTTCGCCGGTTAGACCAAGGTCTTTGAGCCTCCTTTCTTGGTAGTATTCCAAACCGTCTAACTCCAATTCCCTCTCCCTGAAAATATCTTCGATTTGGTTGAGTACTATCTTTTCGCCTGCTCTTACACCAACAGCAATTCTAAGCCTCCGATCCAGATTTCCGCCATTAATAAGTTCTTCATCCTGCATATTACAAGATAAGGAAATTTAGAAAGAAGGCAAACTATACCAAGAAGTTGATCAAATATACAAAGAATCAGTTTCTTAAGCACAAGAATTGAAAGTGGCCTCATGGGTTGCTTTAGGTTCAGTAAACTCTCTTTGATTTGTTTAATTTGTTTAAGCTAAAGATAAAACTTTACCTCCTGTATGGTTGTCTTATAGCCAGAGAGGGCAGATTTACAGGCATCTCTAACAACACGGCATATGGTTTCCTCATTGGCGCCGCTCACAGGCAATTCAAGGTGGCCCCAAACAGAATTTCTGAAAATGGATTCTAAAAGGAATGCATCTGTTCCTCCAAGAGCAACCAATCTCAAATAAGGAAGCATCTGAGGAGGAAGAGAGCAACCCAGGACAATATCAAAGTATGCAGTCTCCCCTAGACCATTCGACTCCGCAATGTCCAGCTTGTCTCCGTAAAATGGGTCTGATTCAGAGATCTCCAGAGTCAAAGTATATGCCTGACGATCCGACCTCGATTCGATGAAGCCATAATCAAGGGCCAGTTCGCCATTGCTCTTTGATAGATCATACTGAATGTATACCTGCACCACTTCGATTATCGTACATGTTTTCACGTAAAATTGAGTTTGGGTCCGTGTTATAGAATAAGACTAAAGAATTTACCTGTTCACCAGATTTTACAGGGACTGGAGTCCTCAAAGAGAATATAAGCTCTCTTGAAAAAAGACCCTTTCCTTTAATCTCCCAAGAAGAGTCTCCTGAAGTAATGGCATCACTGTGGTTAATCTGATTCAAAGCACAAGTTTGACAGTTAGATACAAATTATTTGGTTACACTGGAAGAGTTACAATTAGATTATTCTTCATTTAGTACTGATCAATTTCACTAAATTTGTCGTCACCTGTTCTTCAGCCAAGCAGGCATGCCTACAGTTAAAAATGCAAGTATATCATGTGATTCCATGATACAATAAATTGTGAAAATATTGAGCATAAGTTGTGCAATTAAAGCATCACTCAGCCTGAACTAGAATGCAATAATAAAGTTGTTCATTTCTGCAAACAAGCATTTTAACCCAGTAGCATAAATGCGAGAATTTAACACATGATTGCAGAGACTTTGGGAAGATCTTGAATTTTAGGAGTATATTCTCTGCAATAGAACAATAAATAAACTTGTTTTAAACTGTTAAACATCTAGCAACAGATAAAACTTTGTGTTATATTCTCAGAGGATGGTATTCTGATGGAAAACATGGTCTTTGCATGCCACATATCAATCCTATTCAGATTATTTCCACATACATGCAGTTTTAGATATAATAGTCGCAATTCATAATAATGCACAAGAAATAATTAGAACTGATATTACCAGGTCAGCCAATGGTATCAGAGCAAGATTTTCCCCACGGAGACGTGGAAATGCTCTTGATCTGAGTATTCCGAATGCCCACAGGAAATCAAGGAATGTTATAGTCGAAGGGAAAAGATCCTTGTATCGAACTATAATGGCATCTTCAACCTGGTCAAATTCACTCTTCACATACTCTTTTACGCCGATTGTTGTGCTTAATAATTGAGTTCCTGCAAAGGATATTTTAGAGACGTCAGCATGTTTATTGATGGAAAAAAGCATCAGTTAGCTACAACAAAAAAGCCAGAAAAACAAGGTGGAAAATAATTTAAGTGGATCGAACATGTGAAATGACTGTACCAAATAAACCAGGAGACATATGAGCTGCAAACTATAATTTCTTTTATTAACTTCGTAAGATAATGAAGACTCCTACTTGTGTACATAATGACTGCATAAATTCCATTATTCCGGCCGAAAATGGGAATCATGATATTGTTCGACACTATTTCCAAAACAACCAACTGAAAGGAACTGTACTGAGGCAACACTTACTAACAAATCGTAACTAGGTAAATGCATAATGATGACAATAAAGTAATAATTTCATAATTAATTTCATGACTTAATCCATTTTAGTGGCTTTAAGTAAAAGAGCCCATCATAACCAATCTCCAAGTGATACAGCCAACTATAAACAATCTTAGCTACTCAGCTATCCTTTTGCACTCCAATACTTTCTTTGTTTCCTTCTCTTCATTTTTAAGAAGTGATTTTTTTGTGTGGCACATAGGAAGGTAAGGAGTTCAATTATCTAGTGCACAGAACAGCACATGACACAAATAAGGGTTCTACGTCCTACACCTTTGCTGTATTTTAGTAGGTGTATACGTATACCGTACCAGGAGATAAATTTTTATACTCGATTTGCGTAGCTAACTCCTTAGCCAAAACAATCCATCCAAATAGCAAAACAATCACCCAGATATTTCCTTCTTCGTAAGATGTATATAAAATCAGAGATTTTATCTTACCCTGTATCTCCAGAAGCTCCTCTTCCGACCTGCACTGGAAGTAGCAAATGACACTTGAGATCAGCATAAAGCCGAGCAATTAAACAGAGCAATGGAACAGTTGAAGGGCATATCTCACCAGAAGATGGTGGAATCGGTTTGGCGCGGAAGGATGTCGAGGTAGGGACGCCACGGCGACGCATCACCCATCGCCTTCTCCCGGAGGAGGAAGAGCGAGATTGCGACCCAGGGCTTGAGGCCGCCACAGACGCGCCCGATGGCGGAGGCGGCGACAGTGTCGGCGTCGATCCAGAGCTTCTTGGGGACCTCCACCACGACCTCGTTCCTGGGGAGATCTCTCTGGGCGACAAGGCCCAAGCCCTCGGGGACGAAGCTCGGCTTCACGGGAGGTGGCGTGGAGCCCACCGCGCCGTTCTCGCGAAGCCACTGGGAAAAGTCGCAGAGCGCGGATTCGGAGGGGACGGAGCCGGAATCTAGGGTTTGGAGGAGGGCGTGGGCGGGGCGGAGTGCGGTGGAGTAGGGTTTTGATCTAGGGTTTGTGGTGGTGAGGAGAGAGATGGAGCGACGGGTAGAGCTGGAAAAAGGGGTGAGAAGGAGAAGAAGAGGGGGAGAGAAGGAGAAAGGATGAGGAGTAGGAAGAAGATGATGCAGAGCCATGGTTGCTACTCGATCCCGCTGGGGAGTGAGTGAGGAGGGAGGAGCGAAGGATTTTTAAAGCATGACCGTTGGCTACATGGATAACGGATAGCATCACTGCGCTCTATTTTAGCATTATTTTATTTTATTTGGATTTTTTTTCTTTTTTTTTTTTTGGTACTAGAAAACATTTCTTTTTCAAAAGGGCTAAAAAAGAAAGTTGCAATATCTCTACAGTAGTGTAATTCCAGATCACAAGAGAATTTCAAAAAGAGCAATATTGTGTGAATGGTTTTGCCTCATTCTTCTAATTTTTTGAAAAATTCAACAAAAAAATGATTTAATAAATCAACCGCAAAACCTTACAATAGGAAGATCCATGCATAATTGTGTTATCACCGTTTACCGAAACTCTCGCATGAAGCGCATGCAACCAACATTCCTACACGGCTTAAAAAGTTCCTTTTTTTTTTTCTTTTTTTGGTGGCCCATCTCAATGAGATTTTATCATCAAATGAAAAACTCTGATTGAAATGCCACAAGTCTCGATTCCTTCTAATTACATAGCAAGGATGCAAACATACATGAAGTTTCTAGCACCAAACACACTTTACAGCAAAACCACGCCAAATAATAACTTAAACAAGTTCAAATCCCCTTAGAAGGCTACACCAAAGATTCCTCTGCTTATTAGATCTTAAAGAACAAAAGCTTGTCCTTTGAATTTTACAAGATTCCAGTGATTCCTAGACAGGTCTCCACATTGTCCACAAAGCTTACGATAGCAAAACAGAAATCAGTTTTTCCGCCCCTCGCTTAGGATAACATGGTAGCCATGTCTGCATGAAACCCACAAATATGATTAGTGTCGTAGAAAAGAAAAAAAAGGGCACTTTCAAAAACAAACACAGCAATCGGTCAACCGCAAAGTTCTAGAATACTGGTATTTTTTTTGCATTAATTTTCTACCGAGTACATCCTCGCAGAAATATATAAGAGAACATGAGCTTCGTGATGAATTGTGAGAAAAGGACATGAACGGGACATACGTAGACTTGAACGGAGCACTGGTAGCTCCCACAGCTGTGCTAAAAGCAACATCCTGAAAAGGGCCAGCCATTTTCCCTCTGGGAAACCACCCAAGATCACCTCCTTTCTTTCCTGATGGGCATTCTGAATATTCTGCTGCTATCTGATATCGCCGCAACCAAATAAATTATAAAGTTACATCAATATAAGAAGCAACCTTTTCGTTCTTTTCAAGGATGTTAAGAATATTAGCTATCCAGCCTATTTGTTAAGCATAAATAATATTAAGCTTTCAAAAATATATATGATAGCATTTCAGATATATTAGGCGAGAGCGGCCTTAATGCTTAGCAGGCAATCTGTGTACTTTGTGTCCTTAGTATTTCTGGATTCCAAATTAGTTAGTCATTTGGCTTACTTTGGCAAACTCAGCAGGAGGAACTTTGTCTCCATTGTTTAGCCAACCATCTTGGAGCTTCTTGTAGGCCTCATTAATCTTCCCTTGCTTTTCACATAAAATATGCCTAGCTGGAAAAGAAAATAATTAAGGATTAATTAGATGGAGCGGTAAAAACCACGTCATACAGGACAATCGTTGTAACCATCATACGGAAATAAGTAAAATATCAGTAAAAGGAAATATAGTTCAAATATTGCTAAAGTTTTGTCTATTAGGCCACCTATTCTTGAAGTATCTAGGATCCAACGAATTTTCAATCATGACAAAGGGAGTAACAATTCAAGTTGTGTCATGTTTTCATGACATCTAAGTGTGAAATTAGGTTGCATCTTTAACAAGTTAAAACAGCTGCTGTTATGATTTAATATTCAAAAAAGAGTTATATGCAGAAAAACCATATTGCAAAGTAACTTCCTTCAACAAATAGGACTGTCAGTGCCTTTTGCGCTTTGTCAAAAGACAAGAAGTCTTTGCAAGAGCTAAAAATGTTCGAAACTCCGAAACTTGGTAAAGGGTATGCATTTGATCTGGAAATGAACAGCAAGGATTCGTGTTTCAGAAAAATTTGAGTATGGTACGCACTTGATTCAGAAATTACTTGAAGAAAACTTATTAGCTATAGGAAAAAAGTCAAATTTTCTATCTTCCCCAGTCTCAGGCAGAAACACATCAAGAATAAACTTGTCAACAAATATGCACAAAAAATTTATGTCTTTATTTTCCCATTCTTAGATGTCTCTATGCATATGTGCGTGTGTGATGCATGTGTAGAGAGAAACAGAGAAAGAGAAAGGAAAGAGGTTGCGTGACATGTTCTCCACGACCATTGCAACAGTACAAATTAAATGGATCTTATGACCAAAATTAGAATTTCATGCAAACAATCCCCCCCCCAAATCATGCAGCTCAAGACACTAACACTTATAATGAGTCCAAAATCACATGAGTTCCAAATACTATATTTCAGGCAAAGAGTACCTCCCTGCTTCTGCAACTAATCCTCAATTATGAACAATTAAATCTTAATCCTGTAGAAAGTTACAATGAACAAATAGATAGCATAAAAATCAAAGGTAAAATAATACCTTTGACATAAGTGCAGGTTCCGAGACCGTCGGCCGCCTTGCTGCCCTTCCCTTTACCCTTCGAAGCATTCTCTTCGCCCCCGGCGACAGCCTGCTTTCCCTTGCCCTTTCCTGATGGCTCCTTCGCCTTCGAGTCTTTCCCCATCTCCTTCTAGAAGCTTCCTGACGAACCAAATTTTACTCCCATAAGCATGATCATCATACTCACAAATCCAACAAACAAATCGTTCTGAATCTTACCAATGAGTTGATCTAGGGTTCTTATATAGCATTCAAGCTTTAGATCAAAGAAGAAAGCGAATAGTATGAATTGGGATTCAAATGAAACCCTAACACAGGAGATTACCAAGGAATCTAAACCTTAAAATTAAATGAAATAAAAAAAAAAAAGAAAAGAAAAGAAAGCGAAGAGTACCTTAGTAAACGAGTGGAGATCGAAGGGGTTGAAAATTGGAGAGTAGGAGGAGATGGGTTGGGTGATTTTTGGCTTCGACTTCGTTCCTTCTCTCTTCGCCCGTTTCCAGGATTTTTAGTCTACACACAATTTTGTGCGGCGGTATTTAATGGGCCGAAACTTGGCGGAGGCTCATGTTTGGGCCGTATTAGTTAGGATGAGTTAGGACAAAATTATCTTCGGCCCAACAGTGATTTTCTATATATTTTTTTAATTACCGTTAATTAGTGGAATTAACTGCCTTTTTTTTCGTAAATATTTCCCAATGACTTTTGCATAATTCGTAAAATTTAACAACACGTCCTTGTCCAAAGTTCACCTCCTAAACGTTATTGGTCCATCAAATGACAATGTTATCCGCTTCGTTGCGAAGCGCTTTATCCCACCGTTCCCTCCGCACGCCAAAAACATGGAAGCCGCAGCAGCTGCGGTGGCCGCATACCGCCCCTCGACCACAAACACTCGCATCAAGACCACAACAACAACCCGTCCGCTCAAAACCGTCTCACGACGCACCCACTCCTCCTCAATCCTACGGTCCCCCGCTCGCCGCGTCCACCGCTCGCGCGCCGCCGATCCGAAATCCCCGCCGTCCATCTCGTCCCCACCCTCCGATGGCCTGGTGTTCGACGCGGGCCCCACCGCCCGCTCCTCCTGGGACTGCCACGTGGTCGGCTCCCCGGTGGTCGAGCGCTACCTCACCGACGCCAGCGAGCGGTGGCTGATGTGGTACCACGGCCTCGGCCCGAGCGGCGGCGCCGACGCGGTCGGAATCGCGGCTTCGAACAACGGCGTCCACTGGGAACGCGGCTCCGGCGACGTCGCGAGCGGCGACGACGTGGGCCGCGTGATGGGCCCGAGCACCGATTGGTGGGCGTTCGACACCGAGCGCGTTCGGCCGTCCGATGTGCTCATCATGTCCAGCGCGAAGCTCCGAACCCCCGGCGCCGTGTACTGGCTCTACTACACCGGGTTCGGCCCCGAGAAGGTCGCGTTGCCGAACGCGGCTTCTTCGGAGAAGGGCGTTTCCAAGTCGCTCCCGGGGCTCGCCGTGAGCCAGGACGGTCGCCACTGGGCGAGGATAGAAGGCGAGCACCACAGCGGTGCGCTTATCGACGTCGGGGCTCCCGGAGAGTGGGACTCGTTGTTCGTCTCCTCCCCGAAGGTGGTATACCACGGGGGAGGCGATTTGAGGATGTACTACCATTCGTTCGATGTGAATTGCGGGCGGTATGCGATCGGGATCGCGAGGTCGAGGGACGGGATTCGGTGGGTGAAATTGGGGAAAGTGCTCGACGGCGGAGCCGCCGGGTGTTTCGACCAGGGTGGCGTGCGGTGCGGGCACGTTGTGAGGGACCAGAAGGATGGGAAGTATGTTATGGTGTATGAAGGTGTTTGTGGAAATGGCCGAACGAGTATCGGGCTGGCGGAGAGTGTTGATGGATTGAAGAATTGGAGGAGATGCGGCGATGGGCCGATACTAAGTGCTTCAACGGAAGAGAATGGATGGGATAATCAAGGGGTCGGAGATCCGTGCTTGATCCGAGTGGAAGGGGGGGATGAGTGGAGGCTTTATTACAGTGGTAGTAGTAGGAGCGGGAGAACCGGCATTGGGATGGCGGTTTCGGAGGGCGGGGAGCTTGGTAGCTTCAGTAAGTGGAAGGGATTCAATGTATGAAAATGGATAGGTGAGATCGGTTCATTGTATTGAGTTTACATCTTCATTCGCACAGTGTTTCATGTGATCTATTGTAAGAAGAATGCATCTTTGCATCACTAACATGCATAAGATGCTCGCTACAGGTTGTAACAGTTTTATTTTTGTTTAGATTTGTTACTTTGTAATTCCAATTAATGGTATCTCTCAAAGCTAAAAAATCAGAGTGTTTTCTTGTGCTTTGGTTCTTCCTTTACCATAGTTGAACATGCGTGCCGCTTAGTTTCAATTATGTACTTGCTTACCTAGTTTCACTTATGACTTGTTATGAATGGGTACAGTTCTAAATTATTTTTACCTTTATGAGCTTGAAATGTTTCAAAAAGGAGGTCTATTTGGGTCTATTTCACTTGTGTAGTAAGATGATATGCAGCACAGTGAGACTTATGTGCAATTATACCTTGCTTAGAATTTATCTGCAGGGAGGCAATCTGAAACGATTAGTTCTATATGAATGAATCCGTTTGTAACTCTAATGTAAGGTATCCGACATCATAACCTCTCCTTGAAATAGGAGTTTGTATTATTGTCATATGTTGTCATAGGTCCAGGGCTTTGAGAACTCAAAAGTTGCTCTACCCAGTCCAATCACAGTGTGTGGAGCAACCCAAACTTAAGAGTTCTCATAGCTTTTGAATGCATCTAGAGTTCTAGCTTCATATCAGCGAGTCAAACTTAAAGCCTTGAAAAGAGTTGTCTGTGAAAATGCGTTGGAATTTGTTCTGGTTTGTCCGAAATATTGGTTTTATTCTAGTGCCTTGGTATATATGTAATGAAATTAGTTTAGGCTGAACACCGGCAATCAATGTAGCAATCATCTTGTGTTTGCTGATTCATATAAAATATGTCTGCTGAGCAACTAAGATGTTTGAGGATGCAACAAGGACTATGAACTACTCCAAGCAAACGACGGATTATATTGATGAGTTGGGTACAATGAACTGCTCTGTACTAGAAATTCTTAAATGTAGTAGAAGGTTATGAGCATGAACATGTGAGGATGAAACTATGAAGAAAACTGTATCAGATGGTGACAGATGAAGGTAGCAAGGTAGTATGAGTTGCTTGCTGTAAAAAAGCACCAGTATGAGTACTCCATCTGTAGGCCTTTGGCTGAGTAAGTGAGTAGTACAGCCTGAAGTGAGAGAGAACTGAGCTTGGGCTGGCATGTTGTTAGTAATTGAAATGCAGCCTGATTGGGCCTGACTAAAAAGTCTTGTTTTCTTGCTTTCAAGCTTCAACCAAACTCGGGCTTAATATTTTCCGACCTACTGTGGCTCAGACTGAAGAAATAGGACCAACTGATTTGGGGTACCAACAAAGGGAGGCCAGCCTTTTGATCTCAGCAACTGAATAATATGACTGCAGTAATCATTTAGTTTGTTTCATGATATTTTACTGTATTACAGTTCAGGACTTTTATTTGTATTGAACATATCTCATCTTTCATTTTAAGATCAGTCACCTACTGGAAGCATATTATTGTTTACGCCAATATTCTTCGTTCTCAACCCATACTATTAGTAATCACCCAACGTGCAAGATTTAAAACTGCTGTAAGTTGTGAAATAGAGAGCAAATTATCTTTCCGGGTTCTCATGGCATATTGATATTGGCCCTTCGGTTGCTTCTGATCTTCCTCTAACCTTCTGAAAACTTTTTTATTATTTTTCTTTCTGTTAACAGAGTGGTCCTTGGTTGTGCATTTAATCGATGTTTCTGTGTCTTTGACATCAAGCCGCGGTAAACCACACAATCAATTCATTGATAGGACCCACGTAGTATTTTGTATCTGCATCTTTAGAACACTGTAGATCCAGCTCTACATTTTGTGTTTACTTCTTGTCAATGCTTTCTAGTTTTACTATTCAGAAGCTCGTAAGTGATAAAGATCATGCTTTACCATGTTTGTGAATACTTGCTTTTGAGTAGAGTCATGTTAATCATGTTGGTTTCTCATGGTTTAACCATCTGTTGATTCTTTTTCAACCGTATTCTGCTCTAGTGCTATGTAATACAATGCACTATGAAGCAACCTTCAAGTCAAAAGTTAAAAAGAAAAAAAAAAATCTATGGAGACAGGCACCTTTATGGCGGCACGGTGATCATCAAAGCATTTAAATGAGGGAGGGACAATTGCGAGTGGAGAGAAAAGTATATCCTTTCAGACTGGTTTGCAGAGTTGGATTAGAAGCAGCCATGGGCAAAAGGGAGAGGCAACAACATGGGAATTAAATAAAGCGATGGCGACTGACAACGGTTTCAATGGGACCGAGAGTACGTATTCCTTTCCTTCAGCGCCAGGTTTGTGTTTCATCTCTTATCTCGCTTCGTTGGTTCATCTATCTATTTATCTGTCCGGGCTTATTAAAGCAAAAGTGAAACTTTTTTACATATTACCAGAGGGAGCAGAGCTGAGAAGTTGGGTCACAAAGTGCCATAATGACGATCATTTATTCTGTTTAGACTAAAGGTTTCACTATGGTAGTTTCGATACAATATGTTTGACCTGCGAAAATAACCTTCTCTGATCTCGTTTGTATTGGATTGTATTTCTTTTCTACTAGTAAGTAGATTCTCATGACTTTATAATAATGGAAGTACCAGAATACCTACCCTTTAATCGTCAGAGTTCTTTTTATAGATGTTTTATACTGAATTTCCCATGTTGAGTGTGGCATGTAGTTCTTCTGAGTTAACAGTGCTAATTACAAGTGCAAATCCACATGCATACTCTTCGCAAAGTTCTTTCATAAAATCATCATCAGTATACTTAATGTAATCAATGGCCGAGTCCTCTCACCTCTGTATTTCTGTTGCTAGTAAGAACAGTGAAGGCCCTTGATGTTGATCGGCTTAATGAATATGACGGATCGAAATTTACAAGCATTTCAATATAAGGACTTGCAAATTAATTGAAAAAACTGCTTGAGACGGAGAGAAACGTAGGCACTGAACTAACAACTGTAAAGTCCTGTACTAATTAAATGCACCAACCCCACCGTGGAGGAGAAATCCTCAGGGCACTTAATTTCTTACAACAGCAGTGTTTCTAGTACATTGTTATTGTTCTTATTACTAACATACAACATTACTCCATGAAGGATAAGCAATATGCAACCTACCATAGTAAGGAATTAATAATACTACATGATTGTTTTTAAAAAAAAAAAAAAAAATTCACTGAATCCTTCTAGCTTTTTTCCTTTCCCCACCTTTTCTTTTTCTGATCAGTACATTTCTACCAATTTGAATTGACTCGGGCCGCCTTAAGACCGAGTTAATCAAACCACTTGTAAGAATCAAATGAACTCATTGGATCAAGATTCTTGACAGGTTTCATTTTTCAGAATACCGATGGCGAATCCGGAGGGGACGATGAAATCACCAAGTTGAAGATACTGTTCCAGTAGTTCCCGCTCTCTTCCCCCTCCTCAATAGAGCTCCCTCCGCGTGCATTATTGGATTCGCCACCACCAACGTCGGACGAATTATCCAGCAGCATGCCAGTGAATCCGGCGCCGACTTCCCCATCGGATGTTTCTGGAATCCACTGCACTTCTCCACCAAAAGCCAAAGTCGTCGCCGTATCCACCTGAAAGCCCAATAAGTCGGTGTCTGTCCTCTTTCCAAGGCATTTCCACTCCACTTCTTCATCTGCTACCAATTCTCCACTCTCTGGCCCATTGATCGCAGCACGGAGCATGTTGTTATTCTCTGAGAAGCTCAATGTGGATGTCGGTGACCCCTCCATCGTGCGGAGAGTGGCAGAGAGGGATGTCGCTCGGAGTTTGGATTCCCTCGCAAGTCGAGCCTCGGCTTCAAGGCGCGCGCTCTCCCACTGGGCGATGTGGCTGAGGTTGGCCGTGCTCTTGGAATAGCCTTGGGGCGAGCCCAGGGTTTCGTTCTTCGGCTTGTGAGTTACTGGGTCGATGCCCATCTTCGCCAGCCTCTTCTTTAGGTGGGTGTTCCAGTAGTTCTTGATCTCGTTGTCTGTTCTTTTCGGTAGGTGGGTGGCTATAGCTGACCATCTGGAAGATGGGTTTCAATATGTTGTGAGCAAAACTAATGTTACTTACAAGCATTAATGAAGTTTGGATGTTTGTGGAGTAATTTGTTGAACTCGATCACTATCAACTAGCCAAATTTGACCCTTTTTGATAGTATTATTTTCCATAAACTGTTTCTTGTTTTTTTTAGTTATAAACAAGAAAAAGGGTATGGCTGAAATTACCAGTACAAAATCGTTTTGTACTTCTCTGTCAATGACATAACTGCAGTTTAATTTTTTACTCTTAAGCAAAAATAGATAAAGAAAAGAAAAAAAAAAAAGTGTTCTTAAATACTTGATGATATATATAACAATCTGAGCTTGGAAATTTTCAACTTAAAGAGAGAAAAGTATGGGCTCGACAACATATATATGTACAGTAGCATGAATTCACATACGAACCTGAGACACCTTAACATCAGACATGCAGCAAATGTCGCAGTACAAATGTACAACATATCTACACTAGTTTACTCAAGCTCTCACAATTGAACTAAATAATAATAATAATAATAATAATAGTAAAATTTGAAGAATTATAGGACATTTTTTTACTACCCTCCGAGAATTTTTCACATGCAATGTGTGCGCATGCAGATACTGTTATTATTATTATTATTAGTAGTAGTAGTAGTAGTTGAGTTTAGTAATTGAAAAAAATATATATAATCGATCACCTGTTACCAAGCAGGGCATGTAGTTGGATAATAGTTTGCTCTTCCTGTAAGCTGAATTTCCCCCTCTTTATATCAGGCCTCAGATAGTTGGTCCATCTCAACCTACAACTCTTTCCACACCTCTGCAAACCTGCAGAGACTCAACACTATCATTACTATAACTTTTTCTTTTTTTTTAAAAAAAAAGAAAAAAACAAGAAAGATTTATAGAGAATTGGGGCATAATTGTTTTGCTGCTTTGAGCCATTGTCTACAATAATGTGAAAGAGATACTTGAAAGGATCTGAGGTTGTTTTTTCAGTACAAGTGACGCAGAATTAATGTAGCCTACTATGGCTAGACAGCAGATCTCTTTTAAGGGATGTTGTTGTGGTCAAGAACAGAACTAATATTTGAGAGGCCACGTGGAGCTTACCGGCCTTTGCCGGCAATGCACGCCAGCTCCCGTGGCCGTGCTCCTCGATGTAGACGAGGAGCTTCTGGTCCTCTTCCGGCGTCCACGGGCCTTTCTTCAGCCCCACCTTCTCACAACACGGCGACCGGCCCATACTGTCACACCCTTCTCACACTCACACACAGGTAAGTAAGAAGAAGAGGAAGCTCCAGTTGTGGACTGTGGAGTGCAAGAGTAAGAGTAAGAGTAAGAGTAAGAGGTCTCTCTGAGTGTGTATGTGTGTGTGTGTGTGTGAGAGAGAGAGAGAGAGAGAGAGAGAGAGAGAGAGGTGCTGAAGGATTAATAGGAAGAGGAGGGGAGAGAGATGGGCGAGGAGGAGGAGAAAGGTCAGCAGCATAAATAGCAGGAATATAAATTGGAATAATTGGTTTTGTACCTCTCACAACTTAAAAAATATGAATTAGACTGGAATACTATTAATTGTAAAACGTTTTTTTTGTTACCAAATTTTTAACTCTTGGATGAAAAATTATTTGATTTGGATGATATTAGTCGGTTAGAGTTGAGTGGTCCTTCTAGGGTTGAGTGGTCCCTACTGAGTTATAGTATTTAATTCAATGGTTAGAAATAATAAAAAGAGTTAATCCAAAGGCTAAAAAATTGGTAGTAATAATGAGATTTTGTTACTAATAGTAGCCCAGTCCAACTCTTAAAAATATTTAATTTATTTTGAGTTATCTCGAATTAGACATGAGTTAAATATTTACTAAAATTAAAAAAATTAAAAATATCTTTTTTTGCCTCTAATTTTAAGATAAATAAGAAAATTTGAAGGTGATATAGAAATATATTTGAAAAGACTAAAAATTAAAATACTGTTTTTTGTACCTAATTTAATGTCAAATAAAAAAGTTGATATGATAGAAAAGTATATTTGAAAGGGATAACCTAACAGTTTATTATATTTGAAATAACTTGGAATCTAAAAAAATTAATTCTTAATATTAACATAAAGTTGAGAACTTTTTAGGGTGCCTAATATAAATTTGGTAAAAATGTATGGAGACCCCTCAACTGTTAGGAACTGTTTGGTTGCACGCAATTATAACTATATTCAAATCTAAATTTGTTGTTAATTAGTTTGATGTATTTGATTTTAACTGCTGCAGTTGGAATTGTAAGAGAAGACTTAATTTGGAACTTCGTCTAAATTAGTCACTATTCCAATTACAACAATTGAAGAGAGTGGTTTTAGACGAAAGTAAGTTTACCTTTCTAATAATTTTTCAAATAAGAAATATATTTTTTATCGATAATCTCATCCCACAATATATAAAAATAAAAAATATATAAATATATTTCTTAACCACATATAATAAAGCAAATTGTTTACAATTGTAACGCTTTCAACTACATCTAATTAAATAATATATAAGTAATTATAAATATTGTGTTTTTAGTTGCGTGTATCCTTTAATTATATTTTATTTCTAATTACATCCGGCGTGAATTACCAAATTATATGACAAAAAAAAAAGAAATTAAAAACTAAAAAAAAAGAAGAGAAAAACAGTTCAGAGTCCTAATTTATGACAACCTGTATAGTTGAGGGGGGTCTCCATAAATTTTTGGATAAATTTCAAATACCACCCAGAGGTTTTGTATTTTCTCATTTTAGTACTCTATAGTTTAAAGTGTATTAAGTTAATACTTTATAATTTTATTTTTATCTTTTTGTCGGCTCTTTTGTTAATATTTTGTTAAATTATATATAAAAGAAAAACTTTTGATATCTCACCTAAATTTATCGAATATGCACTTTAATATATTTTAATTTTAATTTCATCATTAATTTAACAAAAAATATTAGTGAAATAGATAATAATAATAAAAAAACTACAGGATGTTAAATTGATACACTTTAAACCACGTGGTACTAAAGTGCGAAACCACTGGGGGTTGGTATTTAAAGTTTTTCCAAAATTTTTGCCAATAATTCTCCCAGATGTGTTATGACCATCTTACCCCTGTAATAAAATAATAACTATCTGTAAGAGGCTCATTATCACTCTCGGCCAGGGGTAAAATTGGGAATTGAGCAGTGCCGGCACATAATGGGCCAGGGCCAAACATAAGGGAAATAACTTGGGCCCACAACTATAATAACGGTTCCGACTTTTGATGCAGTAAATTGTGTGGCGTGTCACACATATATATATATATGACTTTTTACTAAATTAATAAAAGAAAATTACACACAGGGATTCCTTTTTGGGTTTTGGGTTTTTCTCTCTCAAAGGATAATCTCCATAATGTGCTATATATATATATATATATATATATATATATATATATATATATATATATATATATATATATCATATAGGAGTAATTAAATTGTAGTTACTATTCTTAGTTTGTGCTTATGAATTATAAGAGGGTTATTGGCTTCTAGTGGAGAATAAGAAATGATGGGGTTGGGATTTTGGGAGTGGAAATGGTGCTTATACCTATTCTTATTTAGATATACTTTAGAGAGCTATTGCTATGGAGCTTGGTAGGTAGCTTAGGCTCTACCAACCCAATTGACCATGGACTAAATTTGCCTATCATGCCATTAATAAGGAATTATTGATTAATTCATTTGGCGAGACAAATCATTAGCTACAACCAGAGGACAAGATTGTCAACAAAAAAAAAAAAAAAAAAAGTTTCCAATTTGCTTAAACCAGTTTGTGACTTCCGGCTCAATTTGAACCTAATCCATTTTTATACCCAAATGCTAATTTTTTATCCGAGAATAGTAGTTCTCGGTTATCCCCACCAACACATTCATTTTTTATATAAAGCTACCTAATATTTTTCTTATCATCGGGAACAACCCAATTTTTATCCAAACGCTATTTTTTTTATCCCTATACTTGTACCTATTCCTGTAATAGCTAGTTCTTGCTTATATCCGAACCAAACGATACCCCTAGTAAAATAAAAAGTTCTAATCATAATTAATTTTATTTACCATCGATCACAGTTTAATGTGGAATAACTGAAGCTGAAAGGAGAAGTAGAGGAAGATCACTAAGCAAGTTTTCATGTATAAATCCAATTGGAAAAGTAGAAACATACACTGCATGCAATTTGCCCTGCAAGGTTGGAAAGGTTGGAGTGGCCTTATGTCATTAAATAATGGTGTTGAATTGCATGGCCAAGGTCCCAAGGACCACACCGTGTATATTAATACTCTTTGTCCATCTCCTTCCTAAAAGATAACCCTTCTTTTGCAACTGTACGTTGCGGAGTCATTGTCCGTGCAATCCACTTTGACTGCTCAGTTATGTACAAATTACATACACATTTGATTTGTGAGTTCGCCGCAAAATGTCTAGAAAATAACTAATATAAGCATTGAACTAAATGCAGAAGCATTGGCTCAAAGTTAATTGGTGTAACAAGCTGGCACGCTAGAACTAAAAACTCGTTGGAACTAACTTTTCGATTCTTATATTTTCAATGGTAATTTCTTTCTGTGAGATGCAATTCTCTTATTATTTTTTTAGATCATCAGACAATATGAGACCCATCTCTCACTTCTAGCTAACAATCGGCTCCAATACCAACCGACCTAACCAACTAACATTAATATTAATAATATGCTTGATCCAAACCATCTATTCAAAATATTTAAATTTAGTTATTCGTATTAGATGTCCGACTCTTAATTATATTGCGAATTGCAATCGTAATTCTTTTTTAATCCTGTTGGCATTCGGTTAAACCGAATCGAATGCGCCAATGATCTGACTCGATCCGACAATTATTATATTATCTAATTGGACTATACTGAATCTTGCTTTTAAATTGAAAAACTAATTAGAGATATATTCTAGCTATATTAGGATAGCAATTATAAACTGATTCGGCCTAATATTTTACTTACCTATTTAGAATTTTATAATTCGTTATAAATATATATAGGGGCTCTTCTCTCATAGAAAGAAGAAGAAAAAATACAAGTCATATATTTTATGAGTAATTTGTAAGCCGTCTTTGTGCAAAAGAGAAACCGTTTTCTCCATTAACCTATACTTTTAGAAGGTCTTGAACGGTGGATTATCAATTTAGCTCTTTCATAGCTCGATCTATCGTGAGTTTGGAGCGTTAAAAGACTTTCGTGCACGATTCAAAAACACATAAATCAATCTCTACGATCCATGACTTATCGTACGTATTCTAGAACGAGCCGCTTTCGCAAAATGTATGAACAAATACTTCTGCTGTGTTTTACATATCCAATGTAAAACTATAATCATTTCACAATATATATAGCTGGCATATAGTTTTCTCACAGTTGGCATATAGGTTTTTATTTTTTTTAATTTTTTGGTTTGAATGGACATGATGGGCTATGTATTAAAAATGTCAACATGCCACGTACTGCATGGAATATTGTCACTCAATCTGCAAATTAAATTAATTTTCCCAATCGGATAAAATTAGAAAGATGGAATGCTACACTTCAGAAAAAGGACCACTAGCTGTTTAGCCTTAGCTTGTCCACCCAAGGAACACACCCACAACTACTCCCTCGCTCCATACAAACTCCTGCATGAATATACAGTAATTAACTACATACTGTGGCATTAAATCACTTACTTATTAAAATATAATAATAATAACTTACATTAATGATTTATTCATAATTTGAATTAGGAGCCCAATTAATTAACCAAACAAAAACATGCAATCCGAGTTTTAAGTGTGAATAATTACATTGTAGAACGCATGCAAAACATTAAGGTTAATTAGTTTGTTTGGTTCAACTAGACTGAGCGATCATATATTGTGGTGCGCAAAATGCATCTCGTTCCCTTATAGCTAGTGCTTAACTTCCGTTATCGCAGTTCTTCATGGCGCCGTCAAATAAGATGCTGCAATATGTAATATGCGATCGCCACCGAAATGCCCGCAAACGAGACCAAACAGAGCCTTAGGCAGCTAAAAATAAGAAAATGTTTGAGCATATATAATTTATATAATTTATTTAATTTATATTTTTATATATAAATAAATAATTATATATAATATATATTTTTATTATTTAGGGGAGTTAAAAAGGGAGAGAGAGAGAGAGAGAGAGAGAGAGGAAAAAGAAGGGTGGAAAAAAGAGAGCAATGATAAAAGAAGCATTCAAAGAGGCCTCATCAGCCTATGAATTATGCAAAGTTGCAGTCCATGCATGAGAGAAATTTCAAAGGTCCCCCCCAAGAAAATGAATTAATGTCTTTGTATGTATGTCTACACGTGGTGGCATGCATGTCACTTGTTAAATATAAAAATAACTAACCATTTAAGAGAATTAATAATCTTTTGTCCTAATATCCTGGATACAAATACAGTTGTGTTGAATTAAAAACATATTAAAAATTATTCTCCAGTAATTTAAAAACTTGTAGATTAGTCCGTTGTTTTAATGATAGCGCGCAGAATATATAAAAGCTAGTGCTTAATTTTCGTTATCGCAGTTCTTCATGGCGCCGTCAAATAAGATGCTGCAATATGTAATATGCGATCGCCACCGAAATGCCCGCAAACGAGACCAAACAGAGCCTTAGGCAGCTAAAAATAAGAAAATGTTTGAGCATATATAGTTGGCTCATTATGTTCAAGCTAGTTATAAGTTCCGAGCACAAAATTAAACACTATGTTGTGTTGTTGGATTGTTTCATTTTGCTATTTAGCTGATTTAGTTGAAACTTATACTACTCTGGCACGTACGTGTAGGCCTACGTACGTACAAATGCAACGGAAATTGCATTTAAACAATGGTTTAAAGGGGAGAGAGAGAGAGAGAGAGGAAAAAGAAGGGTGGAAAAAAGAGAGCAATGATAAAAGAAGCATTCAAAGAGGCCTCATCAGCCTATGAATTATGCAAAGTTGCAGTCCATGCATGAGAGAAATTTCAAAGGTCCCCCCCAAGAAAATGAATTAATGTCTTTGTATGTATGTCTACACGTGGTGGCATGCATGTCACTTGTTAAATATAAAAATAACTAACCATTTAAGAGAATTAATAATCTTTTGTCCTAATATCCTGGATACAAATACAGTTGTGTTGAATTAAAAACATATTAAAAATTATTCTCCAGTAATTTAAAAACTTGTAGATTAGTCCGTTGTTTTAATGATAGCGCGCAGAATATATAAAAGATTAGGAATTTTCTTTATTTTTCGTGGATCTATCAAAAGTATTGAGTTTAGATTTGAGGAGGAGATTTGAATGTACAAAGTATCAAAAACTGTTCTCTAGCAATTCAAAATTATGGAGACAAATTAAAGATTATTTTATAAACTGTATATATCTAATCATCTTGATGCAGGAGATTATACATATGGGCCATGAAATGAATTCAACTTTCAATTAGAAAGTTAATGTTCATCTTTTACTGGAAACTGAACCAGTGGACCACTTTATCTCAGAAGAAGGTAAAGACAAAAGCAATACAAAGTGTATATAAAGTGAATTGCTAAAAGAAAACTTGGGTCAATGATATATACAAACATACAAAAGAGAACACTAGTGAACAGTAATTGCAATATATATATGGAATGTACACCTCCCTAATTAATTGCACTAGAAACTACTGTTCATCTAATTTCTTTAGAAGCCTCGCCGACTGTCCCGCAAATAGTGATCGATAAAGTTTGTAACGATTTACAAAATTTCTTTAGAAGCCTTACGTGCCTCAGGCTTTCGCCACACTTTTTAAGGCACCTCTCTTTGTCCTTTTCTTTGAATTGAAAAGCTATGCCCCAGAAAGAATATATGAAGATCAAAATGTGCTTTATAAGTTGATATATAGCAGCATAAGAAAATAAAGTACTCCATGCCCCATAATGCATTAATAATTCACAGAAAATTCGATCATTTCTAGTATAAGTGGTAAAGAATATAATAATTAACATCTGATGTTTTAAGTTCGAAATTTAATTACTTTATAATTTTAGTTAAATTTATTTCTTAAAAAATGAACGGAACGAACAATACGTTATCAATCTTTCTTTAAAAAAAATACTGGATTTAGAGAGCTGAGCTACAATATATTAAAAAAACAAATGCTATTGATATACTTTCAACCCTTCACCCCTTAGATCTGTACTTATAGACTTATAGTATCACCAAATAGTAAATCTTATGTATTCAAGGGGTAAAAAGTAGAATTGAGCTAGAATACTTTTAGAAACACCACTTTCATGGAGCTTCTAAAGTTTTAGCCCTTGGATCTACCTTTTTATTATTAATAGCCTTTGGATCAAACATTATTCCACCTACCATCATCTACCACCATCATCCCAACCATACATTTCTCTATCCAAGGATTAAAAACTCTAAAGCACCACCCCTTGGTGCTTTTGAGAGTATTCTAGCTCAACTCTAAAAAGCAATAGCAAGTGAATACTAAATACGTTTAAAAGTACTATTTTAGCTCAACTATGAATTTACGATACCTAAGAGCAAATTAGTAAACCAATCATCTCTAGCGTAACTGGTAAAAGATATGATAGTTGGTACCTGAAATTCCAAATTCGAAACTTAATTACTTCATATGTTTAACTAAATTTATTTTAAAAAAAAAAAAGAAAAAAGAAAAAAAAAGGGTCATGGACCAATCTTGTTTCCACTATTGTTTTCTTTTTAAATAAAATAAGTAAGAGATTTTACGAGCAAGTCTTTTATATTGAATTAATATGTTGTGGTGGCAACTACGCAGCTTTAGTCCGTGGTGTGAACTGTCACAGTAATGACGGTTTCATTGATTTGAGGCCAACTTCAATAGAACACAGAACACTACCAGCATTAATTAGAGATTTTTTATTTTTATTTTTAATGTTTTTTCCGGCCAAACAACTGGAATTTCAGAGAATCAAAGCCCAAAAAGTTAATGTCATTTCGCTCTCATTAATTTTGGGCTGCTACATCTTGGGCTGAATCAAAAGTAAATTGGGCCCGACCTTTTCGGACCTAAATGGCTATGCGGACAAATGTCCGCACCGGATATCTATATGCGGAAACGCAAGGGAGAAGGGTCGAAACTCGAACGCAATACCTCGACTCCTTGTGTGGCATCGTGATAGAATCCAAAGCAATTAAAAGCAATACAACTCCTCCAGGTTATGCTCCTCTCCACCTCCTTCAACAAGCTCTCCTTTAGATTCCTCAGAGGCATATCAGCGTCCCTTCCCTTCGTCCTCCACCAGAATCCCCCAACTTGTTCGACGAAATGCCTCAACGAAAAATCCCACGACTCCAGGGCGGAAACTCTAATTTCCTTGTTCAAATCGTGCTCCACCATGAGAGAACTCTCTCAGATTACGTGATCGGTAGATTAATGTCGTTCTGCTGCGTGTCGGAGAACGGATATCACGATGGATTACGCGTCTCTCGTGTTCGAACAATTGAATTGGCCGGATGGGTTCTCGTACAACACCATGATTCGAGGATTGGGGAGAGTCGGTAGAGATGAGGATGCGCTGTTGTTCTTTAAGAGAATGCGAGAGCGCTGTAAAGCCGCCGATAACTTCACCTTCGCATTCCTTCTCAAGATTTGCGGGCACATGACGGCGGTTGAATTGGGTAGGCAGATCGCAGTGTGAAGCATGGATTGGAATCGAATGTCTGTGTTTGCAACACACTGATCCATATGTATGGATTGTTTAGGGAGATTAGCGCTGCGCGTCAGGTGTTTGAAGAAATTACTAGTAGGGACTTAGTCTCGTGGAATACGCTCGTTGATGTGTACGTGAGCCGCGGTGAGTACAAGGAGGCGTTGAGGATGTTTCTTAGGATGAGGAGAGATGGTTTCGATCCTGATAAATTACCTTGAATCGCTTTCTACCATAGTAAAAGCAGAGGTTTCAAGCAAATTTCTACTTTGAGAACTCAAATACTCGTTTTAACTTCTCACCGTTACACAATCTAGCTGTTGTGTTTTATAAAGGAGAGACTACTCCAAAAGCTAAACCAAAAAAGCACTTGCTCCTTCACAAGGGGATTTTTCTTTCGATACATTAGGTAGCATTACCGTTATTTATTGCCAAGCATATAAAAACACTATAATTAGGACAGTTATTTACATCAGTTTTGGGCATTACATGGCTTGTATGTATATAAATATAAATATACACTACCAGTCTATGATATTATTCAAGACACAACAGTAAGTCCGTGCTTCAATGCGTAGAATAAAATGTCCTCAAATCACAAGATCTTCTTTTTCTTTTTCTTCCTCTTTTTTTTTTTTTTTATTGGCTAAGTGGCATAAGGTTGTTGCAAAGAAAAACAGAAAGTAACCATGGTAGCATGATCCGCAATTGATAACTTAGGAGATCTTCTTTTGCTTCTTTTCTTGCCATTCCTTGCGATCAGCTTCAATCCTCTTACTGACATTGGCATGAAAACCAGGATACGGTTCGTAACCAAAGAGCTTTTGAAGTATCTGGATCAATTAAGTAGTCAGTGAGACTCTTCACTTTGGCTCTAACAAACACTTTAGTATTGGGCATGCTTACCTCTAGGAGAACAAAGAATGGGGCCATCAAAAAAGCTTGAGAAAGGTTGTCAAGAAGAGCCGGGGCTCGCTTCTGCGGAAACGCATGGGTATTATCGACTCTCGGTTAGTTTATAGAAGAATGAGATTTCTATTGGCTTGTGCCCAAATCCTGATCATAAAGAGAAGCTTACCTCAAATACTCCATGCCCTATGAATTGCCCAGTCCAACAAAATATTTGAGCAGCCAATACAACCTGTAGAAAAGTTGCAACGACCGAACAATGAGAGTTCGTTCTTATGCTTGAATTCACAAACAGGTCTTGCGATAGCTAGTAAAACATTGCACTTAATGTTTACATAGCCTAACATCTTGGAGTCAATAAAATACTAAGATCATGCACAGAAATGGAAAGAACAAATGGTTTCTACAACTGCAAGTTCTGATCCACAAACTGATGCATAATCTAGCTAATTTGCATGATTGGGACCACTCATTAATCAGATTTAATTCTCCAGTGCCCAACAGCTCAGCTAAACACAAGTACCAAGATTTTATAAAAATATGACAACCAAACCAAAGCAGCAAAAGGCTAGAAGACCCAACTCAACTCTGCCTTTCAGTACAATTGCTACAAGATGGAAAAATGTTTTCATTTAAGCTATACTTAATTGAATATACGAGAATGCAAAACTGCTTGAATCCCTGATGTTTCAACTAAAGAAGCTTCTCCATGTAACAACCCACTCAATAATGTTGTGAATGAACCACATACTTTCGATGGTATGGTAATGCAGAGCATTTGCCCATTAAATGTAATCTCCCGAAATTTACAAGTTCTCATCAATTGGAATATTGTGGTCACAAATTTTAGTGGTAGTTTTGCAATAATAACGTTATCCATCAAAAATGAAACCTAAAGGTTCCAACTATATGCTTGAATTTATCATGGACTTGATTTTTCTTTCAGAGTGAGACTTTTACACAAGAATGGAATATAGATTCCTATATTATGAGGTTGGTTAGATATCTCAAATCCTGACCGTAAAAGATGGCATTTAGCCTTTTCATTTTACTCACATCTTGCCTATTTCATGCCTTTAAGGTTAGAACCGTGAGTTTGCTGAATGAGATCCTCGTCAAAGACATGTTTTAATTGCGTGCTGGAAGAGGAATAGAACATTCTGTGGTAAGCATAAGCAACTAAACTTGTAAAGTGCCTTCTTTTGTCTCATAAAACTAATTTAAGAAATTAATACTCAGATTGAAGCAGATTTTATGCATGCTGAAGCTCTGCAAATTTGCTACACCATCGAATCACATGCGCTACACAATCCCCCAGAGAGTAAAGCAAAGAGCTAAGTCATTTAATGCCTAGTTCTTTTATAAAATAGTATTAAGGTGATAAGATTGATGAAAAACAACCCTGGCCTAGATATGAAGAGTATAGCTAACTAAATCCAATAGAAGAAAATCAACTTTTAGCTATGGCTTACATATAGAAAACTAAAAGAAACAAATAGAGAATTTGCACTAGCTTCCCATATAACCAGTTCTCTGTCACTGGTCACCTGTGCTTAAAGATAGATTAAACATTACCATGCTATCAAACAGAGAATTTTTGATAAATCAAAATTCAACTAGCTAACTCTAATCCCAAAAATAATATGCCCGAACAAGGAGGAGAAAAAGACAATTGCCTAATAATGCGGGATTACTAATATTGTAAGCAGATACACAAATCCTAAAACATTATGATCATACAAAGAGCCTAAGCCTAAGCAAATACAGTGAATACAAAATACAGATCGAAGAAGACAAATAATGTGCTTAGTACTTGTGTACAACTAACCCTGTGTAAGTCCAAAAAAGATTAGGGCAGAGGAGGTACTAAAGAATAGCACAACAGACATCATAAACAATGTAAGAGATTCTCACACACAAAGAATTAAGCGATGAGAGAAAGATAAGAACAAGATGCAGAAGAATACAAGGTTGAAGGAGATTCCTAAGTCACGTTGCTAATTAATTATTGTTTTTTGGTTATCTAAGATGGATTGCGACAGGCTAAGATTCTCCAATTGTCACAATTATTGCATAACACATGATTATAGGACTTGAAGCTAACCCAAATTCCTTATTATAAGACCAACTTAAGACAACAAATGCTGAAGAAAATTGCATGATCCAAATAATAAAACCCGAGGACAATCCAGAAAACAAAAAAAAAACAAAAAAAAGAAAAAGAATATAGAGATAACAACAAACAGGTGTGAATGAGGCTCCTCGACTTCTATTTTTCAGATTGCCACCTGGTCAACTGATTTGTTTAGATTTGAATTATTTTAGGCAATTAAATTCAATTCCATTGGGATTAACTAATTTATTTGTCTTGTAAACAATCTTACAATTTCTTCAGCTGGAAGTTGATCAAAACATTATTAATTTAACAAAATCTCTACTCTAATTAATCGGAATCACTCAGATCAAGACAAATAAAAGGGTCTGTTTCAAATTAAATTGAAGCAAGACAAAAAAAAAAGAAAAAAAAAGAAGGTTTCCGTGCATTTTTGCCCTAACCAAAATCGAATCATAGTAACACTAGGTACGGAATTGATTCCATATGAATCCGCAAATAAAAGAAATAAGTAGCATCAAGATTGAATATCTAGTGATCTACCACCAAATCGACACGAGAAACAACGAACGAATCAGGAGAAGATGAAGGCGACAAAACGCACCTTCCATCCGAGCGAAAACCCTAATCGATGAGCGAGGAGGTGGCTCCCGATCCAACAAAGGAAGCAGAGGAGGGCCCCGAGGGAGCCTGCTTTGGGGTCCATGAGCACGTAGAAGAGGGCGTAGGTGAGGGCGAAGACGAAGGCGAGGTTGAGGACGCCGAGGATGGGAGGGGTGAATTGGAACAGCACGAGTGATGTGTAGAAGATGGGCCACACGAACAGCACGTGTATGATCACGTTCGTGGGCTCGCTGTGGTACGCCCCGTAGAAGGCGAAGTGCTTCTCCAGATCGAACACCCCTCTCCCCATCGCCTCCTCCGCTCAAGATTTATCAGAATCGATCGAATCCCGCGACGATGCTGTAACTGCTGTTGCTTTGCTTTCCTTTCCTTTTGTTTTGGGATATGTATCGATTGTGTTTAAAGTCGTTGGGAAATTAGTTGAGAGTACACGTACGTAGATGAAAATGCGAATAAATTAGGATTCGAATTTGAATCTCACTATCGATCATCAATTTTTTTTAAACGATCAGTTAGAAAATTTGAATTTAAAACCTCGGCGCTAACCTGTAAACTCTTTGTCACTTCCCTTATCAGGGACTTTCCGTGGTGGGGGTAGAGTTTGATTACTTTATTTTTATTACTTTTTTTTAATGCGGGTAAATAAAAAATTATAAGCTTTAATTTTGGAAATATTATATCTAATTTCTTCAATATTTTTGAACTTTTGAAAATTATTTGATACTTAAATTTTTTTAATTAGAATTTTTTTACAAAATTAAATATATGTTTATAAGTTCTAGAAGGACATCATAAAATCAACCAATTAAAAAATTATGAATTAAGTACCTATCTTTTATTTTATCATATTATAATATTTTCAATATTTGGCATTGCTTGTATTGGCCGACAAAATTGACCTAAATAAAGTTAGAAGAATAAGAAATAAAAAAAATACGAAAAGAGAATATATATGTTTCTTTTGGATGAACTGACCTAAAAAATAAGCATATTACGAATTTATTTATTTTTTTCAAACTATTTATTTATATTTTAAAATTAGATGTTGATGTCAATATATATTTAATAGTAATATATATACTATATTTTATAAATAAAAATATGCATTGGTCAACAAAAATGACCTAAATAGAGTTTGAAAAAAAAATAAAAAATATAATAAAAGAATATATATCTTTTAGACGAGCTGGCCTAAAAAAATTAACATATTATGAACTTACTTTTTTTTGCACCAGAAAATTTTATATTTTAAAATTAAATATTAATATAAATATATATTTAATATTTAAATAATAATATATTCTATATTTTATAAAGATAATTAAAAATATATTCATTAATTGTGTCCACTGTAAAATGCAGCTACATCGCTAGTACATAATATATTCTCGAGTCCGGCTATTGTGTTTGTAAAAGCACAAAGTATTTGGTGCTTGTGAATTTTTTATCGTTAGATCTACACCTTAACCCAAGGGGGGCCCACATCATTTTAACCTCACATCTATAAATTCAATTTAAAGCTTACAAGACCAACGATCAGATTTTTAAAAGATAGGAGCTCAATTCTATATTCTCAGTAATTTATTACAGATGGCCCGATTCCCCTATTTTAATGGAGGTTAAGGATTGTGGTCAGATTAGATCCTGTCTTAACTCACACGTTTGGACGCCGCATTTGTCGATAGCGGTGGCATTAAAACAGAAAAAAAAAAAAGAAAAAAAAAGAAAAAGGGAACGCGCGTGATTCGGAGTGCAATTAAAATGTGAACACTACACATGAGAAAAATGGGTTTACTTTGAAGTTTCAACTTCTAGAAGAGTAATTAATTAATGAAATGCACACTGTGCACCGTATTGGAATCATTAGCACGCTGTCCGCTTCATTTATTTTATTTAAAAATAAATTTAGCTAGAAATACGAATATTCGAACTTTAAGACGTCGGATATATACCAACCATCAAGTCGTTTTCCACTTGCTCCAGGAATCTCGGATATCAACCATAAAAATTAGAAGTTCACGATTTATTAAATATTCTTATATAATTTTAACTTATGAATAATTCCAATTTCCAATTAAACAAAATATTCAAACAATTCAGAAATTTTGAATTATCAATAATAAATGGGCCTAATTATAAATGTTTGAAAAAGAAGAGAGAATATTGTGCCTACGTTTGCCAATTCTAGAAATGTCTATTTGACCAATAATTGTACGTACCACATTGTTTACATGCACGGCTACTGCCAAACTAGCAAACACATTCACCCCCACATACTTTGCTTTATATTTCAATTCGCTCATAAATATGGAGCGCAGCTTTATTGGGAAAGCTTCTCAACAAATATTTATCAGAGAATTTGATGATTCATAATTCATTTCATTTCATATGCGAAATCTTAAAAATTTGTAATCTTAAAAAAAAAATTTCCCTTAAATATATAAATCCGCATGAAAAAGAGCGGATTTAATTAGAGGGTGCTCAAAAAGAATGAGCATGCATGTATGTTTTTCGTGAAAATATTCATCCACGCCATCTTAAAATTTTGAATAGGCAATTTGGACAACATGTCCTCCGCCTTTTTCTTCTTTTACTTTTTTTTTTGTCCTATGCGAAGATATTGATTTCTCTTGAAAAATAATCAAAATTATATGATATGTTCTTTATATTGTCGAATTGACTATATTTTTTATGTTTTGCATTTTGATGTGTTTGGTTTTGTAGGCTAGGTGGAGCGAGTTTTGTTGATCACAAAAGGAAAGGAGAAAAGAAGTGATCAGTTTCTCTTTCTCTCTAATTAAGATGCACACTTAACATGTGTGTGCTTTAGGCAGTAGATATAGGTTGCGTTGGATTGTCGTGTTAAATGTGCACCACCAATGATTACAGTATAGTACAATGTGCGCAAATTAGAAAGTGCACTTAATATGCGTGCACAAAGAGAAGAGCACACCAATTTGTTAAATTATACGAAATAATAATTATTTTTTAAAAATTTAAGCTATTAGAATACAGCGTTGAAAATTAAGCAAAGAGCAATGGGGAGGAAGTATATAGCTAGAGAGATAAAAAAGAGTGAAATTAATTAAGAGATTTGAAAGAGAGCGCGCGTTTGGAGTTTAATTACGTTAATTACTCTAACATTAGAAGAGCACAAATATATATATATTTGTACTCTAACATGATTTTGCTTGTGTATATATAAGTAGTGTACAAAACGGAGGGAGACTTTATATGCCACCATTACTATAAATAGAAGCAGAAGCAAAGCCAACTAATTAACTAAGCACACAATTAATTAGTATCTTCAATCCAACACAGCACCAATATATATATATATATAGCGTACGTACGTACCTGTGCTTTTCTCACACGCAATGATCGAGAGGGCGCATTTGTATGTTATGTATGTAGATCACCAATACCATGTGCATTCAATCTTCTTCACAACCGATGCAGATCTAGATATATATATATATCATATCATATCATCTTTGATCCAGCATGAAAAAACGAGGCGAATATGTAGCCAAAAATAACTCGCCGGTTTCTCGTGCATAAATGCAAACCTATTTCACGAGCTTTATTGGCCTGCAATGCAGGTTGAAGTTACCGGCAAGTCATCCTTGGCTGCACAGTTCAACTAGCCTCATTCCCACATGCTAGACCTCAGATGATTGTTACCACAAAACGCCCTAGTGTGCAAGCAACAAATTAGTCCTAGTATATATATATAGAGAGAGAGAGAGATCTCTCTTTCCCCTAAAAAGAAAAGAACTTAGTGGAATTCCACCATGCCACTCCCCTTTATACGAATACGTACCCAAAGCATATATATTTCTCTTTTGAGCAAGGGTGCATGGTGGAGATCATCACACTGAGTTAGAAGGGGAAGGAGAAGATGCTATTGGACCGTGGGAACTTCCTTTCACAAGAGAAGGGGGGGGGGAGAGGGGGGTTGTTTGTGTTTGGCGAGTGCTTAATTATATAGAAAGTTTTATTCTCTTTTGAACCGTTAAGGGAAAAAGAGTTTGCACTGGGTTTTTATTTTATTTTATTTTATTTTTCCTCGTTTTATGGTGGCTTGGTGGGCATGGATTTGACAGTGCGTGGACGTACGCAGGAACCTACGCAGTGTTAGACCCCAGTTAATTAAGGAGATGTGTACCCTACAACGCCTTTACGTACTACGTTGTAGCCCTACCTTGTGCCTCACAGCTTTGCTCTACATGGCACATCTAGCTACTGACCTTCATGTACTAACATGAAGAAGTGAGAAGCAAAAAATAAAAAATAAAAAAAATAAAAAAGAAGTGAAAAGCATTTTGGTCATCGGTCTAGCTGGTACGTGCATGAAGTTTTAAGCTTTCGCTATGCAGTAAGAACAGGGCTTGCCATATTAATTTCCAATCCAAAAATTTGGAGAAAATCAATTGCACTAAGGAATGATCAATATATATATAGAGTCGGACTTGGCTACTATTAGTAGCAAAATTTTATTATTGCTACCAATTTTTTATCTTTTGGATCAACTCTTTTCATTATATCTAACTATTGGATTAAATACTATAATCCAGTAGGGACCACTTAATCCTAGGGGGACCACTCAACTCTAACTAACTAATATTATTCTGACCTTATAATTTTTCATCAAATGGTTAAAAACTTGATAGCAAAAAAAATATTTTACTATTAATATTATTCCAAATTTAATTCTATATATATATATATATATATATATATATATATATATATATATAGAGAGAGAGAGAGAGAGAGAAAGAGAGAGAGAGAGAAATATCAGTGTTTTCTTTTTAGCTTAGAAAAAAATATAAATATAGATACAAAAAAGAGACAGACAAAAAAAAAAAAAAAAAAAACTACCAAAGAACGATATTTAAATTAAAAAAAAAAAAAAAAAATTAACGCTAGAAGACTGATGGACACTAGAATTCAAAATCTTGTGTTTTGATAACATATAAAATTATAAGAAATAATTGTTTTTTTTCACTAATTATAACTTAAACTGACATAGAACAATATTTTTAATATTCATATTCAACACTAACTAACTAGATTTGTTCAATTTCAAATCAAGTTAATTAGTGTACGTGATGCATGGACTGCTCATAATCCCCTCCTTAATTATTGAAGGTTTGTTTGTAACATGATGTGTGCTTAATGGATCGATTGCCTAAGATAATTAAGCTTAATGAAGCAAGTTAAAGAGGATCAAAAGGAAAACAAAGATAAGAAGATTTGGTAGATCTTGGGCGGTCCAAGCAGGTACGCCAGAAGAGAAAAGCTGATTGTGTGATTAGTCAAAACAAGCTGCTGCCGCTGCCCACAGCTTGTGTCGTGGGTGCCTGCAGCATTTAGGCTCTAGACATTTCGCATGCACTGTTTCTTGTCTTTCTTTCTTTCCTTCTTTCTTTTGTTTTTTTGAAATCTTGACTAGTACCAAGTACAAACTCTCTTTCGGCTCTTTTCTTTCTCGATGAAATACACCCCCCACTCGCAACCGGAAAAGTGGAAAAAAAAAAAAAAAAACGAAAAGAAGAAGTAATTTAATTTTTGTTGTTTAATTTGGATTAAATGTTTTTCTTGTTGATCTTAATTTGGACCAATGCTTTAAAAAAATTGGATCGAGTAGCGATTCCAAAATATTACTGGATCAACCGTCATTGGCTCAACCAGTAGGTCGATCAACAACTGATTGAATTAATATTTTTAATTTTATTGTATATAAAAAATATGTATATTAATATTTAGTATCATACTTAATTATAAAATGCTAATTTTTAGACTAATTTTGGTTGATTTAAGTTTTCAAATTTAACATTTTATAAAACTAATTTATGCTAATTGAAAAAAGAACAGTTAAATTGACTTTAATTTGCTGAATTTTAATACAACTTGATCAATAAAATCCGCCTGTTTGATTAAAATAGGACCGGCTCACTGGTTCAATAGTTGAACCGCTGGTTCAAATAGTTTTTTTTTTTTTTTTTTTTTTGACCTATCTGGTTTAAAGAGTAAAACCAAATTAAACACTATATAAGCTGGGTCATCGTATCGATTGAAACCGATCAATTCGATACTGTTTCTAAACCAATAGTTTGGATTTAAGCAAGAAGAAAAATAAAAATTATTTCCTTTTCTTTCACTTTTAGAATTTTTTTTTAATTATTACGGAATATTTATTATATTTATTTCTATCTATTTTTTTTCCTTTTTTAATTTTTTCTTCTCTTCTAATTTTTTGTTATTTGTCCACTTCCTTTCTCTCAACTAAAGGATGTGCAAAAGACTTATTATGCAGAAGCTAATTGATGCCTTTAAGGGTACAAATATAATCAAGCTCCTATATTTTTAAAAGCACCAAAGAATCGGTACTTTCAAATTTTTTATCTTTAAATAAAAATTTATAGGGTTAGAATAATAGTGTTTTTTTACGGTTTAATGGGTGATCGATGGAATAACATAATCGGAGAAATGAATTTGGTCCAAGAAATAAATTTAGCTTATAAGCATTAAGTGGTTGATATTTTTAAAAACACCGTAGCCGGACTCGCGCAAACATACTAAAAACCAATCTTTATTGATTAAATTTCTCAAAAAAAAAAAAACTTTTTTGAATAAAATTTTGTACAAAGCCTGTAGACTACAGTGTACTTACTCGGACTGGGCTAGAATTCGGGCCATATTAATTAACGGCCCAGATTTGTGGAGCCCAGTAGCCAACACGCACCATAATAATCCGCATACATTTTGGAGCTCACACTGTTATTACGATGCAGTGTCTCTCCGGAGCGGCGGCGCTTCCGCCCACCGTCCACAGCCTCCTCATCCGTCCCTCTCCGCCTCCACCCCGAACCCTAACCCTAGCCGTAACCCTAAACGATGGAGAACCCTCCCGTTCGGAACCCCGCGTCCTCTCATGCTGCAGCTGCGGGAGGAGAACGGGCCTCTTGGGAGCGGCGGCGGCGGCGTTGCTTCCGATCACGACCTTCGCCGCGCCCGTCGCTCCCTCCTCCGATCCCACCGTAGGAGCTGCGAATTTTAATTCGATGTTGTTTCTTTCATCGCCATTGGAGGTCCAAATTGTAAGGGTTTTGAGCGGGAATTTGCTGGGGAGTGGCGTGTGTTTGTAGGTTGTAATGGAGAGGTTGCGTCCACCGAGGCCGGATTGGTATGAGGAGTTCTACGCGCAGGCTATGGAGGAGGGAATGAGATCCTACGAAGCTGAGGTATGTAGTATGCATAGAACGATTCTTCTTAAGCAGTTATTTAAGCGGTATTTTATTCTAGTTAACTTTAGGGATCTTATTTGGTTACAGTTCAATATATTTCACAGGATTACTCTGGATTAAGAGAGTACAAACAAATGAGTCCTGATTAAGTGTTGTAATGATGCTTATCATGATGTAGTAAAACTAAGCATATTGAAATCAAGCTGAGATGAATTGAATTCCTCTCCCCTCCAAACAGCACTATAAGGATTCAAATTCAATTTGTAGCTAAGTTCACTTTCTAGATGAATGACGCGGTAGCATGCTACCTTTTCTCAAAAAAAAAAGGATTCAAATTCAATTTGATTGAATATCTTATATTGGAAATCAAATTAATTTTATTAGAATTTTATTCCAAAGCAAGTGTAGATTTATGTGGGATTTTGAACCCACTTCCTCATGCAACTGCTGAGGCTTAGAATTGGCTCTGCTATCATGTAACCAGCCAAATCAACTTGATAGGAAAGAGCCGAGGAATCGTCTTAATTCTTAACAGTTTCGACAATGTGTTACATATGCTACCTTGTTGATTCGTATTTCCTGTTACCACCAATCCCGTTACACTGCAACGACATAAAGTGCATGGTTTTGTCACCCTCTTCTAGCATGATTGATGATTATTTACTCCTTTTTTCTGGAAGATTGCAGGTTACAAAGAAAAGCTCTTTTCTTATTTGACGGATAAGAGTAAGAATATACTAGAGATTGGTGTTGGCACTGGTCCTAACTTCAAATACTATGCTACTATAAATGCTCTTACGGTTATTGGAGTGGATCCCAACAAGCAAATGGAGAAATATGCTCGGTCGGCAGCAATAGCTGCTAGGTTACCAGAAACAAGCTTTAGTTTTATACGAGGGGTAATGGTTTCTCGCAGATCGAAGAAAAATATTAGTTTTATCATTCTGACCAATTTTCTTCTCGGCAAAAGTATTAGTTTTATCATCTACAAACTTCATGCTTTCATAATTCGGGAGTTCTCAAATCCCTACTCATGAATCAAGGTTATTTCCGTCTAAATTTGTGGTGAATTTTGGTAGTTTGCTTTTAGAATTCAACTCTGCTGTATCTGTGTAGGTTGCGGAAGCATTACCTGTGAGGGAGAACACGATGGATGCTGTGATTGGTACTTTGGTATTGTGCTCTGTCAAAGATGTCGACACGGCACTAGGAGGTATCTGATTATTTGTTCTTCCTTTCAACTTTTCTCGAAGTTCGTTATCCTTTTTCTTTACGTGATAAACTTGCAACATCATGTGTTCCTACTCATTCAAAATAATGAAGTGTACCTGAAACTGCCGATAGAACCTACCAGTTAAAACGCAATAATTCGTTGCGACTTTTTTCATCTTAGCATTGCAACTCATGTTATATTTATGCAGAAGTAAAAAGGGTCTTGAAACCTGGTGGTCTTTACGTGTTCATCGAGCATGTCGCTGCACGTGGTATGAGTCAAACCTATACTTGTCCTGGAATGCAAGTTAAGTCCATAACATTTGAATTGTATCCCTATATTTATATTGGATTTTTCTTTTCTAGATGGATCCCTCCTTAGATTTGTACAGGGCACCCTTGATCCTCTCCAGCAATTTGTCGCAGATGGGTGTCACCTTACTCGGCAAACCGGGAAGCAGATTTCTGAAGCTGGCTTCTCAAGCATTGACCTTAAAACGGCATTCCTTTCTTCTGTCTCCCTGATAAGCCCTCATGTATATGGAATAGCTTGTAAATGATGCCCCAAAAGTTGTTGATTTCTTAATCTGATCACAAATTGTATACGTTCATTATCTTGGAATCTGCTTGCACTCAGAGTGCTCTGTGCTCGGTGAAAATGTATAATGAAAAAATATTAGTCTTTTTTTAAGACATGTACAAGACATATCTTTGTATACTTTCGTTTTAACTCTTTTTGACCCATAGGATTGGGCTATTTTAACAAAGGCTTACAAACCTATTTATCCGGAGCCTCACCCAACTAGAGACTAATTTTTTTCATTTTTTTGAGAGATAGGTAGCACGTTACTCGCTTCGTAAATTTAGCTGAAAATGTAAATCAACTAGGATTTGAACAAGGGTCTCGGATATTAACCATCAAATTTTTTACCACTTGCTTTAGGGACAGTCGGTGGCCCAACTAGGGACTTGTTTAGTTGTTTGGCCAGCTGTGGAGAGTAGTACTGCTGAAAAAAGAAAGTGCAGTACTGTAGAAAAAAAATTGCAGAGCATTTGGTTGATTTGGTTAAAATTACTGTATGTTATAAAAAGATGTTTGGCAACATTTTTATTAAATTATTGCAAATTAATATAAAGTATATTAAAAATATAAATTTAATTTAATGGTCTCATCAATTATTTTTTATTAACAATCCCTTATTTTTTCCAATTTTAAAATTAAAAAATACTGGACAATTAAATTAACAATTTTGTCAAATCTGTTAAAAGTTCTATACAAGCTTTCACTTTTAATTATTTTTAGCAAACAAAATTTAGACAACAAATGGTTAGCATTTAATAATATTATTATATTCAATAATAATTTTTATTTAACTAACCATAATAATTCAAACTAAAAGGTTAGAAGTTCAAGAGAAATTAATTGAAAAATAAAAAAATAAAACTAAATTAAGTAAAATTAACAAGAGAGATAATAAGAGCACGAGAGAGAGAGTGCGAATACAAAATCAATTTATTAATTAAAAATTGAACTTAAAATTAAAAATAAACTAAAATTATAATTTAAATTTGTAATTAAAAATCTAAAAATTGGAATTACAATTTAAATTTTAGGTCTAGGCCCACTTAGTCTTCGGGCTCGGCCCATAATCTCTTTCATTAGGCCCACCTCTCTCGTGCCTCTCGAAGCGTCGCGAGCCGCTGCATTCATATATTTCATAGTCGGATAGCATCATCCCCTTTCCAAGATCTCTCGACCCCGAAGAAAGAAATCGCCCCCGAACAAAAGCGCGAGAGAAGGGAAACCCTATCCTTCCTCGTTCGCCATTGTCGATCCTTCTCCTCCTCCCGCGTTCTCCGCTAGGGTTCGGATTAACCCTTTTCGAAACCCTAATTCCAATCGCAGCTTCTTCTTCTTCTTCTTCTTCTTCTTGATCGCCTCCCTCTCCCGTTAATTTCTTCGATAGGAGGAGGAAGAGGAGGAGGAGGAGATGTCGTCCACATCGGGGCAACAACAATTCCGGTACACGCAGACGCCATCGAAGGTGCTACACCTTCGGAACCTGCCGTGGGAGTGCACCGAGGAGGAGCTCGTCGAGCTCTGCAAACCCTTCGGCAAGATCGTCAACACCAAGTGCAACGTCGGCGCCAACCGCAACCAGGCCTTCGTCGAGTTTGTGAGCATCTCCCAACCCCTGAATTTGTTTTCCCTTTCGTCTTTGTTGAGAATATTTGCATCGAGATTTACTCTTTGGAAAGATTTAATTTTGGTTGTTCATAAGGTGCTACGGAATTGGCGTCAAGGATTTCTTGTTTTGGAGGATTGATTGGATTTTCGTCGAAAATTATAGGAGAGATATTGATGGTCAAATTTAGCTCTTAAGCTTGTTAGTGTGATCAGATTTCTCTGATTGAGTGGCATGGTGTAGATTATGACATTGTGCTAAGTGCTTGCCTCATGTCTTATTTTATTTCCTATTATTATTTTTAAATTTCTTGGCATGCTTATTGCTGATCTAGCTGGTCTCAAGAATTTTCTTTCTTAACACATTGCCATGTAGAACAGAGGATCCAAAAGGCAATGAAAGTATTTGTATAACTTGATGAAGTGGATGTTAATCTTAGTCCCCAGTGTGAAGGAAATGTTGTTGTGAGGTGATCCATCTGTAAATACTGCAACCACCAATGATTGTAAATGTTTAATTCATTGATATTTGACCGTTAAAATCTGATCTTCACTGATCTTCCATTAACTTTTTACAAGTGTTGAGTTGCCTCCGTCCTTTCATTATTCTCGTGTTGGGGTTTATTGATTATGATGTCATGAATTTCTGTTTACATTGAATTTTGGCCTGTAATTGTGCCAATTGATATTTGATCTGGTGTACGTTAGCAGTATGAAAGCTAAAATTTATAAACCATAGTCATCGTCCTGAAGTGTCTAATAACAGGTGCTCTCATATTATGAAGGAAGGATTATCAAGTCCTGAATAGAGAACAGAGTTTTGTTAATATCAAAGGTGGAATGCAGAAAGTATGAAAGCCTATTTTGTTGCTATAATCAGATTAGTCGCAACACACAAGCTTGTCGACGAAGGGAAATATTATTCTGTTGAGACTTCTATATGGATTGCAAGCCACATCAACTCTGATACTTTACGAAATTAAAAGAAGATATCCGGTCTCCTAATTATTATACTCTCTACAATCTGTACTTGTTTCTGGCTCATCTAAAAGATATACTTGCTTTCTGTTAGAACCCACATGGTCACTAGTTAGACCAAACTGAAGTTGAATGAATTGAAACAATATAGCTGATTTATAATGCCCAATCAGGATTCTGTTCTGGTTGATTTGTTATATCATGAAAATTCATCCTGTAAAGATCTTTCGACCAATAAGTCACTGTGGTTTGCAAGCATGTAAAGTACTGTTCAATGACTTGTTCTTTGCTGTTGTGATGGCCTTTACGATTTATGACTTCTAATCATGCTCTCATGAATCCACTGTTCTATCTCCAGCCTAGTCCTTCTTTTCAAGGCCATAGTTATAAGTGAATCTTTTTTTGGTTCTTGGGCATACAATTAAACATTCATTTCTTACAACTTATTAGACATTTTATAACCCTTTTCTACTTTAGTTTTGAGGTTTTGGTTTTCTTTTTTAGGTGGATCTTAACCAAGCTATTTCGATGGTTTCCTATTATGCTTCATCATCTGAGCCTGCTCAAGTCCGTGGCAAAACTGTGTATATTCAGTACTCGAACAGGCAGGAAATTACAAATAATAAAAGCACTGGAGACGTTGCTGGCAATGTCCTTCTCGTTACTATTGAAGGTGTTCAAGCTGGTGATGTTAGCATAGAAGTTATTCATTTGGTAAGTTAGTAATTTCTACATTCTATATTTGTTTCTATATTTGTGACAGGATAAATTGATTATCTGTATAATGATTTCTTGTTTTAGTAGTAAATTTATTACGAATTGGAAAGTGACTGGTGTCAGATCTGTGTCAATTATACATTTTGTGAATGGTGCTGATCTTGCTTTGTTTGTTTAGCTTCTATAACATAGTCTGCTTGGATCAGCAGGTCCATGATAAGACGGAGAAATCTACCTGCCTATTGCATTGGAGAGCACTGAGTGTGTTTTGCTATCTGTTTCTCTGAGCATGCGTTTTGTATTTTTTGAACCTAATCTTGAGTAAATGGTACTTTCTAACCGCTTGACCAAAATGTTTATTTTAACTTCTGCCACACATTCTCTTCTGTAATGCGCACTAATGCGTCATCTAATTGAACTCAAATGCACACTCAACTTGATATTGCGGTATTGAAGGACATACTGTCTTTTTCTTTTTAACATAGTGTGACCATATTGAAGCTCTTATTCCTGCTGTTAAAACATCAGTGCTAATTTAGTGTTTTTTCGTTTCAACTTACCTATCCTTAATGTGACACACTTTGTTCATTCTTTCTCAAGAGCTGCTTGTGGAGCCTCTCTCTACCTATATGTCACAACCTTGTTTTGGTTGAAGGTAGTAGAAAATTGGATCCATGCATTGGTCTTCAAAACCTTATCAAAAACCTTCCACACTTGAAACTTGATTACTTTATTTTTGCTATGTTACCTACTTTTAATTTAATAATATTAATTTATCTTTTCATTGCCTTGTTAAGACATTATCTTGGGGACACTTTTCCTTTTTGGCCTCAGGTATTCTCTGCCTTCGGCTTTGTGCACAAAATTGCTACCTTTGAAAAGGCTGCTGGTTTTCAGGTGATTGGCTGCTTTCCGGAAGATTATTAGATAAACTTTGAGTAGTTACTTACGTCTATTTGAACTTTCTGCAGGCCCTAATCCAATACAGTGATGCCGCGACTGCTTCAGAAGCTAGAAATGCTTTGGATGGAAGAAGCATTCCAAGGTTGCATTCGTCTAGGTTGCTAATCTGTTTATTTTTTTTAAAAAAAATTAAACTAATTGGAATTATGGCTTTCAGGTATTTGCTTCCAGAACATGTTACTTCTTGCCACCTGCGTATCTCATTTTCCGCTCACACAGATTTGAATATCAAGTTCCAATCTCACCGTAGCAGGTACGCGCCTTGTTCCTCTTCAGCTGTCACTGGTGGATTTAAGAACTCATGAGTAGAGTGCTGGATAAAAGGCATAAAATGAGTAGAGTGCTGGGTAAAAGGCATAAAAATATTATGTTGCCCAGCTTAATAATAGGTTCATGGCAACTGATTTATGTATTAACCAAATAGAACTTCTAGCAATCCTAATTACCTGATTTCTTTTTCTTTTTTTATTTTTTTTGCATAAAGTTTTTACATATCTAATTGATTTGTTGCCTTCCACTCTTCATTTTCTTCTTCTATACTTAGACAACTAAGATGATTATGCCTTCCTCTTTTGTTAGTACTCTGATACCTTTGTCAACTTTTTGGTTAAATAGGGACTACACAAACCCTTATCTCCCTGTGAACCCTTCAGCAATAGAGGGAACTGTACAGGTAAGTTTTATAAAAAATATTTTTCTTATTATCTATTGGTTTGCCAATGATCTTATGAAAACAAACTTTCAGCCTATAGTAGGTCCTGATGGGAAGAAAAAAGAGCCTGAGAGCAATGTGCTTTTAGCATCTATTGAAAATATGCAATATGCTGTCACAGTTGATGTTCTTCACACTGTAAGATAGTTCTTTACTCATTTTTTTTGCATCTCAATTGCCTGTTGCTTTCTAAACTAGTTGCAACTTTGATAATTGTTTTCACCCGCAAGAATCACATTTTTCAGGTTTTCTCTGCATTTGGCACTGTCCAAAAAATTGCCATTTTTGAGAAAAATGGTGGAATGCAGGCTTTGATTCAGTATCCCGGTAAGTTCATCACAACTCATGTCTATTCAAATTTAGCATGAGTCATGCAAAATTTACTTTGGATGCATTATTTGTATGTTTAGATTCATATGAAATTCATTGGTTTCTTAATGGTTTCTGTTATTTAACAAGGAGCAGAGAGCCTTGATTGTTATTGTCACTGCATGCTAATTTGATCAATGTGGCATCTATGGCTTTTCCATTCTTTGTCTAAGGCTTTCTTTATTAGATTAAATTGGGTTTCGATAATTTTGGTTTCTTGCTGCCTGGTCTTCTAGGTTTGGTGGCATTGTGGCAAGTCTCTCTTGCCTGAAGTTGCATTATAAATTGGCTTCACAGCACTAGTTATTAGTGAGTTGATATCAACCTTTCCATGTCTTTTGTAAAAAAACCAAAGTTGTTGGAATAGAGGCTTTATAGATGATAATTATATCTAAAGCACATAATGTATCAGATGAAGTTGCTGTTGCTACGTCTATGATCTTGTCATGTGCATGCTTGCCAAATTGAATTTAATCTTATCAATCCCTAATGTTCAATCTCTTTATGGGCAACTTATAAACATGCATCTTTATATGGGAGTTGGCCTTTTAGATTTTCAGAATCCCTTTGGTTGTGTGCAATGCCAAAATGAAAGAGTGGATGTAAAATATTGGTTGTTTTTCTGTACATGCATTTTACATCTGCATATGTATTTATTGGGTTTCATTTTGAGTTGTTTTGGTCGTGCATAATACGGAGCTTAATGCCTTGGCAGTGCCTTTCATTGGAGCTTTTCATACATTTTGTGTTGTTTTTGGTCTTCTCCGTTTAGTGGTCTCATTCACATATTAGCAAAATGAAGGTATGACTGTTATGCCCGTTTGTGTTCATCTGGATTGATATTTATAGAAACTATGAATGTAGCTTTGGGACCTTGTACCTAGTGCGTATTGTCAGTTTTATTTAAACTATCAATTCCTGATCTTTTTTTAGTTTGTGCTGCCACGTGTTCTGAAAGTTGAACGATTTGCATAATTCGTTAGTTTCTTGTGGTAGTTCCATGGTTTGTCAGTTTTGTAGTTTTATCCAAAATTTGCCACTAAATCTTGTCATGACCAAATCAGTCTTCTACCAAATGACCAGATATATAAACTTAGCCTCCAGATGCATTTTCTTGAATCCACTTAAGAGACAATCTTGTACAGGGGGACTAATTCACACTCCTCTTTTGCCATTTCAGATGTGACGACAGCGGCTGTTGCTAAAGAAGCTTTGGAGGGACACTGCATCTATGATGGTGGTTATTGTAAGCTTCACCTGACATACTCTCGTCATACTGATCTGAATGTAAAGGTACAAATTAAATAGTTTTGGGTTGTCAAAGTAACAAAAGAAATAAAAACAACGAAGGAAAAAGAATACAACATGAAAAGTCAGCAAGAAAAAATAAGCGACCGTGCCTTTCATGTCCATTTGTTGATTGTCTGCTAATGTATGTTTCTTTACACCTTTTTTTTTTTTCTATTCAATATCTATTTTTCGCTTATCATTCCTGAGTTTATACTTGTTATGTTCAGGCACATAACGATAGAAGCAGAGATTACACTATTTCGGACTCGGGCATACTATCAGTTCCGCAGGCTCAAGGCTTGCCTGGTGTTCCTACCGCCAGCTGGCAAAGTAATCCTCTGGCGGCGTCAGTGTATGGCGGCAACGAATTTGCCGCCGGTGGTCCATCGGCAATCCCTAACGGGCAAATGCCGGCTTGGGATCCTACTACCATGCCGGGGGGAGCCTATGGAGCGACTACAAGCTCGTACCCTGCTGGCCAATCATATGCACCGCCACCTGTTTCCCAGTTTCCATCCACTGCGGCAGTTTCGCAGCCGATGCCTCCTTACGGGGCTCCTCCCAATGCACGGCCTCCTGCAACATCCTCGGGTCAGCCTGCTTACTACTCTTCATGAACTGTTTAACGTCCTTTGTTATTTTCAACATCACAAAAGTGCTACATGAAAGTCTTCTCTGAGGGGGAGTTTATTAGTAGTAACTTGTGATTTTATTGTGTTTACAATGATTTGTTCTTGTTAGTTGATACACCTAAGCACAATTCCTCCTCGTTCTTACCCAATGTGAGACATCAAGACCAGGTGCGTCTTGCCATGTGCTGTTTCACCTTTAGTTTTGAAACACTGGATTTGTTATTTCCTAGTTTGTTATCCTTGGTAACGCTGAAAATTAGTGCGCTTTTTTTTTTTTTTTTTTTTTTTTTTTGTGAGAAATAGGCAGCATGCTATCCGCTTCTTTTATTTCATTTAGAAATAAATTTAACTAGAAATGTGAATCAACTAGAATTCGAATTTGGGACCTCGGGTACCAACCACCCAGTCCTTTGCCATTTGTTCTAGGGACGGTCGGTAAAATATTAGTGCGCTTTTTATAATGGTAGTTTCAGGTCTTTTAGGACCAAACAAGCCTCGATCGGAAATTTATAGGCTATTTATATATAATGTCTTTTTTCTGAGGGAAACTTACCGAGGCAAATTTAGTAGTGTAATACCTGAGCTATCTTACAGTATGTCGTAACTCCTAGGGATCAAACAGCTATCTAAGTGGCAAAAGAAATCTCCGGAATGGAGGGGGGTGGTTGCACTGCTCTAATGCAATTTTGCTGATACTTGGCAAAATTGTCAACTGCAAACTGCAGGCGAATGCTCGGCAAAATTATCAACTGCGAACTGCAGGAAGAATTATCAATCTTAGTTTGTAGCTGTGCGTGTATGTGTGCGTGCTTGCTTTAATTTCATTGGGCATATAAATAAACATTTGATGGTGATAATGCGATTCGTGTAATCGGTCCAAGCACTTGGACTTTGGTACTCAAATAATTCCATGGCTCGACGTTCGTGAGAGGAACAATTATTACTGGACTTATGGTCATTTTGGAGGAGTAGATTTTGAAGTAATGAGGCATAAACTATTTTCCTGATTCTTCGCTCAGTGGCAGGGTGGGATATTTTAACTGGTCTGGTCCACGGGTGAATGGGTAGATCCGTCTACGGAACGAGAACGGCTCATTTTGTCCGTCGCGCACAAAAGCGCGTCGCACCGAACAATTAGGGTCAGTAGTCACGACGCATTAATATTATACAGTCCATTAAACATCTCATTAAAAAAATATAAATTTTGTAAATATGATGGAATGGGTAAATTTCGGAGGGATTAACATGTAAGATTTGTGACCAATACATACGTTCACGTTCCTCTGCCTTAGCAACACGAGGCCGTGACACGTTGCATATCTCTTATTCAGATTTCAGACACGGCACGTCTACAGCGAAGAGCAACACGAGCCTTAGTCCTAGCCCAAAAGCCCGTTGTCCAAAAGGAAAATAAAATAGAGAACCGAGTTGCATTAGAGCATACACTCCGAACGAGGACCAGAGAGACTCGTGATTTTTCTTAGCCAAGTCCAACGCACAGAGAGAACCAGGATCGGAGACTCGTGATTCGCCATGTATCTCCTCTTTTGTGCTACACAGAGATTAATCCATCCGGCGTGGCAACAAAGTGGGCCCCACAAATCTTCTTTCCATCCAATAATGTTTCTTCGTTTGATTCTCGGGTTCGGCAATGCGATAAGGCGGGATAAGGACCAACCGGTTCCCATTGGCGCCCCCAGCACCCCATCAAATCCCACCCCTCCGTTCCCTTGACCCCTGCAATATCGGCCGTCCATCGCCAACCGTGAATCTCGACCACAAGTCCACAACCATCCCTCTCCAGTCCAGTACAAAGCAGCGTAAGAGGCAAACGCAGCTTCACACCACACCTGCCCCTCTCTCTCGCTGCCCGAAAGAAACCATCTTTCGGCGCAACGATCGGAACGATGGCAACGGTCGCAGCTCAGGCATCGGTCACGGTGCTCCGGCCGTGGGCGTCGAAGACCAGATTCCTCGGTTCTCGGGGCAAGCTCGCGGGAGGGCTCGCGGCGAGGAATATTGGAACGACCTCTACTACTAGCAGGAGGAGGGGCCTCAAGGTGGAGGCCAAGGGCGAGTGGCTCCCCGGTCTCCCCTCGCCGGCTTATCTCAATGGCAGGTGAGAGCATAGCTAGAATTGGCGGAGAAACAAATAAGTTTTATGAGAATAACGTGATTTGCAGTATGAATGTTCCGAATAGTACGTGATCATAATTGACGGAATATGATGAGCAGCCTTCCGGGAGACAACGGCTTCGACCCGCTGGGCCTGGCGGAGGACCCGGAGAACCTCAGGTGGTTCGTGCAGGCGGAGCTGGTGAACAGCCGGTGGGCGATGCTCGGCGTGGCTGGGATGCTGATCCCTGAGGTGTTAACCAAGATCGGGCTCATCAACGCGCCGCAGTGGTACGACGCAGGAAAGGCCGAGTACTTCGCCTCGTCCTCCACCCTCTTCGTCATCGAATTCATCCTCTTCCACTACGTCGAGATCCGGCGGTGGCAGGACATCAAGAACCCCGGCAGCGTCAACCAGGACCCCATCTTCAAGAACTACAGCCTCCCGCCCCACGAGTGCGGATACCCCGGCAGCATCTTCAATCCCCTCAACTTCGCCCCCACCGTCGAGGCCAAGGAGAAGGAGCTCGCCAACGGTGAGTGCCAAAATTACTTAACTACTTAGTGCACCTTCAGCTGATTAGTACGTAGTTACATGATCTTTGTTCATCCGATAAGTGTTTGTTTTGTGATGATGCATGCGCAGGGAGATTGGCGATGCTGGCGTTCCTGGGCTTTGTGATTCAGCACAATGTGACAGGAAAGGGCCCCTTTGAGAACCTGCTGCAGCACATCTCTGACCCATGGCACAACACCATCATCCAGATCTTCAAGTAAAATCTGTAATAACATAGCCCAGCGGAGTTATCTATATATATCTCTTCGGAACAGGCCATGTCCCACGGACCACCATGTATATTAATTAATACTCTTATAATTTGTCTATCTCCTTCCTAAAAGATAACAACACCCTCCTTTTGCAATTGTACCTTGCGGAGTTATTGTCCGTGCATATATTCCACTTTGACTGCTCAGTTTTGTACAAATTACATACACATTTCATTTGTGAGTTGGCCGCAAAAATTTCTAAAAAAATATTAATAGATCCAATTTAAAATCAAAGGATACTGGATTAATTTATTGAATATGAAATAATAATCAAATTATAACGATTTATATTGGAGATAACAATATTGGCTTGGCTTATTGGTCAATCGGGAAAAACGAAAAGTATATATGTACGGTTCGTATCTTATAGCCAAACAAATTGACTTCAAATATATGTCCATGACAAATATATGCAATTAATCAAATCCACTGCTTAACACAAATTTGATTAAATGATAATAATAAGCGCCTTATCCCTGTTTCTTCTAAAATTTTTAGCTTTAGCTATTCTGCCATAGTTGTTAGTGAGCCTCAACACATATAGCATAGTTGCCATTACAAACTAATTAATATAAGCATTGAACTAACTGCAGAAGCATTGGCTCAAAGGTGGTGCTACAAGCAAGCCTGCTAGAGCTAAAAAGAAACTTCTCGATTCTTATATTTGCAATGTTAATTCCTTTCTGTGAGATGCAGTTTTCTTATCATTTTCTAGTTGGTCAGGTAATGTGAGATCCATTTCTCACTTATAGCTAATACATTAGCTCTAATACCAAACGACGCAGCCTACTAGCATTAAGGCTAAATTAGACAAAACCTTTTGTTAATACCTATTTTTTTATTTTTTTTCATATCATTCAAAAACCTACACTTTGTCTTCTTGGAAAATAAAAAATATTTACTTCCGCCTCTTTAGTCAGTGTTTCGTTAATGTTCCATTTATATCGTATTTTTATATCCTTAAAATTCTCACCCATATCCAGACATATGCCCTCAGCTGCTGCCTCGCTCTCTGCCGCCGCCTTGCTCTCCACCGCCTCGCCCTTACCCACACCTCTATCCATATCCAGACACAAGCTCTCGCCCTCATTCGATCGCTGCCGAAATGAGCAAGATTGGGAAAGAGGAGATAAAGAAGATAAGGATGGTTTAGTCATTTTGTCACACCGTACTCCCTTATGAACATTTTTTATTTTTTAAGAAAGTAAAGTGTAGATTTTTGAATGACAGGAAGGTAAAGTAAAAAAAATGAGCATAAAAGGTTTGATAATTGGTATTTGAGGTCTTAAGTTTGAAGTTTAGTTGATTTACAGCTTCAGCTAAATTTATTTTTTTAAAAAATGAATGAAGTGAATGATATACTATTTTTCTCTCTCTCAAAAAAAAGACCGGATTTAGAGAGTTGAGCTACAATATATATATAAAAAAAAACATGAACTATTGATATACTTTTAACTCTTCACCCCTTAGATCCATACTAATAGTATTACCAAACAGTAAATCTTAAGTATTTAAGAGACAAAAAAAGTGATAGCAAGTGAATAGTAAATACTTCTAAAAGTTCTATTTTAGCCGAATTATGAGTTTACGTTGCCTAAGAGTAAAATTAGAAAGAGATTTACGAGACAAGTCTTTTATATTGAATTAATATGTTTTTGGTGGCAACTGGCAACTTTGCAGCTTTAGTCCGTGGTGTGAACTGTCACATGACAGTTTCATTGATTTGAGGCTAACTTCAATAGAACAGTAGTTACAATACTGCATTAATAAGAGATTTTTATTTTTATTTTTTTACGTTTTTCCTGCCAAAGGACTGGAATTTCAGAGAATCAAAGCCCAAAAAGTTTTTTTTTTTTTTTTTTTTTGAGAGATAGTTAGCACGCTAGCCGTTTCGTTTATTTCATTTAAAAATAAACTTAGCTGAAAATATGAATCAACTGGAGCATCAACCACCAAGCATTTTGACACTTGCGCTAGGAAAGGTCGGTCCAAAGCCCAAAAAGTTAATGTCATTTCAGTCTCATTAATTTGGGGCTGCTACATCTTGGGCTGAATCAAAATTAAATTGGGCCCGACCCTTTCGGACCTCAATGGCTATGCGGGTGTGGCTTAAAACTGCGACAACAAATGTCCGCACCGGATATCTTTATGCGAGAAGTGTCGAAACTCGATACTCGAACGCATTACCTCGACTCCTTGAGTGGCATCGTGATAGAATCCAAAGCACTTAAAAGCATACAACTCCTCCAGGTTATGCTCCTCTCCACCTCCTTCAACAAGCTCTCCTTTAGATTCCTCAGAGGCATATCAGCGTCCCTTCCCTTCGTCCTCCACCAGCATCCCCCAACGTGTTCGACGAAATGCCTCAACGAAAACTCCCACGACTCCAGGGAGGAAACTCTAATTTCCTTGTTCAAATCGTGCTCCACCATGAGGGAACTCTCTCAGATCCACGCCCAGGTCATCTCCGCCGGTTTCGATCAACACGTGTACGTGATCGGTAGATTAATCTCGTTCTGCTGCGTGTCGGAGAACGGATCGATGGCTTACGCGTCTCTCGTGTTCGAAGAACTGAATTGGCCTGATGGGTTCTTGTACAACACCATGATTCGAGGATTGGGGAGAGTCGGTAGAGATGAGGATGCGCTGTTGTTCTTTAAAAGAATGCGAGAGCGCGGTAAAGCCGCCGATAACTTTACCTTCGCATTCCTTCTCAAGATTTGCGGGCACATGACGGCGGTTGAATTGGGTAGGCAGATCCATTGCTGGATTGTGAAGCATGGATTGGAATCGAATGTATATGTTTGCAACACACTGATCCATATGTATGGATTGTTTAGGGAGATTAGCGCTGCGCGTCAGGTGTTTGAAGAAATTACTAGTAGGGACTTAGTCTCGTGGAATACGCTCGTCGATGTGTACGTGAGCTGCGGCGAGTACAAGGAGGCTTTGAGGATGTTTCTTCGGATGAGGAGAGATGGTTTCGGTCCCGATGAAGCTACGTTGGTTGTGACTCTCTCGGCGTGTTCGGAATTGGGCGCCCTGGATTTTGGAAGGTGGGTTCATTCCAACACAATCCACCAAACTGTATCTGTTTCCAACTCTTTAATCGATATGTACGCAAAGTGCGGAGCCATCGAAAGTGCGCTTCAAGTGTTTAACAATATGGCGAGCAGGAACATCGTCTCGTGGAACTCGATGATACTAGGACTTGCGCTGCATGGGCATGTCGACAAGGCATTATTGCTTTTTAATAAGATGCTTGAAGAGTGCGAATTCGAAGAGCCGAATGACATTACGTTCTTAGGAGTTCTTTGCAGCTGTAGCCACGGAGGGCTTGTGGAAGAAGGGCGGAGGTACTTCGAAGTGATGAGGAGGGACTATGGTGTGACTCCTAACATAAAGCATTATGGGTGCATGGTCGACCTTCTTGGAAAAGCCGGGCTTCTCCAAGAAGCATATGAGCTTGTAAGGAGCATGCCGATGGAGGGGAATGCGGTGGTGTGGAGGACGTTGTTGGGGGCGTGCCGAGTTCACGGGAACATTGAACTCGGCGAGCGAGTTCTTGAGCATCTCAGAGAGTTGGAGCCTGATCACAGCAGCGACTACGTTCTTCTCTCGCACATGTATGCTGGAGCTGGAAGATGGAATGATATGTTGCATGTAAGAGAGGTGATGAGAGGAAGAGGAGTTCAGAAGCCTAAGCCTGGTATGGGTGTGCTTTCCCGCGCCGAGCATTAGAAACAGAGAGAGTAAGAGATTCATTTCTTTCTCCAACAAAGGTCCCATCTAGCTTGGTTGAACTTCTAAAAATAGAGCTATGTGAAAAGGCAATAACAATTTGCTTATTAAAATCAGCTCGAATCACTTTCTGCTGTGGTAAAAGCAGAGGTTTCAAGGGATTTTCTATTTTTAGAACTCAGACGCTCATTTTAACTTTCCACTCCAATACAATCTAGCTGTTGTGTTTTGTAATGGAGAAACAACTCCAAAAGCTGAACCAAACAAGTACTTGCTCCCTCACAAGGGGATTTTTCTTGTCGATACATTAGGTAGCATCACTGTATTTTGCCGAGCAGAAAAAGCCGCAATGCTCAAGACAATTATTTACATCAGTTTTGGGCATTACATGGTTTGTATGTATATATACTCACTACGAGTCTACGATATTGTTTAAGACACAACAGTAAACCTGTACTTCAATGAGTAGAATAATCTGTCCTTAAATTGCAAGATTTTTTTTTTCCTTCTTTTTTTTTTCCTTGGTTTAGTGAGATAAGGTTGTTGGAATAGAGGCTTTTTGGATGATAATTATCTCTAAAGCACATAATGTATCAGATGAAGTTGCCATTGCTACGTCTATGATGTTGGCATGTGCACGCTTGCCATTTTGAATTTAATCTTATCAATCCCTTATGTTCGATCTCTTCATGGGTAACTTATAAACATGTATCTTTATATGGGAGTTGGCCTTTTAGATTTTCAGAATCCCTTTGGTTGTGTGCAATGCCAAAATGAAAGAGTGGATGTAAAATATTGGTTGTTTTTCTGTACATGCATTTTACATCTGCATATGTATTTATTGGTTTCATTCTAGTTGTTTTGGTCATGCATAATACGGAACTTAATGCCTTGGCAGTGCCTTTCATTGGAGCTTTCCATACCTTTTGTGTTGTATTTGGTCTTCTCCGTTTAGTGGTCTCATTCACATATTTGCAGAATGAAGGTATGACTGTTATGCCTGTATGTGTTCATCAGGATTGATATTTATAGAAACTATGAACGCGGCTTTGGGACCTTTGTACCTAGTGCATATTGACAGATTTATTTAAACCATCAATTCCTGATCTTTTTTTCGTTTGTGCTGCCACGTGTTCTGAAAGTTGAACGATTTGCATAATTCGTAAGTTTCTTGTTGTAGTTCCATGGTTTGTCAGTTTTGTAGTTATATCTAAAATTTGCCACTAAATCGTGTCATGACCAAATCAGTCTTCTACCAAATGACGAGATATATAAATTTACTGCCTCCAGATGCATTTTCTTGAATCCACTTAAGAGACAATCTTGTACAGGGGGACTAATTAACACTCCTCTTTTTGCCATTTCAGATATGACGACAGCGGCTGTTGCTAAAGAAGCTGTGGAGGGACACTGCATCTATGATGGTGGTTATTGTAAGCTTCACCTAACATACTCTCGTCATACTGATCTGAATGTAAAGGTACAAATTAAATAGTTTTGGGTTGTCAAAGTAACAAAAGAAATAAAAACAACGTAGGAAAAAGAATACAACATGAAAAGTCAGCAAGAAAAGATAAGCGACCGTGCCTTTCATGTCCGGTTGTTGATTGTCTGCTAATGTATGTTTCTTTACACCTTTTTTTTATATTCTTTTTTTTGAGAAAAACGTAGCATGTCACCTGCTTCATTCAATATGAAAATGAATTTAACTACAAAACATAGAGACAGCTAAGGCCTCAATAAGAAAGACACACCCACACACTCACACACACCCGCACACGCGCGCGTGCCCTTCCCCCCACATGGCTCAATAAGAACGAGAAAGACACACACCCCTACACACGGGCGTGCGCGCACACAAAAAACAAAAAGCAGCTAAACACCTAAACACCTCCCTACAGTTAAAGTCAGCCTTCGCCCCTCTTCTCCCAGTCCGTTACAAGGTTTGCGATCTCCTTGAGAACACGATAAATATTCCTCCTCTTTCATTCTTTCTTTGAAAGATAATACAATTCCTTTCTAGCCATATTACCCACCATGACGCCGTTAGTTTACAAAGTTCTTGCTTTCTTCTTTGATTGTTTGACACATTCATGAATGCCTCCCATAAATTCCTTGGCGAAGTTGCCGTTGACGAGCATTCTGAATTAGAGACCATCAGAGAGAATATTTTTAGTATATTTTATGGTCAATATCTATTTTTCGCTTATCATTCCTGACTCCATACTTGTTATGTTCAGGCACATAACGATAGAAGCAGAGATTACACTATTACGGGTTCAGGCATACTATCAGTTCCGCAAGCTCAAGGCTTGCCTGTTGTTCCTACCACCAGCTGGCAAAGTAATCGTCTGGTGGCGTCAGTGTATGGTGGCAACGAATTTGCCTCTCCATCGGCAATCTCTAACGGCCAAATGCCGGCTTGGGATCCTACTACCATGCCGGGGGGAGCCTATGGAGCGACTACAAGCTCGTACCCTTCTGGCCAAACATATCCACTGCGGCAGTTTCGCAGCCGATGCCTCCTTATGGGGCCCCTCCCAATGCACGGCCTCCCGCAACATCCTCGGGTCAGCCTGCTTACTACTCTTCATGAACTGTTTAACGTCCTTTGTTATTTTCAACATCACAAAAGTGCTACATGAAAGTCTTCTCTGAGGGGGAGTTTATTGGTAGTAACTTGTGATTTTCTTGTGTTTACAATGATTTGTTTATTGTTAGTTGATACACCTAAGCACAATTCCTCCTCGTTCTTGCCCAGTGTGAGACATCAAGACCAGATGCGTCTTGCTATGTGCTGTTTCACCTTTATAGTTTTGAAACACTGGGATTTGTTATTTCGTAGTTTGTTATCCTTGGTAACGCTGAATTAGTGCGCTTTGTTATAATGGTGTTTCAGGTCTTTCAGAACCAAACAAGCCTCGATCAGAAATTTATAGGCTATATATATATATAGTGTCCTTTTCCTAAAGGGAAACTTAACACGAGGCAAATGTAGTAGTGTAATCCATGAGCTACCATGTCGTAACTCACTCGTAAGGATCAAACAGCTATCTAAGTGGCAAAAGAAGTCTCCGGAATGGAGGGGGGTGGTTGCACTGCTCTAACGCAATTTAGCTTGATACTTTGGCAAAATTGTCAACAGCGAACTGCAGGAGGATACTCGGCAAAATTATCAACTGCGAACTGCAGGAAGAATTGTCACTGTACTAACACCTAGGCGAAATTTGTGGTTTTTAGGGTTTTGGGCCGACAATCTTAGTTTGTAGCTGTGTGTGTAGGTGTAGGTTCGTGTGCTCGTTTTAATTTCATTGGGCATACATGGTGATATGGCGATTCGTGTAATTGGTCCTCCAAGCAACTGGACTTTGCTACTCAAATGATTCCATTGCTGGATGTTCGTGAAAGGAACAATTATTACTGGACTAATGACGATTTTGGAGGAGTGGATTTTCTAGTAATTATGGAGGCATAAGCTATTTTCCTGATTTTTCCCTCACGCACAAAAGAGCATCACCAGAAGAACTAGGGTTAGTAGTCCCGACACATTCCATTAATTGTCTCATTAAAAAAATATATATATAAAAATAAAAATATTTTTTTTGGTAAATACGATGGAATGGGTAAATTTGGAGGGACAATTGTTATCTGCTAAAGATTTGTGACCAATATACGTTTTAAAATTCTGCAAGGGCTAGCGGTGGGCCCCAAATCTCACGTTCCTTTGCCTTAGCAACACGAGGCAGCGACACGTTGCACATCTCTTACTCAGACACGGCATGTGCGACCCCGAACACTGTGCCGGACCCTCTACAGCGAAGAGCAATACGAGCCCAAAAGCACTTCGCATGCTTCTGCTTCTTCTGCTGCTGCTGTTGCTGCTGCTGCTTTTGCTGATTAATATTTTGAAATAAAATAAAAAAAGAAAAAAAAGAAAAGGAGGGAGAGAACAGAGTTGCATATAGCATATATACACTCCAAATGAACGAGGTGCACGAATTGGTGCCAACGACCGTCCAGAAGCGAGTGGCGAAAGAAAGATGGTTGATCAAATGAGTCGAATCATAGTTGATTCACATTTTTAGCTAAGTTTATTTCTAAATAAAATAAACGAAGCGAGTAGCGTGCTACCTATCTCTCTCAAAAAAACAAATAAATAAATAAATGGTCCCCAACATTGTAACACTGTGGGTGTGTATTTTTTTTCCTTTGTTGTCATTCACAGATAGTTTGAATGAGCGGGCGGAAGAGAGTTCAAATGAAGAGCATGATATCTTTGGAGGCACGAGAACTTGTGCTTTTCTTTTATCAATAACATTGCAGGCGGGACCACAGGATCTTTGTGAGCTTTGTAGAGAGAGAGAGAGAGAGAGAGATCTCATGGTTACAGTGCTTTTTTTACATTTAGGCTCCTAGTAAATTTTTATTTAAAAAATAGATATGTCAAAATTAAATCTGCAAAAATGATTCTAAACCGCCACACAGTCAACAACACACAGTGGGAAGCTAAGAAATAAAAATTATTAAATATTTTATATATTGTATAAATAAATAAAAATAAATTATGTATATATATATATAATTTATTCGGGTTTAAATTCGAATAATATTTCGGATATTCATATCTATTGACATCCATATTTCTTATTCCACGTTTCAATATACAAAAAATACGTACTAAACACGTGTTTGAACACGGTGAATGGTTCATCGTGTTCAACTTAATACCTGTCCCCAGCCCTGCCTGCGTGGTGATGACGTGGCGTTTGCGTGGCAGGAGCAGAACTATTTTTGTAATTTTAATTTTGATAGAATTATTTTTAAAATAAAAATTATTTAGGGACTATTTGCAAAATAAGTCCTGGTTGCACGTCTAAGTTTTTTTTTTTTTTGTTGAATTTTAGGTAAAAACATACAAATATCCCAAATATCATCCATTTTTCTAGTAGTTACTTGAGCTTCGTACGTAGGTTTGATTTTACTGTGTAATCATACGTTTTCGTGAGGCAATGTTTATATATGTGAACTTTAATTGATGTTACGACTAAAAGGATGTATATCTCCTAATATCAATAGTTTTAGACGGCAAAATAGTTCACATCAAATAATTTGTGCGGTAAATAACAAAGTTTTCTCTGCGAATATATATCCCCATCTTCCTAAATGCAAAAGGAGAGGTGAAAGTTAATACGTCTCGTCGTCGTCGTCGTCCCCGCTGATTACTAAATGTGAAACCAAATATATATATATATATATATATATATATATATATATATATATATATATATATATATACAAGAAATAAGAGTTCTTATCTTTGTTAATTCGTGATCGTTGGTCTTCATAAAGGTTTAATTATTGGATTGAGAAGATGTGTGGTTAGGATGATGTGAGCACAAAGTTGGAAGTGGGTAGTTGGTTGAATAGTATGATCACAACGGTGAAAATCATCAAAAAGTGAATCTGATAGCGAGAAAACTTGAAGTATGTAGAATGTTACGTGTATTGATAGCATGTGACGGACTCTCTCTCTCTCTCTCTCTATATATATATATATATATATATAGTCCAGTGAGAGACACTCGATATTGCAAGCCGTTTAGTCTTTATCGGAGTCTAAGTGCAAAATCACATACACTGATGATTTTCATAGTTAGATCCAATCTATTCAACCAACACACGTACTTCACTAGAGGCTGCGTCATCTAGCAACCAATCTCTTAGTCCAAATGGCGAAAATTTGATACATGATAAACTTGATGTGATATCCGCATGTGGCTAGTTACATATATATATATATATATATATATATATAGTGTTCGCAAATAAGGAGTTGTCCTTCAATTGTGCTATTAAGTAGTGATTGCACCAAAGCATACAATCAATGCACTTCCATGGTCCATATGTGGCAGAAATTGCGTAGATAAAATTGACCACTTTCTTGTCATTAATCGACCTTAAATATCATGCCACGATTCTATTGTAATTTACAATTTAACCTCTTCATCGATTTAGTAATTGAAGCACTCGTTTTGTAAGCGATTTGACTCAACTTCTAAAAAATAAATTTCATAATTTTTCGATATCATTTACCTTATGATCAAAAGCTCACAAAATTGACAATTTTTTACTAGATGGAATACTTGCTAGTTTAACTAAAAGAATTGAAATAGGTTGAATTTTTGATAGAAAATTCTATTCACTATCTAGATAAAGATCAATAACTCCGATCTTAAATTGAAGGATCCGATCATCTATTTTTAGGGACGTCGTTCGATTTCGCTCATTTTATGCCCATTTCATGGACTTTATTATGATTTCAAAATTTACTGAAATTTATTTTTTAGAAGTTTCAAATACTCTAGATCATATTTAACTGAATTGGATCGTTCATTAAGCCCCATCATCGAAAACAACTTACGTAGTAGAGCCCAATACTCATAATAAGATAGTAGTCTACTCTATATATATATATATATATATATATATATATAGTGTTCGCAAACAAGGAGTTGTCCTTCAATTGTGCTATTAAGTAGTGATTGCACCAAAGCATACAATCAATGCACTTCCATGGTCCATATGTGGCAGAAATTGCGTAGATAAAATTGACCACTTTCTTGTCATTAATCGACCTTAAATATCATGCCACGATTCTATTGTAATTTACAATTTAACCTCTTCATCGATTTAGTAATTGAAGCACCCGTTTTGTAAGCGATTTGACTTAATTTTTTCACAGTTAATATTGATTAGGGTTACCGAAAGCATCAAATACGATGAATGATTAAAAAAGAACGAGAGGGAATCACCTCTGCATGCAGTTCCTGCAGTTTGTTCGAACACCGCATATTCATGACATGCATGCATGTATTTTTTTCACTAGTTATGGTGTTGTTCCGACGGTTGCAGAACATTAAACTTAATTTAGCAAAAATGTAAATTATAATTTTTTTACAGGTATTTTTTGGCACTTCTAAAAGTTGAATGTTCACAGAGTATGTGTTAGTTATATTATCCAGAGCATCTTGTTCTGTTTAAATGTAAATGGCTATAGATGAGAACGTATACATGTGCTCGTCATCTAAACACAGTTCAATGATACACTAATTAAATACTTGTCGATCATCAATAACACTAGATTCATCGAAATTAATCACTTAAATATTATTTTTAAATTTGACGAGATTTAATGAACTTATGTACTGTACAATTACAGGCCTTGAATGGTAAAATTGTAAGGTTTTAACAGCGAAAGGTAAAGAGAAGAGGGAAGAGCAATTATTAATTCATGGCTTTATTTATTTATTTCCACATGCGAAGTAGCCGAGCCAGAGAGTCCATTTAGTACCGTTGGATCCACCAAACCAGGAGAAGAACAGGTGGAATTAATGGCGATAAAATAAATGAGTTTGGTTTGTCATCTTCTCGAATTAATTAAAGGCTACTAACGATTTTCATATATCACACCCCGGCCATGTGCACATGGTGAGAGACATGGGGGAGAGAAAGATCTTGTTGTTGTTATGTTTTGCATCGATGCATGTTTAAAGCTATGATATTTAATGGAAGTTTCTTTGTTGATTTGAGATGCATCAATTATTATTTGTACTAAGCTCATGATATTAATTGTACATTCTATTATAGAATATGCATTTTGTGTTTGATCATCTAAGGATTTTACATTTTAAATTTGTACTTTGGAGATGTTTTTTCTTTTTTTTTTTCTTTTTTTTCTTTCTTTTTTTTTTTGAGAGAGAAAGGTAGCGCGCCACCACTTTGTTTATTTTATTTAGAAATAAACTTAGTTGAAAATATGAATAAACTAGGACTCGAACTTAGTCTCGATACCAACAATCAAGTCCTTTGTCATTTGCGTTAAGGACAGTTGGTGGACTTGGGAGATGTTAAAGTGCAAGATTCATATTTTGTTTATAAATTATGAATAACTCAAATCCTAGGACTGTTGTGCTCCTAAACACACATCAGCCCTTATGCTCTTATCTTTGTAACCACTTATATGGTTAGAATGAAAGAAAAAAGGAGATATTGAAAAGAATATGTATATATATATGATGGTATGATCTTGTAAAAGCACCAAGCCCCTGCTTGTGATTTTGATTTAATGATTTTTATCCTTAGATCTACTACGCCTTTAACTATTTTTGTCTGTTAAATTATACTATTCAACCAACCACCCACTCAATCCAAGTAGGCCACATTATTCTAACTGCACATCTATTAATCCAAAGATTAAAAACTTACAAGCATCAATGACTTGATATTTTTAAAAGTATAGGAGCTCAATTCTATATATATTATATATATATATATAGAATTAGGCTACTATGCTATTAATAGCACCAAGTCATTAACGTTATCAAATTTTTGGCCGTTGGATTGAGAGATGTGCGGTTAGGATGATGTGGGCCCCCAAGGGTTAGGTGGGTGGTTGGTTGAATAGTATGATCTAATGGGTGAAAATTATTAAAGGGGTGGATCTAACGGTAGAAAATTTGGTAGAGTCTTCGTCTTTATTGATAAGCATGTGATAATTTAATATATATATATATATATATATATATATATATATATATATATTCTCCGTGCAAGTGTTGTATATCACGCCTGTAAGACTGACACAATCTGAATCACTATTTTTTTCTCGGGGAGCCCGTACAGTTTTCAAGCAGCGGTCCACTTTGCCATTTTGACAGTCCAATAGTAACTATCCAAAAAATCCAAAAAATAAAAAAAGATGGAACAAACTGGGCTCCAAACTCCAAAAAGAGTGCCTCTTCAAACTGTTCAGCTCATCTATTTATTTCCCTTTTCCCCCCACACCAACCCACCCGAGAAAAAAAAAGAAAAAGAAGAAAAACAACACCACACCATCTCAGGTATTCACTACTATACTACTCCTCTCCCTGATGTTCCTTCGCCCCATTATTTTTCCATTGCGTTTTATCTTTCAATCCAACAGTTAATCTCGAAACGCACCTGATCGTATTTTGTAGGGAAATGGGTTCTCTCGGGCTCTTCTTCGTAGCTCTTCTTCCAGTACTGCTGCTTCCCTCGGCGGTAAACGGGCTCGGACACGGCGGAGTCGGGTGGTCTCGAGCCCACGCCACCTTCTACGGCGGCGGCGACGCTTCGGGCACGATGGGTACGCACGCAAATGATCGATTATGAGCGTTTATTAATTAGTTAATTATTCCACCACCTCCTCTCGATCTACTTCATTAATTGTGCGTACGTATTCCTTAATATATATGTGTATATGTGTATATATATATATATGTATGTATAGGTGGGGCGTGTGGGTATGGGAATCTGTACAGCCAGGGGTACGGGACGAGCACGGCGGCGCTGAGCACGGCGCTGTTCGACGGGGGGCTGAGCTGCGGGGCGTGCTTCGAGATTCGGTGCGCGGGGGATCCCGGCTGGTGCCTGCCGGGCTCGGCCGTGGTGACGGCCACCAACTTCTGCCCGCCCAACGACGCCCTCCCCAACGACGCCGGCGGCTGGTGCAACCCTCCCCTCCCCCACTTCGACCTCTCCCAGCCCGTCTTCCAGCGCATCGCCCTCTACAAAGCCGGCATCGTCCCCGTTGCTTTCAGAAGGTCTTTTTTTCCCGTCTTTTCTTCTTCTTATTATTTTCTATTATCATCTCTTGAAATTTTGTGAAAACTTACGTTCTGGACGAAGAAACGTATGTACGGCTATAGTTGTAGTGAGTTTTTAGGATTTAGATATGTGATTGATGGAATAGCATGATCTACGGATTGAAATTAAGTTGGTCAAATCGATAGATTTTTGTGTGTGTGTGTGTGTAGGGTCCAGTGCAGGAAGAAGGGGGGAATCCGATTCACCATCAACGGCCACTCGTACTTCAACCTGGTGCTGATCACGAACGTGGGAGGGGCCGGGGACGTGCACTCGGTGTCGGTGAAGGGGTCGAGAACCGGGTGGCAGCCCATGTCGCGCAACTGGGGCCAGAACTGGCAGAGCAACACCTTCCTCAACGGCCAGGCCCTCTCCTTCAAGCTCACCACCGGCGACGGCCGCTCCCTCATCTCCTACGACGCCGCCCCTGCCGATTGGTCCTTCGGCCAAACCTTCAGCGGGGCCCAATTCAATTGATCTTAATTATATTCAATCAATATGCATGGTGTCTTTATTAGTAGAAACTATAGATGAGAAGGGCTTATTTTGAATGGCCTTTCTATCTATCATCATCATCATATTATTATTATTAGATTATTAGATCTGGATTTTGTGCCTTTCTTTTTTTAGGGCCTTTTTAGCATGTTAGGAGACGAGAGTATTGTGTCTTTTTATTGGTGAAAATTGGAAGAGGTGGACTCCTATATACCACCCGCCAATTTGTGTGCTTTCTCTTTTTTTAAATGCCGGCTTTTTCTGGAAGCTTTTCGGAAAGTTAGCGAGGCGATTGGGTTTGTGCTTCCAGTGGGGTATTAATTATCTCTATTTTGTACTGAAACCATATCTATGAAGCTTTGAGTTAATTTTCTATGATAAGATTCTATTTGGAAGTACTTATGCTGCTTATTTTGTGTTTCCTTTACCTGCTTTATTATAACTTATTTCAGAATAGATTGATTCGAACTATTTTAAATTTTACGAACAAAACATATTAATAGCATGATGTATTTGAGCCATCAAAATTTAAGGGCTCTGATTTGTTATGTGCAAGTGGTTGCATCCAATGTTCGTCCGTCCATATTTGGGGTCCATAAAAAATTTACCTTTCAAGAAGGACAGGGCACTAATTTGTGGTTAATATATACTATATCTCAAGAATATTAATTCAAAAGCTCTTCTTAGTTTGTAATAAATATGCACGTATAAAAAATGCTTAAATGAGTCAGGAATCTCTGATGTGCGTAAATTTCGAAATCTGACCCATTTTGGAGTGTCCTTTGACTATAGAAGAGGTTTCAATATTTGACCAATATTGGGGCATATGCCGCATATCCAACCGCACATCAACTTTTGCAGCTAAACGCACATCAACTTTTGCAGCTAAACGAAGCGGGTAGCGTGCTATCTATCTCTCTCAAAAAAAAAAAAAAAAAACTTTTGCAGCTATAAAAAAAGCTTTTTCTATAGAGAGAGAGAGAGAGAGAGAGAGAGAGAGAATGTGTCCTCTGTTACAGATAAAGCTGATAAGCCCTTATTTGGTTGGGGTCCCATGTTTATTTTCAAATACAAACTAAATAGGAAGGGGTTAGTAAATCTCACCCCAAATGGGCTATTATGGAATAGTCTATTTCGGGTGGACCATCCCACCCCACTATTTCAACTAAATAATATATTATTTTATCAATTATCTTTCTTATTCCATCTATTTTTTATCAAATACTATTTTTTACTATTCTGAACTAACTCCAATCTCCAATCAAATAAAAAAATACTTTAATCCCACTTTAATTCTGAACTTAATCTTATTCCTGAAATAACTAAATTTTTTTAATCTCAAACCAAACGATAGCTAAGTGTTTAAATTTATGTAGGGCTACTTGTACTAGCTGTAGATTGCCCTCCCGTGTACTTAAAACAAAGTAAACTCTTTTGGGGAAACCAATTAACAACCAGTGAGTTAATTGATACATGTTAAATATAAAAATATTTAAATATTATTATTAAGTAGAAAAATAATAATTATTTTGTATTATTTGTCATAATATAAGAACAAAAATTTTTAAGTTTGAGTTACATCGGACTTCTAATATAATTGATTTTCTCTTATTTAATTTAATCCTACGTCATGGCCAATTAAAAAATTGTGTTGAGATGTGAGAGAAAATGTTAAATATAAAATCATAGAAATACTATTTTTTACTAACTTAAAATTTTAAAATACAACAATTTTTTTCATATATATATATATATATATCAACTCCAGCTCATTTATTCACAAATAACACTCAAATTTATAATTCTGTCAAAATGAACATTTTGGTACTCATAAGTAGCCAAATTTCGTATAAAAGGAAAACTATTTTACAAAAAAAGTTTATTCAGAAAAATAAAATTGATTTGTATATACTGTGCTTCTATGGGTCGTTATTAATTAATGAACATAAATGCGCACTGGAATTAAAGCACTTCTGTTTACTTCATTATGCTGGACAGGTAGTTAAGTGTGCCCCAACAACCTGGAAGTAGTTCCATTAATATGGTTTTGAACTTTTAATACGGCCTCCTCCTTTGGAGGAAACTTTTTACTGCCGCACATTAAAGGCGTGTTTTTTTCTCTCGCCTTACACCATGTGCAAGCGTAGCATCTTTCCCAAGACGATTTTTTGGTCTCTACTCTTTGACCCAAAATTTGGTTAATTTGAATGAGAATTTCCTCTTCTGCTTACCGAAATGTAAGTACTTCAAATTGAAAGATGTTTTAAGCCGTATATGCGTTTTCGGAGAAAGATACGAAATTAAGGGATTGTTAAAGGGTTTCGATCATTTGAAATACCTCCGCGGCACTCTGGTTGAATCTAGGCGTGTCACGACTCACGAGAGTGCAGTTTGTAGGGAGGAGAGATGGGTTGGGTCTCTTTCTTTGTTACTTTGGAATTTGGATGGATCTGGCTCTGAAAGGACGGTCGAATCCCTCACGAAATCTCGTAGCAGCTTCAGTCACGTTGCGTTGCATGATTTCCTCGCAGCAGATCATGATCCGTGCATGTGAGAAGATCTTTACGGGGAGTCTGATTGGTTTCCTTTTGCACCACCAGCGGTTTCTACGTTTCCCCCAAGAAATTGTTTGCTCACCGTCACCTACAATCTCTAGATTTTTATTTTTTTGCCTTTTTCCAGAAATTGAGTCTTTGCCTTGAATTCCTAATATTCTTTGTCCACTTTTTCACCTTTCTGTTTTTTCATGGTATCAAATGTTTTTTTTTTGCTGAATGATAATTTTGAGCACAACCGACCGTCCCTAGCGCAAGTGGCAAAAGGTTTGGTGGTTGGTACTCGAGACCCGAGTTCGAATCCTACTTGATTTATATTTCCAAGCTAAGCTTATTTCTAAATAAAATAAACGAAGCATATAGCGTGCTACCTATCTCTTTCAAAAAAAAGAAAAGATAATTTTGAACACAATACGTACGTTAATACCGTACAAATACGATCAATATGGCACACACAATGACGCAACCTAGAAGCCCACTTACTACAGTATGTGAAGGCCCACAAATGTTTGGGCCCAATGGGATCAATGTCTACTGCTCAGATATTTGAGCCCACTGGGCTTCAAACAATTCACACCCAATTTCCATTTGTGAGGGACTAGAGTTGCATTGGGTTGGGCTACGAGATTGAACGATGCTAATAAGTGTTACCATGAGGGTACATGTCGTGTGGCGATTCGGAGTAAATGGTGTTCGCTGTACCTACTCTTGTAGCGTCGACCACGTTGTGCTTTTTCATTATCGTTGTTAGTAATTAGTGTACAGGGGTACGCACTCGATAGCGCATTATAACGGGTGAGGCTGTTCGGATCCACAATTGGCTCGACAAAACGAATTAAGAAGTACATGATTAAGTTTCTTCCACTTTTCCAGATCAAAAGCGCTAGCATGCGAGAAAAGCACCACGAGTCCACATTAGGGGTGGTAATCCGACTCATTCAGTTCGAAATGGGCTCAAGATCTATCAGATCTACCGCTTTATTTAATAAAATGAGCTCAATTTTTTAGCTCGTGGTCTTAATGAGTCAAACACGAGTTGAAATCAGTTCGTTCGTGTTCGACTCGATATTACTTTTATATATATATATATATATATATATATATATATATATATATATATATATATATATATATATATATATATATATATATATATATATATATCTTTATCTTATTAATAGAAGTCTTTCTGAGTTTTCCGTTAAATCCACCTCTTTGATGATTTTCACCGTTAGATCATCTTATTGACAACCACTTAATCCTAGAGGCCCACATCATCCTAACTGCACATCTCTCAATCCAACGGTCAAAAACTTAGTAGCACCAATGACTTGTCTTATTAATAGCATAGTAGCCTAGTTACATATATATATATATATATATATATATATATATATATATATATATATATATATATATATATATATATATATATATATATATATATGTAGAACTATGTTACTATGCTGTTAATAGCACCAAGTTATTGGTGCTATCAAGTTTTTGGCCTTGGTATTCTTCGTATGGCTGCTTCTTCGCAAAAGGTTGTTCACGGCTGACAGACTCATCAGTCGAAGGATTCTTGTGGAACCTTCCTGCATCTTTTGTGCACTATCCTTGGAAAGTGTTGACCACCTTTTCGGCAACTGCGTCCTCGCCCGTTTTCTTCTTCACCAACTAGCTGAGGCACCCAACAGTGCTTCGGGCACGGATGTCCGAGATTTTTGAAACCTACTATCACAAATCCATGACGCCAGCAAAAGAGCAAAAGCCTTAACCAAACTTGCGGCTATCTGGTGGGTTATCTGGACCGAGCGAAATTGTTTTGTCTTCCGTTCGATCCTTCCTGACACCGTCAGAGCTTTGAACAGAGCTTTATCTCTATCTAACTCTTGGATCTCTCTCCTGTAATATATTTTTTTTTTTCATGGTGCCTTGTCGTTTCCACCTCGTCCGCTGCTTCCTTATCTTCTAATGAATGGCAGATAATAAAGGCTACTTTTTCCTCAAAAAAAAAAAAAAAAAAAAAAAAAAAAAAAAAGTTTTTGGCCTTGGATTAAGAGATGTACGGTTAGGATGATGTGAACGCTCTAGGGTTGAGTGGGTGGTTGGTTGAATAGTATGATCTAACGGGTGAAAATGATCAAAGGGGTGGATATAACGGCGAAAAACATGATATATTCTCTTCAAATATATATCTTTTTGAGAGATAGATAGCATGCTACCCGCTTCGTTTATTTCGTTAAGAAATAAACTTAGCTAGAAATGTGAATGGATTTCTTTTCAAATATATAATTTGTTTAACAAAAGATGCAGAGACCAAAAATTAATGAATCAACTTTATTGACTTGTACGCGCGCCTTAACCAATCAAATTTCCTTAATTCCAACTGTTGTTCTTTGTTCAACTTTCTCTTATTTCCTCGCCCTTTTTCTTTTTTACAAGAAAAGGCACCAAAAAAATGTACATAAAGAAATAAGAATCCAAGAAAGAAAAAAATTCAGCAGAAACTGCTTTCCATAAACTTGACAAACTCATTAAAATCGATCCTACCATCCTTATTCTCATCATAAGACGCAATCATGCTCTCACACTCATCTAATTCTACCCCATCCTTAAACCCAAGCTTAGAGAGAACCCTCATGAGCTCCACAGCATCTATGAACCCATCACTGTTCTCGTCAAACACGGCGAAAGCTTGTTTAACTTCCTCCAAGCTCGGTTCCTTCTCTTCGAACATAGTAGAGAGCTCGTCGAAGCGCAGTTGTTTCTCCTCGAACCGCTCTCCGTTGAGCTCGCGACGTATTCCCATCTTATCGAGGATGATCTCCACATCTCCTCCCCGCAACGCAAGATCGTCTCCTCCTCGGTTACTCGGCGGGTTCTTTTCCGCATGATGCGATCTCGGCGCAGCGCATGCGTGGAGCTCCTCGTGGCGATGCGGTAGGAGGAGGGAGAGGAACCGCGCGGAGAACTTATTGAGAACGGTGAGCCAGATGAAGATGGCGTTGTAGAAGAGGAAAACGATGGGCTCGGTTAATGAGAGAGAGTGGTAAAAGGTGCTTTGAGGTGCCTTCTCCATTGATGAAGGGTTGGTGTACGTATATAGTTTGTATATAGTTTGTGCTGTTGATGCATGAGAGAGAGAAAGAGAGGAGGTGCGGGGTGTTTATAAGGGAGAGTATGTTTATAAGAGGCCAAAATAGGTGTCAATTAAATTGAATAAGAGGAAGAAGAGAAGAAGAAACGTATGCGACTTTAGAAAAAAGAGAGGTCTTAGGAAAGGGGAGAGATGTTTCTGCGAAGTTGCACTCAAAGAAGAGGAACTTTCCTTGTAAGTGAGTGGGTGCAATGTAGCTTTCAATTAATAGGAATTCCAATGGTTGATTATTGCTAGAAACAAAAATGCGTTGCATCACCACGAAAATTACACTTATTTCTCTACAACACATATTTTCAGAACATTTTTATATAAGTGTTTTATTTATGCCAATTTTTTTTTAAAAAAAATCTATCAAGTTTTTTTTTTATAAAGTCGATCCAATCCAATCAAAAAATAAAAAGTTTCTTTATTCAACCAACCTGCATACCCAAAAAAAAAAAATAATTTGATCACTCTTTTCTCTTCTCCTACTCTGCCGCCGCAGCCGACGAGATAAGATTTAGATCGCCACGTATTCTTCTACCACAGATCGTTAGAGGAGTTGTGCCAAATATCAAGACGGCCCTACCTATATTGTGACCCAATATATATAGTATTTTTTTAAAAATATCGGAAATTAATTTAGCCATAAATATTTTTTTCATCTATGCCGACATTTAAAAATATCGTTTATATCGTTTTTGTTGTAGTGTAATTTGGATAGAGAGATCATAAGAGAAGGCAAAAAAAAAAAAAAAAAGTTAGAAAAACAAATTATGTTCGTCCCATTGAATTAAAATTTAATCATATAAAAATAGAGAAAAAAATTTTAAAAAAATGATATTTTCTAGCTGTTAATTTCGTCGGAATTTTATGTTTTGATATTCTTCGAAAGTTTAGTCGGTTTGAAATAATAATTTTTATATTTCTTTATTTTACATCATTAAAGCATTAAAAAGACTATAAATTATTCAAACAATCAGTCATTTAGATTTCGTGGGAGTATTTTAGCTTTCCCTTTTTTTTTTCTTTTTTTTTTTTAATTTTTATTGTATGTGTTTGATCATGTTTGGCGTGCTTTGGCGGGTTCAGCAGGTCAGCGAATTTGTTGACGGTTTGACCGACGCATGTTAAAAGAAACGTGGCATGACCTTTCCGTCCTTGCGAAGTACAATCACAATTTTAAACACTTATTTTTGGTAAAAAACGTATGGGGATCCCCCGAATGTTACGCATTTCTGAAACAGCCATTAATATTTTGCAACTTTTTATTTTTAGTAGTAAATAGTGTTTTTAAAAAAATAGAAACCTGAAAAAAAATTCCCAAACGAGGCATTTTAGTTGATTGAGGAATTCACCACCCTAAACTTTTATCTTTTCTTTTATATTATTTTCTTTCTTTCTTTTTTTCAAAAAATTATGTTACATCTGATGAGAAAGTACAATAAAAAAATATTCTGTTTGTATCAACTTAGGCTCCGTTTAAAACTGCAAAAAAAATAACGTTACGTATGCTTAAAAAGTATAATGAAAAAAATTTATATTCTGATTGTTTTTGTATGTATTATCGTATTCGACACATAGAAATAAGTAGACTACATTATATTTTTATAATTCCACCGAAAAATAAATAAGCATATATATATTTTTACATACTTTCTCCCTACATCCATTTTGCGTATTGGGCTTAGATAGGTCACAGTCCCAAATGGACCTTTAAAGCTATTGTTTTATTGAATATTTAATGAAGATAAAATGACTTTATAACCTTGTCCGTGGTCAATGTTCGAACACTAGTCTAGAGCCTAATGCAATTTTAAAAGAGAAGCTTTAAGGTTATAGAAAAAGTCCATAACATGCATATTTCTTAAACTATTCTTTACCCTTTACAATTCAACCATTTACAATTCCTTGAGAATTAATGTTTAAAATCCTTGAATCCTTTACCGTTTCATTACATGTGGTCAAATATATAGAGGTTGTTTGATTATTTTAAGGAAAAACTTCATATACTATGGAAAAAAAATAAAATAAAATGACAGAGTACTAAATTGATATCATTTAAATCACATAAGACTAAAAGTGAGAAAGTATAAAACCACCCGGGGTATTTTAATAATTTATCTACTATATATGATCCCTTCACCAACCGTTTTACTTTTCCATAAAATACCAAGTGTAAATGGCAAAGTTGTAATTATTAGTGGGCCTTATCTAATGGGCTTTAATCCCATAATATCTAATGGGCTTTAATCCCATAACAATAGGGCCGAGCTTGGGCCCAACTTCTATACAGATATCCTGGCGACCAACACTCACTGTTGTATCTTTTTTACACTGCGTATAGAGCTCGTTTGGTATCGAGAGCCACATTATTATTATATTATTATTAAGCGAAAAAGAGTGGAAAAGAGTTAAACAAAGTACTTAGAAATATGCTTTTTTATTTTCTGGTGAAATGGTTGCGCAACATGATATTATTTACGAAAACTAATTACTTTTTCATCATACATAACATAGTTCCAATTAAATTATGCCTCAATTTAGTTAGTAATGACTAAATCTTCATTATAGAAGCTATATAGCATTGTTTGATTGAAACCCAAAATGTTGTCATTAATTATTTTGATATTTGCAACCACATATCCTTCTATTGATCGTTCTAATGCATATTTTTGCTTTATGTTCTGTAACATAAGAAATAGACATTTTCTATGTCATTTTGTTTTTTTTTTTTTAATTGTATCTAAAGAATTTCTCTGCTATTCCACACTAAGCAAGAATTTCTCTGCTATTTTTTTTCTTCTACTCCAGATTCTACTATTTTCCGCAACTTGAGCTCAAAACCTTTTAATTGGATCTAGTCGTAGGTTGAGATCGATATAGCATCTTCGAAAGCCTCGTACATAAGACTAATGTACGTCTTCTTACTTAATCTTTCATTATTCTAAATACCGTACTTCTGAATCAATGTTAACTACCAAATTACAGTCGCAGTATTAATTCTTGTTCTTTTCTTCTGTAGACATTGTGTACACGAAGCACCATAATCTCAGCATGCAGCTACGTACGTACCACATGATATTCCTTAGAGAAATATAGTTGATTTAATTAGTTACATGTCCAATCCTTTGGCAATATACAATATATATTATATATCCTCTATTATCTATGTCCCAGTTTTAAAATATTACTTAACACAGTTATATAACAAATACACCTTTGGTGGAAATTAGGTAAGATTCCTACAGTCCACCTAACAAAACTAAAGCATGTCTTGTGAAAAAATATACTATGATTCCTATATATAACATGAGTGAGGCTACTATGATCTAGAGTATTTGAAGAACCTAGAAAATAAATTTTGTGATTTTTCAATATTATTTGCCTAGTGAACGAGGGGGCTAAAAATCAATGGCTGAAAATAAAAATTTTACAAAACGTGATAATATGACATTAAAAATTTAGATCAAAGATATTGATCTTATTTTATATAGTATAAGGAACTTTCTATCAAAATTTTATGTAATTTAGATATTTCTACACCGTTAAACTTTCAAACGGCTCACTATGGACGTTAAAATTATTTGATTTTGTGCTCCATCGATCACTAGGCAAATGATATCGAAAAATTATAAAATTTATTTTCTAGATACTTCAAACACTCTAGATCAAGTTTGACGGAGCCGATCGGCGATTCGAAAGTCGCAACATCGAAAATGACATGGAAGCACGGAAGGCTCCGTGCTTCCGATAGCATAGTAGCCTCACACACGTACAGCTAGATATAGAACAATTAATATAACCGTCTGTTCTTAGAAGAAGCCAGAAAGAACTCAAGCATGGTATATTTGCGCCCCAAAACCTCAAATCCTGCAATATTCACATGCAACTTAAGTTTATTTCTAAACGAATAACGTTTAGCCGCGCTACCTATCTCTCTCAAAAAAAAAAAAAACAATTAATATACTTTGTTTAAACCTAACTCCAGAGACCGTCGTCGCTTTTTCTTTTCCAAAATTTGGAAAGGACTTTTAAATGCATTAAAGCATAAGCTACATGAAGAATAATTTTGACCTGGTTTAGATTAGTCTTGTTACACCAAATTATTGTACTCCCCCCACCTTCTTCCTTCTATATCTGCTACGTACAATTTTGACAGTTTGTTTACATAATTGAACTCTTTTGTCAAACGTGTAATTGAGATTCTTAGCTGTAATATTTGTTCCATTACGTTCGAATTTCAGGTCAATTAGTTTGGTACAAGACCAGCAACGTAGATCACGCCACCTGATTTGGATTTTGATTCTTGTTTTTCACTTCTTTATGAAGGAAATGAAGATCTAGCTACCATGAAAACAACTACAAAATTTGAGATCTATACACGAAAATCACCAAAAAGTTAGGGAGGAATAAGTGCCAGATATTTGATTCTAACTCTGAATTTCACATCTACACAATTCTCAATCTCCTCCTTCAAATGTTCCAAGTTCGTTCTCCTTGACCTCGTTTACCTACGTGATGATGAGTGCTGTACATGTCAGTTATGTGCTTCTCCAAAAGGCACCTAATCAATCAAGTACAACTACGTACATTTATTAGCTGTTGTATAATAAATTGTCTTCGAGTCAAGGTAAAAGGGTTCTTCTCTCGACGTATATGTTTACAAACTAAAAATTGCCTTAAGCTCGCTTAATTAATGACATAAAACTAAGGGGAAAAAAGGCTTAAATTAATCCCTGGTTAACAAGGTCCCATGCACGTTCGGCGTCGTGTTATGTACGCTGGATTAAATTAACCTCCATTGTTGATCCGCCAACTAAATTATATAACAACGTAATTATCAGTAAAAACTATTGAATTAATTATTCCTATAGAATTCATCTTCTACATTAAAAAAAGAAGAAGAAGGAGATGTTATCTTCTCCGTAATTGCTAGTTAATGCTAAATATCTGCGCGTGACATTCACAGATCATAAAAAAGGACATGACATGATAATTAATGTGTAAACATTTCAGTATAGCTAACATTCATTAAAACTTAATTAAATAGCTAGCCAGAGATGTGAGAAAGACACTAATTAAATGCTTAATTGTGGAGAGCAATATTTCGAATTACGAACTTAGAACACAAAAGGAAAAAAACCCATCAAAGCCTCTAACTAACACAGGAACGTAAAAGTGCATCACAATTAATGCGTTGATCGATCGATACAAAACATTGAAAGGCATTACAAAAAAAGGTACAAGCTTTTGTTCTTTTCTTATCTCTTTCTTTTTTGCATGAATAGTAAAATCTGAGCTTATTGAGCATGCAAATGAAACCATCCACTACTAATACGGAAAAACCGTAGATAGAGTTGAGACTAAAAGCATCAAGTAAACAACTAATTTTATTTCTTTCTACGCTATTTATACGCAATTAATGACTTGGAGGAGGAAGAATGGGAGCTGGGGAATCGTATATCCCCCCGTTATTTGGGTTAGTGTTTGCTTTCGGGCCGCTGTAGTCCATCTCCTGATCCTCCTCCGTCATCTCCCTCCTTATCTTTAAACTCTCCTGAAATCGAATATTAAGAAAGATAAAAGATAAAAACTAATTAAACTGTTTAATAAGTAAGCCTATTTCGATAACCAGTAATGTCATGTTACCAAAAAGTACATATAAGGTGAATTATGTCACGTGCACGATCTGCAGAGCTACTGAAATGAATTATAACCCACTGAAAACTTTACAACAATAATTCGAAAATAGTTTCAACGTGTATATATATATATACCTCATGCAGTGGCTCAAGTGAATGGCTCATAACCTGAATCCTCCTCCCAAAGCCTAGAAAAACCAACATGATCGAGAAAAGCTTAAACATAAACAAAATATATAGCTACAAAATAAAAAAAATGGGACGAGGAGATCTAGAGGGACTTTATGAGACACCACCTTGAGAGAAGGAGAGAGAAAGAAGCACTGCCATGAGGAGCAGAGAGAGAAAAAACGAGGCTTGCTCATAGTACTACTGTTCCTTTTCTTTTCTTTTTCTTCTTCTTGCTTTTCTTTTTTTAAAAAAGAAAAAAAGAAAAAAATCCTCTGAATTATTGTGATCTCCTTTTCTCTCTATAGAAGTTGCATGGTGGTGTTTGTGTGTGTGTGTGTGTGTGTGTGTGTGTGTGTGTGTGTGTGGTGCGAACTGAGAACTTGAGAAGCCTCTCTGATCTGAAAAATATAAAGAAGCACCATCTTGTGGATTGGGAAACCGCTTTTGCTATAAATGCGGCTTTGGGAGGTTTCGAAGCCGTAACTAACTTGTGTTCACGTGTACCGAGTCATTCGCCTTGATTGATTGATGAGTAAGTACACGACTACCAGCCACGTCACCTCCGATCCATACTGTTATTTTATATATATAGACACGAGCCACACACACACACACACGCACACGCACACGCACACGCACACGCACACACGCATCAATCCTAGAACTCGAATCCAACAATGGTTAGAGTTTCTGATTGGAAAGTCCTGATCAGATTTAACAAAACCTAGTAATATTTTTTTTAATAAGAAATCGTAATTTTAAACCTTTTTTTTTTTTTTTTTTTTTTTTTAGAGAATAGAGACGCTACCCGCTTTCATTCATCGAACGACGAATTAGGCTACAGAGATGAGGCAACCGGGACCTTGACAAACGCGAAGACAAAAAAAAAAAAAAACTAAAGGGAATCCTTCCACGACCGTACCACTTGCTTAAGCCTACTCCCCGCTAAGAAGGAGTCTACCTGCGTTCCACGAAAAATGAGATCATTCCTCGCCTTCCAGATGATCCACCAACAAGCAGCCAACTCTGTCAGCCCGTTCTCCTTATTGCTTCCGCCATGCCTTCCCTTCCACCTATCCCAGGCATCGAGCACATCCTCACACAGCTCCCCTGCCCAGATGTCCTCGAGCCCCATCACCATAATAAACTTGGTAAAGGTGCGGGTGACGATCCACGGATTCCTCGTACACCCTACAAAAACCGCACGTTGTGTCACCAGACCATCCCTTCTTCGCAAGGTTGTACGCTGAAATATTGGTTTTGATATTAAAACATTGTGATACTAGTGTATGCTTGGTATTCGTCTCTTTATTACAACTTTTTCGAAGTGTTTTTTTTTAGAATAAAATAGCATGCTTTCTACCGTTTTGTTTATTTTTTAAAAATAAATTTAAATTTAAAAATATGAATAAATTACTCTATTTTAGGTTTGTTTACACGACAAGATACAATACTACATCAAAATGGCAAATGAAAATTCATTTAAAAAAAAAGGATTATTTTGATCAGGATAAAAGTTACTTAGTATAACCGCAGTTACTGTGGATCGGGTGCCAATTTTTCACATAGGACCGAATCCGAGTTAGGAGGGAAAATAAATAAAAATATTAAATTAAATAAATATGGGGGGTGACTCAGCGGCTGGGAGCCGCAATTTTAATGCGCCTCAGGCCATTATTGAGCCGCACGGTTTTTACTGCACACGTGTCATCTCGCTAGCAAATTGAACACGCAACGTACGAGATAGTGGCCCGTACTCGTTTTGGGCCGGGGCTGAAATAGTTGTTTGTGGGCTTCGAATAAACCCGAATCGACTAGTGTTTTTTTTTTTTTTTTTTTTCCCCGTAACTTTAATCCTGTTTTAATCAATTTTTATTTAGTGGGATGTTCTTAACTAGTTTCACTTTGCAATGCAACATGAGAAAAATGGCGGATGATGCGAATAAACTGATCTTATATGTACACTTTATTTCCTGTTCTTTAATCTGCAAATAACCTTTGCAGCAGGTGAGAGAGACTCTGATATTTTTTTATATATCTATCTATGTGACTATTCTACGGAGATCTCTGTGTACTGAGTCATAGGACAGAATATAGATGCAGGTTTTGTGTAGGATTGCAGAGAGATTGCGTTACGTGCGGTGAGAAAGTACCGTACGTAATATTGCATTCCGCTTATCACGCGATGGTTATGCGTTATATTATCTATTCCCACCTGAGAAACAGTAAGATATCTCTATATGCTTTTTCCACAATTCTATTAGCATTAGATAGGCTTCAATACCAAACTACACCGTAGTACAGCAGAAAAATATATAATGCAGTAGGAGATCAATCTGAGAACTCATTTTTTATGTCACAGAAAAAGTATTAATGCTGAAGCACTTATTATTCTCTAATAAGTAGGCTAGCTAAGCTACCATGCATCAATTTTTCTGTTTTTTTTTTTGTTGTTGGGCAAAAGGTAGGTGACGCGGTGCGTGCGTATAATTACATGGATTAATAGCATTGTTACCTTCATATGTGATTCTAGTGGTGGCACCTAAAAAGAAATTATTGGAGTGGGGTGGGGCATGTTACTAGTACACTTGCTGATTCCTTGGGCCATATTGTCGCTTCCTTTAATCGTATGCTTTTGAAATTTCGCGTCGACGGAGTTTGATGATCTCCTTAGAAATTATTGCTGAGCATCTTTGCTCAAATGACTTGTGGCAGGGTCTCTCACCTACTGCCCCCCCTCTTTGCGCATCCCAGAATCTGCTTTACTTGTTTTGGAATATTTTAAAGCGAGAAAGCTTTCGCAAGTACAGAGGCCCGATTAAAAAGAAAAGCACAACCCTCGATCGTTCGCAGGCCTGCAGTTATTTAATTATTCCTTCTCCAGATTAATTTATCAACTCAGCTTAATTTAGTGGTAGGTTAGAGCGAAGCGAATCTACGATAAAGAGGAACCGAAAAAGAAGCAAATGTATATTCCCTCCTCCATCCTTTTCCTTGATCAGAAGCAGCTAATGAGAGATCAAAGTGTTCCTAGCATGCATGTAACATTATTCTACTTAATCAACTGAAGTTGACCTTGGTTATGAGTAATCTAAGTGTGAACAGTCGTTTTATGGAGGCACCTGGATTTCGCGGCGAAAAAGATGAGAAAAATTTCTCCAGCTATAATCCGGCCCATGCGTTGTAATTGTTTTTTCTTTTTCTTTTTTTTTTTTTTGAGAAAAAAGTAGCAGGCTACCCGCTTCATTCATTAGAATAATGAATTAACCAACACACCATGTGTTGTAATTGTACTATCGCTGTCGGCCATTTTAAACAATCTAACACATTCTGGAGCAATGTAATCATCAATTGACTAACAAGGTATATATATATATGGGTAAGTTGCGAATTTTTTTTTATTTTTTTTTATTTTTCCTGTTACTAGATCTCGATTGATTCTGCGATTCCCTTCGCACCAGAAAAGCCAAAGAGAATTTGCCAGGCTACCAGAAAACATGGCACCCTTCCTAATTGCAAACTTATTCTTTTCCCATATGGCAATTTGTTTTTCCCTCATGGTAATTGGAAAAGTGTTCGGTGTACAAAGCAAAATGCTTTGCGGGGGGAAAAGTTACGCACGCATTATTCAATGTGGTGGGGCTCTCAAATGAGGAAGAGAATCCTACAAAGGGAGGGGGAAGATGAGGAGAACACAGCAAGAGAAAACAATGCACTCAACTTTTTCTTTTTTTCTATCCTTTTGAGAACCATAGTTGGAACTGTTTTGCTTTTCTCCCTTTACTCATCAAAGATTCTCCCCCTTTCAGGTCAAATAAGTGAAAGGAAAATGAAAAAGGAGGACCAAAATAAAGAAAGGTGACATGGAGTGGAGGAAATATGTGGCCCACAGCTGATGCATTTATTCTTCCATGAGTTCCACTAATCAATTCATTACATTGGAAGATTGAGTGGAGTGCAAGGATAGCAACAGCAACAAAAAAAAAAGAAAAAAAAGAAGAGAGCATATATAGACTTGCATATATATATATATATATGTTTACAAAGAGGTAGGATAGGATAGGAACACAGGCGCCAAATCTTACTATTTAGGTGTTGTTGGCACCTAACTCATGCTTTCATTGGAGTTTATGAGTCTATTTTCGACATGGGTTCGACCGAAATGCGTGATCAAACCGGAAACAGTAGGCTGGCTTTACCGGCCGACGCTAAGCCTCGGGTCAGATGGACACGAGAGCTTCACCAGCAATTCCTTCGTGCGGTCTCGCACCTCGGCGGAGCTGACAGTAAGATATTATAATGTCCTTGATGCATGCATGCTAGCTGAGGCATTCCTTGTGCTCTGTACCGAACTAACGGTTTTGAGCTCACTCTCTGATTTCAGAAGCAACGCCAAAATCAGTTATGCGGATGATGGGTGTTCCGGGGCTTACTCTGTACCATCTTAAGAGCCACCTTCAGGTACAATTAATGCTTTAATGAAAGGATTTGAGTTCTCCCAAATAAGCATGTTTATGTGCGATATCTCTTCTTGCAGAAATACAGGCTTGCGAAGAATAGAGACCCAGGCACTCTTTGCGGCGGTAGAGAAGAAGGTGAGGCATATGATATGATGAATGCTATTAGAGCGTCTTAATTTTGAGAAAAAATTTCAATCAGAATTCAACTTATTTCTGAAGCAGATTGGCACGAAGCACAAGCTGAAGCATCGGAAAACACAAGTACTCCTCACCCGGACAATAACAGAACAGTTCAGCAGTTTAATGAGTATGATAAACGACTACGATTGCCGAATTAAACTCATGTCGTGGCACATTTTTCATCACTTTTTTTTTCTAAATAAAAAATGTCTTTTTTATTCAGGAACATGTTGCAGATGCACATGGCAGTACAAAAGAAGTTACAGGAACAGATTGAGGTGAGACGGTAAAAATACCTTTTCAAGCAGTATTTTCCTGTTACAAGTATCTAAATTGAGCTGTTATGATCTCTTCAGGTTCAGAAACACTTGCAGCTGAGGATCGAAGCACAGGGGAAGTATTTGCAATCCGTGCTAAGAAAAGCTCAAGAGACACTGGCGGCGTATAGTTCTAGTTCAATAACCGAGCTCTCTGAGCTAGTCTCTGCAGCAGAGACGCTGTGCCCGAGCTCTCTGCTATCTCAAACTATCTTCAATCCTAGCCGAGCGCAACAGGGCGATTGCTCCACGGATAGCTGTGTAACTAGTGAAGAATTCGAGAGAGAGAACAAAACGGGATGTAAAATAAAGAGTTCTCTGTCGAAAGGGGGTGACGAGCTAAGCGGTTTTAAGAGGAGCTGCAGCAGAATGAATGGCGAGTACGGTGATGAACGGCCTATAAATGCAAAGAGGAGCCTTTGCGAGACGGAAAATGGTGGTTTTATGCTGCAAGAGCAGATTGATCTGAACAGTTAGTTGGAGAGAAAGAACATTTGGAATTGGAGAATGCAGTTGCCATTGAGTTCTAAAGATGGTAACCTCTTATTTGTTTCTTCTTGTTTGTGTCTTTGTATGCATGCAGGCGCAGGCTTAAAAGAAGAAATTCCATGCTTATGCCATAATCCTATGCAGGAGGACATATATGCTATCCCAGTGTTTTTAGGATAAAATAATGCAGGAAACTTGGGAAGCCTCGAAAATGGCAGATGATACTATGGCCATGCGTTGTATTTGTGTGAACTTCAACGTTCTTGCTTATTGAACCCTCTGCTTGGTGATGGTAGCTACATTTTATATTAGAATTTTGAGATAATCCCACTAGATCGGCCTGTTCAGAATGTTTTCTCTCCCTTTTTTTCATTGCTTCTCTATGATCTTTTCCATTGGCCATGTAACTAACACAAGGGGCTGAAAATTGTCAGATGGGGACAAAATGTAAGCACACAGCCTCCTTAAGGCAGTTGAAGTTATGATACTAACAATCGAGTCTAACCGACCGTCCATAGAAGCAAGCCAATATTGTGACTACAATCAGACATGACCCTAATTCGAATCCCACTTGATTTACATTTTCATGTTTATTTCTAAACGAATAACGAAAACGGAATGCGTGCTACCTATCTCTCAAAAAAAAAAAAAAAAAAAAATTGAGTCCAAATTACAGAAATAAAAGGAGGATCGGTTGCAAGAGAAAAACACGAGCACGATTAAAAGAGGGAATTTTCCTTCCTAAGACTTCAGAAAAGTAAAAAAGTGTCATTCTATCTGAAAGCTGTGAATGCGTCATCTTTAACCCATTGCCAACAAGCATGCAGATGTTTTAAGGGGGGGGAAAAAAAAAAACAGAAAATTTATGAATAGCCAAGCAGTGCAACATAACTATATATGCTGAAAAAACCATTACTGATAATAGAAGAGATTATGTGTCAACTATGAACTACCAAAGGTAGTTCTCACATAATAACCGAACACAGTAACCTTTACACGTTTTAGGTGAACTTCCCAGACAATAAACATTCAGCTTTGATTAGCTACCAAAGCCATATAGGCACCATTAAAAATTGAAGCTTACAGCAGTAAAGCAACAAATACGTAAATACTTTAGTTTTTCAAAGCCTCCACATAATTAAATCCCTTGTCTCTCGCTCGGATTCTGCTTCTATGAAACATGACGATTCAACTCGTCTTAATTGAAATATTTGAATCTGAACTAAGGAGAAAGCCTTAAAAAAACGGCCCTTTTGTCGAGCAATATTTATTTCTGGCCCCCATGGAGTTAAATAATTTTTTCAACTTGAGATATCCATCTGAAGAGTTTTCCCTCTTACTAATATGATCCAAATGCTCTCAAAATAGAATAAATGTCAGTAGTTATCAAGTTATTAGGAGGCATATGCTACAAGTCGGATATGAATGTGCCGACATAGCCAAATCCAACAACCAAAAATGCCATAGACTGGAGGAAGATGTATACGTAATAATATTTCCCTGCAAAGGCAATGTCGTAGCACGCACAAAAGAAGAGAAAGATTGCGAATCCAATTTCCGAGAAGGTGAATCTGAAAATGTAGGTACAACATATCAGTTATCAGATGACCACAATTAAAGCGATTAAATAAAGATTTTCATTACCTGTCTCTTAATCTGGTTGAATGCTTCTCAAGTAGCGGCGTGTCCAGCTTTGCCCTGTAAGCATCTCCCAGCTTCTCTGTCACAACCCACTCATTTACACTTCCAACCTCCAAAAGACCCATTATAGTCGCTTTCATCCGGTGCATAGACATCACATTCTCAAACAGAACCCATAATGGCAGAAGATGGATGGACCTGTGTCAACCAAGCCAAAGAGTTGAATCCAAGACAGTCACTGATTGTGTAGGAAGAGACGAAAGCGTGCATTATTGTGCTGAGTAAACCAAACGAGAAAGAAGAGTTGAGATGCATAAAAAGTTTATCTGCAAAGAGAGAGTGAGAGTATCAAACCTTGGATTCCTAATGGCATTGAGAAGAGTAATAGCAGTTGGAACATAAACGACTCCCCACACTGGAATATTGACCTCTGGAACCATGACTGATACAGGAACCAGAACACAGTAGAGGTAAAAGGTAACCACATGGGCTATAACCTTCCTTATGAAGAAAAAATTGTAGAGCAGATAAAACTTCTTCCAAATCGATAATTCCTGCTCCATATAAATAAAAAAGAAATTACAATGTCTGTATTGCAATTTTTCCATAAAGGAATGTACCGTTTAATAGCCAAGCCGGGCGACTGAATATATCATATTCTATTCTCTCAGCTGTCTTAGACTGACAAAGCTGACTGAAACATTTAAATTTCAATTTGTCATGCAATTTCTATGAAACAGGGTATTGGTATGTAGAGTATACTATTTATGCATATGCCCTATTATCACTAACCGTTAGAAAGGATTTACCTTCGTTGTTAGTATCTCCATTCCCATTTTTCTGAATAGATTTGCGGCTCCACAAGTCCACCTATGCTGCTGATGACGGTATGCCTTGAAAATACTTGGCAGTTCGCTTTTGACCTGCAGCTTATTATAACGTCATTAGCATTCTATGTTTCAGGCTAGCCACCTCTTCAGAATCTTCAGACTAAACATGATAAGGAACATGATAAGATGATTATTAATCTTTTTGTATCAAAATAGAATACTGTTACATCCCCTTCTGTAAAATAGGGTTCTACCCTGTTTAATCAAAAAAAAAAAAGAATACTGTTACTTCTACAGCGTGTGCACTAATAGTACTATATATTATTGAAAGAAATTGTCCTAGGAGTTATGAGAATGCTGGAAGTCCTTAAACCCTTCAAGCTTGATGATCATGACTTCTATCCACTGCCGCCGCTAAAAGTTTGGCATCCTTTATTTGGAGACTCATTTATTCTGGAACAACTGGCACAAAACACACTAGATATTGTTGATTAAATACCTTGATGTCGCCAACATATACAAATTTCCATCCTTTAAGACTTGCACGTACAGCCAAATCCATGTCCTCCACAGTGGTTCGCTCTTTCCAGCCACCAGCTTCATTTATGGCAGAAATTCTCCAAACACCAGCAGTTCCTAGAAACAAATAGGCAACGAGGAAGACAAGCTATTCAATGAATGCGTCTTTTGGAATCAACATCCAGAAAAAAGTGTATGAACCACATATGTTGATGTAGCCAGAGACCATATCACCTAGGGCATAAGCACCACACAATTTCTATAACAGGAGGCCAACTTTCACTCTGTATTTAGGTAGGTCTCAGAGGGTTAGGCATGGCATGTAAATAATGATCAGATACTTCAATACTTGCACAACTACTTCTGTATGAGGTCTTTGTATTTTTTAAAAATTTTCCCTTCCCATTTGTATTGGGTATACCGTATACGCATCACAGGTTAACATACAATTCTGATACGCATCTTAGATTAGCATGGAATTTTGACGCTATCTTTGTTTATATTGAATATCCTACAATAAACTTACGTAGAGCCTCAAACATATGAACTTTCTTCGTGGCATCTTTCCTTATCAGCTCTTACATATTCTTTCATCCTCTCTACTATGTTTTAAAAATTTTAACTGAAGCTTGAATCCACATGAAGACATACTTTCTTTTCCAAATTAGAATGAAAATTAAAACTAACAAATATAGATAAGCCAAAATTTTGTATCTCGTCTCTTGTTATTCCCTTTCAGACTACAAAACTCTTTTAAGTTCATTTGTCAATTGAAGACCAAAAGTAATATCTGTGATATAAAGCAACTATTGAAATATTTCCTGTCAACGACAAATCAACTTTTCTTGTTCAATACTATGAATAAGAACGAAGAGTAGCACGGAATACCATTGAATCCGAAGAAGGAGAAGATGGATGAACCTGCCTCTTGCTCTACTTTGAAATGATAATCTAGGGTCATCTTTTGTATCCTTGTCATCAGGCATTCCTTGAAATTCACTGCAAAATCGTCCCGAAATCCCAGTCAGCAACTTCCTGTCAACCGGGAAAAGGGATATATCAGATAAATTAAACTTTCTTCTATTTCTAGTACACTGCAGCGGAGTGAAATAGGAAGAGCATTTCATCCCATAAACTTTTAACTCCGAAAATATCTATGTGAGGACTTCTTATACTCTATGTGGGAACAAGAATCTTGTGAAGATGTTGAGGGCTTACCAAACTCCCATCGTGCTTGAACTAGAGCAACATCTGAATTGTGCATGAGAAATGGGATAGTTCTGTTAAGAAAGTCCGATTCTGGCTGGAAATCAGCATCAAATATCACAACAAAGTCACATTGTCGGACATAACTATGCTCCATTCCTTCTTTCAAGGCACCTGCTTTATACCCTTTCCTATTGTCTCTAACTTCATAGAAAATATTCATGCCTTTGCTAGCCCAAAGCTTGCATTCAAGCTCCACCAAATCCTGAGAGAAACATTGAGAGTTGATATGAAAGAAATTAACACTACAAAACATTGAACAGTGTCAAGATCTTCCGACAAAGATGAACTTTAGCCTCCTTTCATTTAAGAGAGCTTGCACTAGCAATTTGCAAACAAATCAATGAGGCTTGAAAGTTGGTTGTCTTGGTTAATGGCATTACCACTTTCAAGATTTGGGATAATGAGCCACATTACAAGGATGCTGGATTGTCTAAAAATGAAAACGAAGACGTGAAACATTTGCCATCTACCTACTTCCACAAGATCGGATGGATCCCGGATGCTAGAGTTGTAAAAGACAACAAAGTTACTGCAAAGGACCCATAGTTATTAAATGATTGTTTCATGCTATTGAGTACTGCATGAAAGTAAATCTTCACAGGCTCTGCATGTTCTTCGGAGAAATGTTATTATGTATGGTGCCATATTTATGAACGTATTAAACTTCAAAGATTGAAAATTTTGTCTTTAATGGCAAAGAATTGCTTAAAAATAGGTAATAACCGAAAGAATAGTTGCTTCGTCCAAACATGAAGAACTTGCATCTCATTCTTGACTCTCAGTCAAGGCTCAAGATTTCCATTGGGTATATCCATGGTCTAAGACAGTATTATAGTTTCGGTACAAAATCTGCTTGTGAGTTGTGATTGCTTCAAGATGCGTGCCAGCATCCATCAAGATTTGAACTTGATTTTACAAATGCATCAGCCTCAACACTGATCGACCACTTAGCACTACTTAGGCTTTATTTAAATCAATCAGTCAAGCCCTCTGCGTAGAATAGTCCCTTAGCACCACTCAGGCTTTATTAATTTAAATCAATCGGTCAAATCCTCGGCATAGAATAATCCATGAAACAATCCCTGCGGATTTCACATGGTTTTTAACAAGGGCAATTTCTGTTTTACGGACTCCGCAGCCTCCGCTCCCCTCCTAGCAACCGCATATATAGGCCGATTTGGCGAGCCTGTTCAGCTCGCCAAATCAACATATATATATATAGTAGGAATCTTCTAACAATTACCTTCCAACTTAATCCGACCGAATGCCTTATCCCAAACATCATCAATCACATTATCTCCTTTGATTTAAATAATCAGTACCTAATCTCCTTGTTGCCAACTCCAAAAAAAGGTTTAAAGCGTGGTCCTACATTCACTGTACCCTAGGTCCTTTTGTCATAGAGAAACCTAGCTAATGTTTTCCATGTGACTTCGTACGACAATCTCCTTATCACGAATTTACCTTTATCGACCCCGCTAGAGCAATGCCATCGTATACGTATCCTTCCCGTGTAAAAATCTACGCATGTTCACCTCTACATCAAAATCTATGAACGATGGAGATGAAGGGTTCGCGATGCAGCAACGTACCTTAATCGTCGGATCCGTGGAATCATCAAGAACCTGGATGATCATCCGATCCGACGGCCACGCGAGCTCACATGCCGCACCGATCGAGAGCTTGTACACCTGCAAAATCGGAATTAGTCCCCCGTTATTCCAGCTCCTATCTCACCTTCGTTATCCCCTTTTAGACACCTGAAAACCTAATCTCTCAGGTTAGGGCTTTACCTTCTTCTCGTTGAACATGGGGATCTGGACGAGGACCATCGGGTACGCGAGGCTCCCCTCCTCCTCGTCGCCCGCGATCGGCTCCCACCTGTACCGCTTCTCGGGGCGTCGGCGGAGGATCTTGACGGCGAGGCTAACGGCGGCCATGGAGACGGCCTCGATCAGGAGCATCACCGACATGATCAAGCACGCGGCGACGGCGACGCGGAGCAGCGGGGCGATCGTCTTCGCCCGGAGCGTTCGCAGTATGTGTCCTACTTGCTCGGGGAATATTAGGTTACACGCTCCTCGGAGTAGACGCGCGAGATCGTTGGAGATCTTCGTCCCGAGGGATCCGTCGAAGCGTGCGTTGAGGACGACGGTGAGGAAGGAGGCACCGTCGCCGCCGGCGGAAGAGACGGCGACGAGGGGGGCGGCACCTCCCGCTCCTCTCGTTCCCATCCCTCTCCTTCCTCTTCTCTTTCTCTCTCTAACTTCTTTTGAAGAGCGGGGGAGAGGAGAAAGGGGAGGGAAAAGAGAGAGAGAGAGCGCTCCTGCGTCGCGTTTTACGGACTACGGTTCCATGCTTATATATAAAGCATTTCCCAAGGACGGAGGAGGAGACTGGAGAGGACGTTTCCACGCCTTTCTTTTTGAATTCTAACAGCACCAGGAAACGGGACCACATTTTGGGACCCACAAACCTCGTTGCTGGTAACGGGACCGCTGGGTTCCACAATCCACACCCGCGTCGTAACGGATCGTAAATTTTGGTTTCTTTAAATTAGGGGGAGGTGCCTAACTGTTTATTTAAACGGGGGGTTGGAACTTGGAATGTAATAATGGTCCGTTTCTCAGACCGTGGTCCAGATGCTCTTCTACTCGCTCACACAGCGAAGTTTCTTCCGAGCGGCGCCCTCGACGTGCGCCACGTGGCTTATAAGCATAGGATTCGTCGACAAAGCGCTACGCGTCGATTTGTGATTGGTTCAGTATGACCCACTTTTTTTCGTCGCTTTGTATATAATTTCTCTCCATTTTGTCTTATTATATTTTCTCACGATCAGTGGACCATATGATTGGGAAGAGACTGGATGATAGCCCAGGAAAGGCCCAGCAACGTGAGTCACGTGAGATCGTTTTATTAGTTATCCATCATACAAATATGTGTTAATTTTGAAGTCCCATTTTAAAGTTACATGAATCGCAGATAAAAATATTTTAAATTAGAGGCAAATAATTTTTTTCTCGTATTAGAGATAGTTTTTTTTTTTTTTTTTTTTCCTGCACCTTTGCATAGGAATACATTATTATTATTATAGACATTAATTTTAAGAGTGCATGATTGATTAATTAACTTTGCTATCGTATTTAAAGACGGAAAAGTTGGGGGCATTATTATAGATTATGGCCCTCTTTGGTCCGATGAAATGTCTCACTTTAATATATTGTACCCTCCATCTAATCTATATCTATATAGAATAATGAAAGGGGAACCAGTACGGTGCTTTCCTCGTGTTTCACGGGAGACTTTGCGGGACGGGAAACGAGGACATAATTTTTTTTTTTTTTTTTCTCGGCTCTCTCTCACTCTCTCTCCCCCTCACTCCCTCTCCCTCTCCCTCTCTCGGGGCTTCGGTGGGTCCCCCTCTCCCACCCGGCTATCTCTCTCACTCTCACTCCCTCTCCCTCTCCCTCTCCCCACTCTCTTCTCTCTCTCTCTCTTTCTCTCTCTCTCTCTCTCTCTCTCTCTCTCTCTCCTTGCTTTTTACTTCCCAAATTTTATATTTTTTTATTTAACTTTTAAATTTAAATATTAATATATAATATTTATTTCAAATTTAAAGCTTCAAAGTTTAAATTTTTAACTTTTTAAACTCTATAAAATTAATTAATTAATTAAATTTATTAATAATATTATATATAATATAATTAATTCGTTTATTAATAATACATATAATAAATGGCGCTTCAAATTTTAATTGTTTTTATCCCTTTTTATTTAAATTATTTTTTTATTTTCCTTCTTTCAATTTTTTAAAGTTTATAATTTTAAATTAGATTTAAAAATTAAAAATTAAAAAAATTTGTTCTAAATATTTTAAAAATTATGTAAATTTTTCGCCGCGAAGTGCGGGCCGCGGGCCTTTACTAGTAGAAAAATGAAAGGGCAACCTGTACGTCGCTCTTCCCGTGTTTCGCGGGGAACTTCGGGACCGACAATTTGTTTTTTGTTCTTCGGCTCTCTCTCTCTCTCTCTTCTTTCTATCTCTCTCTCTAGGGGCTTCGGTGGGCCCCTCACCCGTCTCTCTCTCTCTCTCTCTCTCTCTCTCTCTCCCTCTCCCTCTCCCTACATCTCTCTCTCTCTCTCTCTCCTTGCTTTTTACTTCCCAAATTTTATATTTTTGTATTTAAATTTTAAATTTAAATATTAATATATAATATTTATTTCAAATTTAAAATTTTAAAGTTTAAAATTTTCACTTTTTTAAACTCTATAAAATTAATTAATTAATTAAATTTATTAATAATATTATATATAATATAATTAATTAATTTATTAATAATATATATAATAAATGGCGCTTCAAACTTTAATTTTTGTTACTCATTTTTGTTTAAATAATTTTTTTACTTTCTCCTCTCTTCAATTTTTTAAAATTTATAATTTTAAATTAAATTTAAAATTATAAAAAATTAAAACTTTGCTCAAAATATATTAAAAATTACGTAAATTTTCCACAAAGACGCTTCACTAGTGTTGTTAAAGAGTAATAAGAATTTATGCACTTATAGATGGGTGCAAAGCATGTACTCATTTACCCAATGGGCCATTATTTTTCTCTCTAGTTTTATCAGCATTTTCTTAGTATAAGATTTATATTTATATATAGAAGTATAAGTAGCATTTTTCATTGTAAAAGGCTTTGATATGAAGTTTATTATATATAATATATAAATATATGTACTAAATTTAGAGTTTAGGTAATATCGAGGAGTTTTTTTTAAAAAAATGAAATGCTGGTACAATTTGAAAGAGAAGGTGTCAACTTGGCCAAATTGCGGGGTTCCTGTTTAATTATAAACACCATGAATACCAAAAATTATTCAGCAAAATGTCGAATCACCATCCTCAAAAATAAAAAAAGGAAACACCACCAAATGTGCTCTCCCATTCAATCTTGTTTATCTTCAACATCGTTTTCTCTTTTCAATTTTCTTTTTTTATAATTCAAATTTATTCATAAGATGGTACTGAAGCATACGTCGACTGTAGCGCAAGTGATAAAGGATTGGTATTTTAAGGTTTCAATTTCGAAACTTAGTTGTTTCATATTTTCATTTAATTAAGTTTATTTTTGAAAAAATGAATAAAACGATAACATGCTATCATTCACTTTAGAATATTATTAATAGTATTTTGGCTTTTTTACTACTAACTTTATAAATTTTGGATGAAAAATTGTAAAATCACCGCCCCTGAAAGAAGTAAGTGTGTTGTCAAAGGCTTGATTTGCACCAGCTCAATCCTAACATTCACATTTACTATAAGCTTTATTTCTTAACGAAATAAACGTTTTAATGCTACCTATTTCTCAAAAAAAAAAAAAAAAAAAAAAAAAAAAGAAAAGAAAAATTGTATAGCTGTGATGATAGTGGTACATTAGGATTTAGTGGTGGTCTTCCTAAAATTTAGTAGGTGGTTGGTAAAATTATATATAGAGAGAGAGAGAGAGTAAGGCGGGTATGCTTTTAGAAGCACGAAGCCTTCCGTGCTTCCTAGTCTTTTTCGATGTTGGGATTTTCAAATCGATGATCGACTCTGTTAGATTTGATCTATAGTATTTGAAGTATCTAGAAAGTAATTTTCTAGATTTTTTTATATCATTTACCTAGTTATTGAAAGGGCTCAAACTCAATGGCTGAAAATAAATATCTCAAAAAATATGATGATAATTTTAGATCAAAAATATTAATCTTGTTTTACATAGTATAAAGAATTTTCTATTAAAATTTCACGTGATTTGAATATTTTCACACCATTAAATTTGCAAATGGTACGTTCACCATAACTATTAAATTGTTGATTTTAAGCCCATTCGATCACTATGAAAATAATATCGAAAAATCAAAAAAATTATTTTTTAGGTACTTTAAATACTCTAAATCAAATATAACGAAATTGATCATCGATTCAAAAGTCGCAACATCGAAAATAATTTAGAAGCATAGAAGGCTATGTGCTTTTAATTAAAAGTATACCAACCTAACTCTTTCGCTATATGTGTATGTGTTGTAGGACTTGTATCATATTAGGAGCACATAGGCCTCCGTGTTCCTAAGTCATTTTTTATGATAAAACTTTTGAATCTACAATCAAATTCATTAATTAAACTTGATTTAGTATATTTAAAGTATTTAGAAAATATCTTTTGCAGATTTTCGATATTATTTATCTAGTGATCGAAAGATTCAAAATCAATAATTTTTAATGTTTGATGTATGCGGTTTGTAAGTTTAACGGTATAAAAATATTTAAATCAAATAAAATTTTAATAAAAAATTTATTATATTATTTATGAAGAGATTAATTTTTCTGATCGAAAATTCAATACTGTAACATAACTCTTTATGAGATTTTTATTTTCGGTCGTTGATTTTAAATCCTTTCTTTAACTAGATAAATAATAACGTGAAAACACAAAATTTATTTTATATATAGTTCAATTTAACATGCTATATCAAATCTAATAGAGCCGGGAATCGATTCGAAAGTTCTATCATCTAAAACGGTTTAGAAGCATGAAAGCCTTCATGTATTCTTAATAACACATAAGTCCTATTATATATATATATATATATATATATATAGAGAGAGAGAGAGAGAGAGAGAGAGAGAGAGAGAGAGAGAGAGAGAGAGAGAGAGAGAGAGTGAGTCTGGCGACTATATACCTTTTTGATTATTTTCATATGTTAGATTATATAATTTAACCAATTATTCACTCAATTCTAGGAGGTCATTATTATTATAGTCACATATCTTTTCATCTAAGAATTGAAAATCTAATAATAAGACCAAGCACTTAGAACTATTAATAATATAGTAACCTAGTTTTATATATGTATATATATATTTGAATTTATTTATACGATAGAACTGAAGGTATAATTTAACCAATTATTCACTCAATCTTAGAGGTCATTATTATTCTTTTATCATATCTTTTCAAAATCTAATACAAAATCTAATAATAGAAATTAATAATAATATAGTAACCTAGTTTTATATATGTATATATATATTTGAATTTATTTATACGATAGAACTGAAGGACACATTCACGCAACCAATAAATTACAATTCAGGGAAGTTTCATGATTGGCATACTTAATTCCGTAGCAGTAATTCTGAAGAAGAATAAGAGAAAGAAATGATATATAGGCTGATGCTTCTTCAAGTTTCTTTCTCCAATTGATAATATTTGTTTTCACAATTTGCTAATACTTTTCACGATCTTACACATACACGTCGAATCAACCAACTGATCATAGTTCTTTGATATAATTAGCGTTGGCGATGCTTAATTATGTATCCTAATATAGAGCAGTGCCGCATTATTGCATGCGTACATTAATACCACTAGACATTAGCAAGGAACCTTAATTAATAAAGAATCGCCATTGTAAAGTGTGTATATATATATATATGATATGATATATTTGGTGATGTGATTTTGCATTTAAATCTGCCTATATAATTTTCTCATTTTATTCTGATCTACTTCCCTCCGGGGACGACGATGCCGACGTAGCCAAATCCCATGACGAGGAAAGATGCAGCAAGCGGGTAAATGTACAAGAAGTAGTGATCGGTTCGGTACAAGAAATCGTATGTTGCACACAGTATGAGAAAACCTGCAATTCCGAGCTCTGCAACATTAAACCTGCAGCAGGGATTAAAAAGAACCCAATTAATGTTTAGATATTTTTAAAGTAGATCTAATAAGGATCAATTCAATTAATTTGTAAACTTTGTTAATAATAACATCGATCACACATGCATGCAGTACTTAATTTATTAATTACCTTTTCCAGAACTTGGTACGTAGCTTGTTAACAACACTGACTAATGGTTTCGTCTTCATCGTGTCTCCTAATTTCTCAGTAACCACCCACTCATTCACCCGGTCCGCTTCCATCAAGCCAATTATAACAGCTTTGAATCGGTGCCACGACATGACGTTCTCGAACAAGATCCAAAATGGAACGAGATGAATGGAGCTGCAGCGAATTGTGCAACCGATCAATCGATTTTAACAAAGAAAATTAGGCTTAAAAAAGCAGTGCACTAGCAATATGTGTTACTAATCTCCTCCTACCTGGGAGTCCCCACGGCGTTGAGAAGGGTAATGGCTGCTGGAATGTAGACGACTCCCCATCGCGGAATTTCGATTTCGGGGAAGAATACGGATATCGGTATCACCACGCAGTAGAAGAAGAAGGTGACGTTGTGAGAAATAATTCTCCGAGCGAGGAAGAAGTTGTACAGCAAAAATAATTTCTTGTGAAATGGCACCTTCTGCAGTTCATTTTAATTTTACTTGTCTCGTTAAAAGACAAAATTCTAGTTTTTTCGCATATGCAAATAGCGCGTGCGCACATAATTAACGAGAGAGAAAAAAGAGAGAGAAAAAGAAAGAAACCTTAGCTTTTATGATCTCCATTGCAATTTTCTTAAATAGATTCGCGGGTCATAAGACCAACGGTGTTGTTGAAATCGATAAAACTTTGAAAGTCTTTGGGGAGTTCACTCTTAACCTACGAAAAGTAAAAAATGATAAAAAAACATAAAATTTGCGGCTGATCTTTCACGCTTAGAAATGTAACATGTTATATATTTTTAAACTTAATTTAGTCAAGATCCATTGGAACTTAATCATTTTAAATAGAACTTTCGTGATTACACGTAATATTTCTCTCTACTTAATGAAATATTCTGCGACTTTGTTAATTAATTGAAATCATTCAATTTAGTACCTTAATTCCACCGACATATAGAAATTTCCAACCAGCAAGAGTTGCTCTCACTGCTAAATCCATGTCTTCTACCGTTGTTCTTTCTTTCCATCCGTCGACTTCTTTGATAGCTACGATTCGCCAAACTCCGGCCGTCCCTGAATTTTACCAAATTATTGCCTATGGTTATCCTTTAAAAAAAAAAAAAGAAATTAAGAAAATATTTTGTTTTTAGTATTTATCTTAATTAAGAGGATTAATTGAGTGTATATATATATATATATATGCTCACCATTAAACCCGAAAAATGCTAAGGTTGATGAACCGGATTGTTGCTCAATTTTGAAATGGTAGTTGAGAGACATCTCTTGTATTCGCGTCATCAAGCACTCATCAGCATTCACTATATATAATCATAAGTCACCGCGCAAATTGTAAATTGTAAATAACTCAATAGAGTGATCAGCTATTTTCTAAATTTTTTTTTTTTGTTTTCTGAGAATAAATTTGTAGTAGAACATATATATATTACCGAACTTCCAACGAGCTTGAACAAGAGCAAGTTCGGGATTGTACATCAAGAAAGGTACGGTTCGAACGAGAAAATCAGATTCTGGTTGAAAATCGGCATCAAATATAGCGACATAATCGCATTGCTGTACATAATCTATCTCCATCGCTTCTTTCATTGCGCCCGCCTTATAACCATTCCTATTATCTCTTGATATATAATGTATGTTAATCCCCTTTCTCAGCCATTTCTCGCATTCTTTTTGCACCAGGTCCTGCAATTATTTTTCAAAAATCTCAATTCTCGGGACTTTTGAAAAATCCAAGTCTAAACCAACATGAACTTTTTCTTTTTAAAGTTGCATTAATTAGTACTCTCTACTATCTAACAAGTTTGAAAAAAGAAAAAAAGGAATGAAATTATTGCTTGCGAGCGAATCGAACCCTAGTAATCAAGTCCGTCGAATCGTCTAGAACTTGAACTATGAGACGATCGGACGGCCATACTAGATTACACACTGCTCCGATCGATAAACGATAGACCTGCAGAGATATAGAATAGCACAATTAATTACTTGCACATTATTATGAACATTATTACAACAATGAAATGAAATGAAATGATACAATTAATGTAGAATTGTTGCACGAGACATGACATCATTATCCAGATTTTATTAATTAACCTGATATGATCCACATCAACATTAGGTAGGCAGTTTGGTCCCATTCTAGGATAAGGTACTATTCTTTGTCTTTAACATAAAAAGTGGTAAAAAGTTTAACTATCAGTATTTAAAATTCTAAATTTAAAATTTAAATTTTTCATATTTTAAATTACGTTTGTTTGTAAAAAAAAAAATGTCTTAATACCCTCAACAACAGTTGTCACATCCTTTTGTATGCCGTTTAATTTATCTGTGAATTTTATGAAAAATTTTAAAAAATTTTAAAAATGCATACTAACGTAGGACGCTATCAGAGAACCATCGTGATTAACACAAAAATATGTTTACTAAAGGTTAGGTAGGTATAAAAGCGAAACGCACCTCGCGCTCATTGTACATGGGAATCTGGACGAGCACCATGGGGTACGCGGCGGAGCCCAGCTCCTCGTCCTGCTTGATGGGACCCCATTTGTACACCTTCTCGGGACGCCGCCGCAGCAGCTTCACGCAGAGCGCGACGATCCCCATCGCCACCTTCTCCGTGAGCAGCATCACCGACATCACCAGACACGCCACCACCAGCCCCCTCATCGCCGGCACCACCGCCCACCCCCTCACCTCCCCCATATCCGCCCCAACCCCCCCGGCGCCGCCGCCGCTCCCCACGCCCACGCCCACTCCAACGCCGCCCTCGCGACCGCCAGCGCCGACGGAAGCGACGCGTTGGCTATGTACGCACCACGCACACCAACTGTTCGGTGAAATTCCTCGCAGAAAAAATATTTTTTTTTTTTTCTCAAAAAAAAAGAAGAATCTTTTTGGTGCTGGTACCTTGCATTGTCGTGGGCGCCTCTTCGTTGCTCTCCTCCGCGGGCGATCGACGGTGGAGAAGAGCCGCCGGGGTATGTGGCCTCTCATACCTTGCTTGAGCTTTTTATATATATATTATAAAAAAGAGCATTATTTATCGCCTAATCATTAACGTGGCAGCGTTCATACAATCTTGATCTAAGCTTTTTTGCCTTCTTAACATCATGTGAGAATAGGTCTATCAAATTTGAATTATTAAAAAAGGACGACGATGATGATTATAATTTTTCCATTGCTCTGTCATTATTTGTAGTATATTACAAACGAGGCAAAAAAAGATAAAATAATTCGATGTTGGAGCATCGTGCGTGGATTTATGTTCTGCTATTGCAATATTCTATCATGTGTGAAATTATACCAGGTTAAAAAAAAAAATTGGACCGTAAAACACACATGGACATTTCTTCGATATCATTCATTGTCTCTTTTTTTTTAACTCTTTATCAAGCGTTGACAATAAAATCTCCCTATGTCTTTTTGCTTCTTTCATTTAGTTATAGGACAACTTACTACGTAGAAGTTTGAAATAAAAAAAGATAAAGAGATAAATTTCCAAGGGGAAATGTTTTAATGCGAGAATTAATTCTCTGTATTGTTATATTATTTCAAATTGACCATTAGTTCATGCCATGGATATTAACTACTTATGAGTGTCGTAGGTAATAAATTGCAATATGTGCAGCTATTATTCTAGGATGGTAGATCTAGAATGCAAGCTAGTACTAGAGGACAATATTGAAAACTTTGATACCATCTGATTCAACCACATTTTTATTAATGACATTAGATATTAGGTAGTCATTAGACGCACTTTACCTGCTTGAAACAAATTGTCGATTTTACTTCTTATATTACTATTTCTTTTATCTGCTAGGCATATCTTCTAACACTATTTTCCAATTGTATTACTTATATGTCTATACACATGAGTATGCTTTCAAAATAACCATGATAAAAAAGCGCACTTCTCTTCTTCTTCTTCTTGAGAAAAACAAGCGGCATCTCCACCTATAGTTCACTAGTTTAGAAAGAGGTGGAAAATGCAGCAGTTGTGTTACTTTTTAGAGAATGATGCGCCTTTCTTATGCTAAATGTGCTATACATCAAATGTAAACCATCTAATGCTGAGATTCAAATATTTTAATTTAGAATTGCTCCATAAGAGACAAAAGATAAATGGCTTGTGTTGGTGGAAATGATCTGGCTCCTTCGCTCCTGTTATGCTATTTCTGATTATTTTCTTCTTTCTATGAAAGTGCCCTAATTTTCATCGTCTTTTCTCTCGATTTTTTATTTTATCAATTTGCATCGTGCCAATCAAATAGATGATCAATAATAGAACTATAATGTATGTATTATTGATTGAGGAATGAACCAGCATCAACATCTTTACGGTCACTAGGATTTCTAATAATACTGCCCAGGAAATAAGTAGAAGGCAAGTTTAGGGCATGTGGTTGTTGTCATCATCAAGCACTTTTTCATTGGAGCTTCCCAAAGGCCTAAAAGAGGACAAGTTGCCAGTGGCAAGTTGCAAGCCTATCGGAGGCATGTCATTTGGGGATCCGAAGTCACACTTGGTTTGCCATAACAAACATATATAAACATTTTTCACCAACTCGTGCTATTATGTGAATTAGAGAGGAAATAGAGCAGTTTCTTTTTGGTTTTCATTAGTTATTCTCCGGTAATGTTTCTGGGAATAAGTTTAGACTGTTAGTTGGGGTCAGAATAATGAAAAACATTTACAAAGTGATTGACAATATCAGCATCACAACCCTATATATTTGAAAAAATAAAAATACATACAATAAACAACCAACAGTAGTGATACCGTAATATATAGTATATTGTGTGCCACATGCCTATTTGAAGTAGAATCACAAAATTGTCACTGTACAAAGTGACAAATGATGCAAGAAGCTCGCTTAATGTGTGGACACAAAACTAACGCACAGGCTTGATTTACCATGACATAGCAAATCATTGATTTAGGCCTTGGGTGCATGATAGTTGGACTTGTGCAAAATAGTGAACTTACGTGACTCATGAAAAGTGGTTAATGGCACGACTACTAGAGAGTCCTATTATTGTGAAATAGCGGGACATAAGATAAATTGATTGGTAGGCACTGTTAGCTCAGAACTTAATGGCCTAAGCCTTTGGTTTGCATGGGTTCAATGTGTGTCAAATTTAACTTCAGTTTCAGTTGTAACCTGTTATTTCCCTGCCATATATATGTTAGTCAAGTTTTTGTAGCCAAAAATTATATCTGAGTGGTCCTCATATATATATATATATATAAATTTGGATACTATCGATAAGACTAAGCGTTTGGTGCTATTAAGTTTTCTTTTCAAGCATGTTTTTTAAATATTTATTCACAGATACTATGAAAATCTTACTTAACTATGTAAGTTTCTATGCTCTTAAGTACTTTGTCGTATTTCTATGCAAAGGTTGATGCGTGAGTAATTTTTCAAATTTGAATTGAATGGAAACCTGTTTAGGGAAGACCAAAAGGAAAAATAAAATTGTCGAAAAATTTTATAAACCCATCTTTTTTGTCTCACTAAATAAAAGGATGAATACATAGATAGGGGTCGTTATTGCAAGAATTTTTAAAGCAGAGCAATAACCATCTGAATCATATAACTCATTCTTTTATGAAGAGAGAAACCCGTTAGGCAGATGTAAGTTATTCTTACTAGATACTTTATAATGATATCTAACTTAATGGGAATATAATTAGCATTGGGTTCTTTTTGGACAGAAATTTGGCTTGTCCTGCTAGGTGGTACAAGAGTTTCTGGAGAAATCCCTGTTATTGCTGTGTATCAGATCAGAGAAACAGATTAATTTTTGACAGTTGAATTCCTTTCTCAATATCATGTTAAAATATATACAGTCGGGTGGTATCATGGAGTATTACGAATGTAGTGATTCATTTATTTAAGATATCTGGCCAGCTGCTTCACCAATTGCATCCTCTTCTAATGTAAATTTTCAAACTCCCAGAAACTATTAAATAATTCATTTGTTCTCCATCCCTAAGAAAAAGAATAGGTGTTATCCACTCACATAAAGCTGGAGGAGAATGACTAATTTCCTCATTAGCTCATAGTTTCTTATTGCCAAGTGTTTATCTCTTGGAATGCCAAAGTTTATTCCTAACACTTGTAGTCTCAACCTCCTAAAAAAGACAATTAAAGGAAAAGAAAAAAAGAGAAAAGTGTATAGAGATCCGCTGAACTTTACCTCCTTTGCAAATAGGCGTCTGAAAAAGAATAGTTGTTTTAAATTAAATTACAATTTAATTTAAAACAACTAAATTATTTTTTTATACATAAATTATAGTAATACAACAATAAAATTACAAGGTAAAAAAAAATATTAATACTTAATTAATCATTTTTTATCATATTTTAATTGTACAAACTAAATAAAGAAAATATTAAAACTTAACTAATCAACTTTTATTATATTTTAAATATGCCAACTGAATAAAAGAGTAATTAGTACCATAATTAAATATATTTAAATATAACTATCTTTACTTAGTATATTATTTTATTATTTTTTCTTCATCTCTTTTCACCGTAATTGACTTCGGACCACGATGGGCCAAAGTCAATTGTGCCGTTTCAGGTTAACTCGAGTTTCGATCGTAACTTATTTACAGCGAACCAAACGACGGAAGTGATCATTTATGGCGAAAACGACTCCCCCCCTCTCCACATCCACCCCACTTCCACCCAAACAAATATGCCCTTAGTGAAAAAAGAAGATAGAAAGACAAAATATATTCCACATATTTCTCATTGATCATTGAAGAATAAATAGATACATTCATTTGATTAACAATATCATAATCAACATTATCACATTATATCAGGGCCAGTCTGTCTTTGCTTTTACTGCAATGATAAACTGCATTTCTGCTCTTCTTTTCTCCATATTTAGCTTCAAATCGTCTTTGTATGACTTCCAAGAATTGGCTTTGTATAGCTTTTTGCTACAGAAGTTGAATGGTTCTCCACTGTATCGAATTTGAGAGCAACTTTTGCTAATGTCTTATAAAATTATTGCAGAAATCGCGAAAGATTTTCTTATATATGAATAAAGATGGTGGATGAAGGCATTAGCCTAACTGCCTTATTTGTTGGTCGGGATGATTGTACCAATATAGCCGAAACCCATGATGAGGAAAGCTATGGATTGAGGAAAGAAGTAGATGAAGTAGTAGTCCTTGCAGTAGAAAAAGTCGTAGCATGAACACACCATCAGGTATAGCCCAACGACAAGCTCCAGGACATGGAATCTGGTCAGTAGAAAAAAGAAAAAGGTTACATTAGTAACTTTTTCTATACTCATCAAGTAAATAAATGATATTGAATTTTACTATACGGTAATGGTTTAGTTGCTTATTTCTGATTTCATATAGCAAATGTTGGTGCATTACACTGCCGAAAGTAATGTTGATTGATTTACCTATCCTTAAATTTGAAGTGAAATTTCTTTGCAACACCAAATTTGGATTTTGTCTTTAGCATGTCTCCCAACTTCTCTGTAACGACCCACTCGTTTACTCTCCCTGTTTCAAATAGACCAATAAAGACAGCCTTGCACCGATGTAAGGACATGACGTTCTCAAATAAGACCCAGAAGATTATTAGATGAAATGACCTACACAAGACAAATGAGAAACATAATAAGTAAGATTTTCTTTATTCTTTTCTAGTTTTTTTACTGACTAGAAGGGAATCATGGGATATTTTCTATCATATTAAAGCATCTACGCCTGTTCTATCTATAATCAAGACTTCTTTTTTTTTTATTGATTGGTATTAGAGGAAGTATGAGTGGTTCTTTTGTGCAAAATAGTGAACAAGTTCTCTAAGGAAGCACTTTGATCTTTGAAGCATAAACTAAGGAACATTCTGATAGAGAAGTGAAAGCTTCAAACCTTGGAGTTCCAACTGCATTCATAAGAGTAATCACTGTTGGAACATATGCCACCCCCCACATGGGAATTTGAACTTCGGGAAAAAAAACTGAAAATGGTATCATCACACAGTAGAAAGAGAAGGTGACAAAGTGCGATATAATCCTCCGAGCCAAGAAAAAGTTATAGATCACAAAGAACTTCTTCCATATTGACACTTTCTGCATAAAAAATAGGACGAAAGGTAAATTCGAATTTAATGCTCTTTCTAATCACGATAGTAACATGCTTAGACAAAAGTTTTGCCATGCATAACTGAGGAAATGCTTTATTATCCATTTATATTTTTGTTCTACAGTAGTTGGATAGTTTCTTTAGTATTTTTAGATACTAACCTCAGCCTTTACAATATCCCACACCATCTTTCTGAACAGATTTGCTGGTCCACATGACCAACGATGCTGTTGATAACGATAAGCCTTGAAAGTGCTTGGTAATTCACTTTTGACCTAAGAATCCAAAAAGTTACCTCATGAGGACAATATCCAGCTTGTCGCCAAATTATTTATTTGTCAGGTTATCTTTTTTGTTTTGCAACAACTTGCGTTTCATGCAAATGAAATACTATGTGATTTGGAATTAAGTAATGAATCTTCAGTTTATGATGTTTAAAACTGTAGTAGGAGTTGCTGCTGTTGATAGTTAAATCACGTCTCTGATGAAATGCATCCATTATATGTAAGAGTTTCCTTTTTTGAAAAAATTTGTATGTAGCTGAAAGTATCTGTTCTTATGGAAAAAAAAAAACAAAGAAATGCACCTTGATGTTACCAATGTATACAAATTTCCATCCGCCAAGACCGGCCCTGACTGCTAAATCCATGTCTTCAACGGTAGTTCTATCTTTCCAACCCCCGGCGTCATTTATGGCGTGGATTCTCCACACTCCAGCCGTACCTATATCAGAGAGACAAATGTATTCTTTGAAATTTCTGCAGCTTTGTATCTGCACTACACAAAGACGGACTGTTATAGATCTCAAACGTCTTGTGTTTTGTTCCTCTTTACTGCTTGCTTTCTTTCCACTGTATTCTTTACTGGTCCTCATTCATAGTTTTTCTAGTTCAGTCAGAATACCTGGTAATCTGTTTGTTCTGTAAGCTTAGTCTTATTATGATTTCTGGAATTTAGTGCATATCTGTTCTTTTGGTTTCTCTTTGTAATTGGTTGCAAAAATGAGTAGTCCAAGCAAGCGAGTTTATCAGGTGATATTACATCTTCGTTGTAATGAATTCATTTGTTGTTATAGTATACTGGCTCCCTGTTGCACCTGTAACATGTTCCTTTATTTTTCTTATTGTGAGCAAAGTTATGTTCCAATATGCAGATTAGCTCATAATAAGATTCTTACCATTGTAACCGAAGAATGCGCACGAGGTGGAACCTGCTTCTTGCTCTACCTTGAAGTGGTAGTCCATTGACATCTCTTGCATCCTTGTCATCAAGCACTCGCTTGCATTTACTAGAGAACCATGGAGGAAATATCTTATTAGCATCTTCCCAAATTATAATTTTGAATTCCAACTTAGCACTGTATAATGATATTTATCCTTTTGAGTGCCCTCTTTTGTATGCCTAAAGTGAGAGCATTCTCTAAAGGTCCATCTACAAATTTTTTTTACACACCAGGTGATCTATGCCGTCTATGGTCCGCCAATTGACAGATCCGATGGTTTGCATCAACTTTTCCTTCGGATGGACAGTGAGATTAACTGGTGTGTAGAAAAATCCTATATAATGGACCGTAGAGATCAACGTGCACTTCTACACTCTTTATATCTAATGCGTGTGTGAGCTCATTCGCAGGTGCTCACCAAACTTCCAACGAGCTTGAACGAGCGCGATGTCGGCGTTGTGCACGAGGAATGGGATGGTCCGCAAAAGGAAATCAGGAGCGGGTTGGAAATCGGCGTCGAGCATGGCAATGTACTCGCAATCTCCGACGTAGCTATGCTTCATCCCTTCTTTGAGAGCGCCTGCTTTGTACCCGTTCCTGTTGCTCCTCGTCTCGTATTTTATGTTCTTCCCCTTGTTGAACCATTTTGTGCACTCAGCTTTCACGAGTTCCTGGGTGTGTTAGTTCACAATGCATTATTACATGGGCGACTCACAAAAATTTAAAACGTACTAATGAAACTCGGTAAAACCAATCAAATTCCTTTGACAATAATTAATAACTCCAAGAAAAACAAGTGGGTATAATAATTAAGATTATTTCAGGAAATCCAGAGTACATGCAGCATGTGAGTATACATATTTATTTCTAAGACGAGGGACCTGTTGACTAGTATTTTTTTTTTTTTTTTAATTTTATACAATTCTATTCCAATGAAGAGATCCAATCACAAAGAATAAAAAGCTGAAGCATGTTACAGCTAGTGTTTAGCTGCGTACTGCCAACATTCACGGTCACCGCGTACGGATGAAATAATAAAAAGGAAAAAAAAAAAGATAAAAAAAGAGCTGCTAATTAAAACTTTGCCCTTCAATAGTCGTTCCAAGTTTGGTGGTTGGTATAAGAAACAGATCCAGCCTTTCACGTTTCGAATATTAATTGAATTATATTTTTAGTTAAGTTTATTTTTAAATGAAATAAATAACTCTAAAAAAAAAATCTTGATTACTTATATATATATATAAATTAATTAAATTCTTTTGTATTACATATGTAAACAATTTTTGTAAATAATTGTTTATTATTACATATGTCAATAATTTTTTGTATATATATAAAAAAAAAGTAATTTGGACCTATCGTATAGGTCACAAGAAAATATGGAATCACGCTGCAGCCACAATGTCAAAAGCTAGCAGGTCCACGTAGAAGGAATGGAGGGCCCAGGATACACAAAGACACATTTAATTGAAATGAACACTTTATCACATATCTCAGTACATCTAATTATCAAATGTTCAATTAATTAGCTAAAATTAGAAATTTGGCTATAATAATAGCTATTAATAGTTCATTATCATCCAAAAAAAAAAAAAAAAAAAAAAAAAAAAACTAATACAAAATCCAACTCTGCTTTTTAATAATGTATTACTATCTCAGCTGGTGTAAGCAAAAACGAAATATTTAGAAAATAAAAATTACGAATTTGTGCGGATTCAGCGCCTATTCAGCAGGAGCCAATCGATAAGACGGAGATGCACATTGTGGGACCTCCCATCAATGGCTTTGTCGATTCAAATTCACCAAATTTAAAACTTCTACTTCTGTGGACTAATACGGCAATTGTGCGCCCACGTACAGAAAAACAGATATAGCATTGCCAAGACTTTTAGATTCGGATCTAACCTTTATGGCCGGATCGGTTGAATCATCGAGCACTTGTACTACAATCCGATCCCCCGGCCACACCAGATTGCACGCCGCTCCTATCGACAGCTGGTACACCTGCCATGCCAATACGCGCGCAAGCCATTCATTGCTCTCACCCTCTTATGCAGATCGGATGTTCGATCCCCCGTTTATTTTTAAAAATTAAGTGTGAATTTTATGTGAAAGAAAGAGCAACAGTATGTATACCTCCTTCTCATTGTACATGGGGATCTGGACCAAGACCATGGGGTGAGCGGAAGAGCCCATCTCCTCGTCGGCGGCGATGGGGTCGCAC